>CM060416.1:55415859-55868762 GCA_030545235.1 Helianthus tuberosus | reverse complement strand
GAAAACCCCCACGCACGGACATCTGTGCACTTCTTCTTCGCCTCGATGGTTCTGGAGGCGGTGGCTGCTCTGGCGTTGGTGGTGGCGGTGGCGTGACCGCCTGAAAATGTGGGTCCTAAGAGGGAACCCGCTGATGTGGAGGTGAGTTATGGTGAGGGGGAGTAAAGTCCCACTTATATGTGCTCCACCTTTCGGCCTAGATATCAGGGCCCCTATATGGCGAACCATGAAAAGATGATCCACTTGAAATCTCGATGGGATGTGTGGGTGTCCCTGATGGTGGCATCTCCGGATCTGGATCATCGTCCATCTCCATGTCTTGGTATTCGGGAAAGTGGTCTGCTGGTCCCAAAGGGTTTTGACCCTCTGGTTCATAAATTTGGTTCATGGGGTTGAAACGGCTCTGGAAGTAGGGTGTGGGGTCTTGAAAAGAATGGTGAGAGATGGAACGTTGCAAGGGAAGGTATGAGTGGTGTGAATCATGGGGCTTGCCTTCCTGTTGTGGCCCGAATGAGTGGTGGTATGAGGGAGAGGAGCTAAACGAGACAGAACGCCTCGCGGGTTCAAGATAGTTTCTCCAATCCGGATGCGAATCGGAGCTAAAAGTTACTGATGGGGTCCGTCTATGCGAGGGCCCCGCTTCATGATTATTTCTTATTCCCATCGGTGCCTTGCCTCTTCCTCCACGTCCACGTACTCTTGGCGGCATAATTAAAGTAAACCTGTCAAAAACAAAGACAAACAAAAGACATAAACCAAAAAGATTAGGATTAATCCTAGGTCGTTTGCCTAGACTCGAAAGTCAAGGAATGTGCAATTATGTCATTGAGATTAAACACAAAAGGCTAGTGTTTAATTCAATCAATGTTGGATCCGATACCAACCTGTCACACCCCGATATTTCCACATATTACCGGTGGGCCCGGCGGGGAGTATCGTGACGTAGTTCATATCATCATAGTCAAACATACATAGTTTAATGCACAGCGGAAGTCTTGGAGGAAAATACTAATACAAACCGAAATGTAAAGTATAATTAAATGTAATACAGACGGTTGTAAAATGATCCACAGGCGGATCTAAAACATAATGTAAAATATTGTTCAACAGACTTTAAGTATTAAGAACTTGCAAGATTCTTTAACTAATACTCAGGAGCTTCCAGCCAATTTCGCATAGTACCTGCCACTTAGTCTTTTTGAAAAATACGCCAGTTTACACTGGTAAATACAATTAACCGACTCTTTTGAAAAGTGTTTGTAAAATTGGTTTGAATGCACAAGGCATAAAATCTTTTATAACTTGGGATAATTATATAAAATAATGTTGTATACAGATTTACATGTTTGTCGTACGTTCAGGGCCCGGGATAGAAGCCGAGACAAGATTAATAGACACAACACTAATATAAACCCACAAGAAGTTATCCTAACGAGTGGGTATATCATTTTACATATGCAACTGTGAGATGTATGCCTACACCCCGTGCTTAAGTCGTGGCCATTTTCAAATGAAATGAGCCGAGAATATCCAGGACACGGTCATATTAACCCCCAAATGTTTATATATCAAACAAAACAGATTAAAATGGGTTATGTCAATGAATTAACCATTAATTGATTAAATATTCCATACCCGACCAAGCGGTAATAATTTACAGTATCCCAAGCCCGTATAGGGAAAATAAGTTAAAAGTATTTACCTGAGCTAAAAATGCAAATTTTTGTATACTCAGTCGTATGTTCTACTCAAATAAGTGTAGGTAGCTTTTACCGGGCTCCTAATCTGGAATGAAGGTTTTATTAACCTATTAGATTACTAACGGGTCTTATTTAAGTTATAAACTTAGACCGATTAGTTTAAAGAAAAGGTTTACGCTACGAAACGCGAGATTAAGCGATGACCGGATTGGAATGTGATTTAGACCCAACAAGTATGAAGACTTGTATAAAATGGGTAAACTAAATACATTCTGGATTTTGAAGTAAAAATGATAAGGTTTGACCCGTTTCGGCTAATCTATGCAAACTAGTTACATAAACCGTACCGAACGCGTATATGCATAACGGGTAACCGGATGAGTCATGTACAAGTTCCATAAGTCATTATACTTCAAATATGTTATGATATCAGTAGGATATCAACAATTATGCCCCAAAAGAATTTAAAACCAAATTAAGTCCCGAAAGGGTAATTTGGTCATTTTAAAGTTTATAAAAGAGGTTTAATAGTAAACTGAGGTTCTAGTCTAAAACATTCAGTAAAAATATTTATTTTATCATGTGATATCAGTAAGATATCATACATATGTGAGGTTTACCATTTATGGTCAAACTATGCACCATAGGGGCATTTTGGTCATTTCACATATGTTTTTAAGGACAAAATTGGAAGTCTGAGTTCAAGACTTATACTTACTGTTAAAGTATTAAAATTTATTTATAAGATCAGTAGGTAACAAGCCTTAGGTGTTAAATATGGTTTTAAACCATATTATGCACCTAATTATCGTAAAAGTCGATAATTGACGATTTTTGAGATGTTTATGAAATTCTGAGGTTTTGATCAGTGTTTAATGTTTAAAATATTTTATTTTCATATAACATCAGTAGGAAAAGGTTTGGCATGTTAATGATATGTAAATCTCATTTTATTAATAAAAAGGGCATTATCGTCATTTATCGAATTATACAAGAACTCAATGATATGGTCAGTTTATAATCGGACCCAATATTCCAAAAATCCCAAAAATTAATATAAAAAATAGTAGGAAATAAGTTTGGTGCCAAAATTTGGGTTTAAACATGATTTATGCTTAATAGCGTAATTTATTTAATAAAAAGTTTCATTTTACGATATCTTGCATAACTTTAGTTTGAGACCAGAAACTGATGTCAAATTAATTTGACATGTTTATATATCAGTAACAAAGCTATTGGCATGCTTATATTTTTAAAAATCTCGTTTTAAAACTATAAGGGCATAATAGTCAAATTTAAGCATATTAACGGAATCATGCAAATAACTCAGATTTCTAAGGGACCATGTAGTATAACCTCATAGGGTTATACTAACATATAATATGGTCACAAATGAACCCTAAGGCATAAGGATACTAAGCTAAATCAGGTCAGAATTGAAAGTCAAAGCAAAAGTCAATTTTTACGACTTTCGGTTGTGAACCGAGCCTAAACTCAGAATTGTCGAGTTGAACATGTCTAAACATGTCCTTATAATATTTACCAAGTTATTAAAGTGATAAAACTGATTTTATAGCTTTTACATTATCAGTTATGAATTTTATTTAAAAACTGACCCGTTTGACTTTTATTTTAATTACTTTGACCCGACAATTAACTAAGTAAACGTGATAATTAGGAGATGCCCTTTTGAGGGATTATCTGTCACACCCCAACCGATGGCGGAAACATCGGGGCATGGAACTGAGCGAAACAGATTGTCCAGAAGTTTCCATAACAATTATCAATACTATTCAATTTAAATAACACGTCCCATACCGTATCTCAAACAGTAAAATAATTATTACAGACATAAATCCAGGCAAATATTCTGTTTCGACAACTCAGATTTAAAATAGTCAGCAATTGTTTATCTGCTTCTAGAGACCCTTAGTTTGACCACTACAGACAACTATTTGTTGGGCTCTAAAGCTTTATTCTAGCTTCAAATTCCTACCAAGTGTGCGTCCTAAGCACCTGTCACATACGTTAAAAAAAGTCAATACATAAAATGAAAAGGTGAGCATACAAGTTTGATAATAGCATATAGAGTTCGAATTCGTTTACGCATAACCAGCACGTACACATAGTGAAATGAAGCACGTTAGTTATCGACAAAGATCCATCGATACCAATGACTGCGGGTTGACTGCCCGAGGCAGTTCGCAATACATGATTACCACCGTAATCCATGCAAGTAATGGTCCTTAACAACCCCCGTGTGAACGGGTGCTGAATCCAAACTATAGTACTATCGTTGCTAAGGCAGGTAGACATCATTCCATGTGTAAACATAACAAACAAGCATTCATAAGCCACGTATAACCTGCACTAACGGTTAGCGTTCAAATAGTATTGAGTAGTGTGATTGTTGTAGTTTGAATATTCGTAACGTATGTAACACCCAAAAGTGCGTAAAGCAAAAAGGGATCGAGTATACTCACAGCGGTTAATGGATTGAAGGGAGCGCTTAGCGAGTAAGATTAGCCTGAATAGATTCGATAGCATAACGATGAGTGACACGTAAAACGATACAAAGGGCGGATGGATCGGATGGTAGCTCGTTCGGATGGTAATCCGAGCGGACAGCAGTCCGTGTGGATGACAATCCGTTCGGATGGTCATCCGGTCGGACAGCTTGTCCGGTCGAATGACGATTCGAGTGGATTGTTTCATCCTATGAGAAGAATGTGTTTGTGTATGATGGCTTGACTTTTGAAGTTTTCGTTGTAGCATTTTGAGAGCATTGAAGTATCTCTATCCATCAAGTCGTTCGATCGGATGGTGGGTCGTGCGGATGACAATCCGTTTGGATGGTCATCCGGTCGGACGGTGGTCCGGTCGGACGGCAACTTAAAGGTGAGATTACTTAGTGAAGACAAGTTCACAGCAGAAGTGTCACTCGATCGGATGTCCATCCGATCGGGTGGCAACCCTGTTAATGAACATGTTGAAAATTGTTTAAGTCTTTAAAGTCTTAGTATCTCATGATCCGAAGAGTAATTGAATCAGATGGTCGTCCGATCGGATAGCAATTCGTTCGATACTCAAACTTCGGATAAGGTTAGTCAAGTGTGGGACCCAATGTGTAATCCGTTCGGATGACAATCCGTTCGGATGAACTATCCGTTAGGGTGGTAATCCGATCGGATAGCATTCCGCTCCGGCTGTCCCGTTCGTCTTACCCTTGGTTATCTTGTTTGTTTTGTCGTCTTATCGAGACGTGTTGACAACGTGTTAACCAACGGAACCATGCCTTGACCCAAGTGACCAAACCGACCAGGAATCACCCTAGCTCGGTTAGTTACCGGCTCTAGACGGTTGTTTTTGTTTAACCCGAAGTCGGTGGCCTCATGGGCGGAATCCAGATCTGAACCAGTACAACACTAAGGTTGAGTAGGAGAATAAATCAGAACCCGATTCTACCGGTTTTGAGTGTAAAAGAGTTGAAAGAAAGTTAGAAACCATCTTCCAATCCTTTTTCACCACTCTTGTGTCGGGATCTTTGCGAGATCCTTGTGTAATCGAGTGGAAATCGGTTAGATCGCAGTTGTTCTTGGTGGATTGAAGTCAAAACATGAAGTTCTTGAAGAACACATGATGACATCATCCTAGAACACCCGAAATCTAGTGATTTCACGGTTAAAAGTTAAGATTTAAAAGATAGAAAGGTGTAGGAGTGCGTGTAGATCAAGAAAGTACAAGATTTAGGATGAGATCTTACCTTGATCGAGAGAAATCGAAGAAAAGGTGGGGAGCACGAGCTGTTCGGACAGAGGGTTTCCAAAAGTAGAAAGAATGACAATGACAGGGGTATTTATAGGGTTCCAAAAGAGGAAAGGGCTACCCGATCGGATGACACACCACCTGGATGACTTATCCGGTCGGATGACATTCCGGTCGGATGGCACCTGGCCTGTAGCATTGTGGCTATCCGGTAGGATGGCTATCCGGCCGGATGGCACTTGGTTCGGATGTTTGACGCGATGATTTTTGCTGAGTCGATTTCGATTGCGAGCGGTTCGATTCGATAGGGTTTCCTAGTCAAATTACTTTCAGTCCCAATCACTCATATCGAGCACTATCCCTTCTCCACCAATTATCATAGTTCGATTACGATTCGAGTTCGATGTCGATTGAGTTCGATTGCATTTCGAGTTAGATTGCGTTTCGATTGATTACCACAACGTAACGTAAATACACATGCACAAGTAACACATAAGGCACACACACGTATAACAATTCCCAACAAGTATAGATCGAGTTGTGATTCGGTGTCGATTTGATTAGCATAGCTTGATTATTAGTTGATTAACTTTATCGCATTGTTACTTCCTATAGTTCTCAGTCGTAAGTCATTTGTATACTACGTCGACGGCTTGTAATTAACAACACTTACTCCACATAATACAAATAAAATAAAGAAATTTCTATAAGTCAAATCCGTATAACCGGTTGTTGACTTTGACCTTGACTTTGACTTTGACTTGTGAAAACACGGGGTGTTACAGCTTCCCCTTGTTTAGGGAATTTCGTCCCGAAATTAAGCTGGAAGCTGTACAACGCCGTGAATCACGTTTGAGAACTTTCTCTTTCTGGACTTTCTCTTTGAACAACTGCGGGTACTTTGCCTTCATGTCGCCTTCGAGTTCCCAAGTGAACTCTGCACCTCGTTTGCCTTCCCATCGGACTTTCACGATAGGAATGCGAGAGCGTCTGAGTTGCTTGGTTTGGCGATCCATGATTTCGACAGGCTTTTCCACGAAGTGTAATGTTTCGTTCACTTGCAGATCATCGAGAGAAACGTGTAAGTCGTGGTCGGCTAGGCACTTTCGGAGGTTTGACACGTGGAAAGTCGGGTGGACATTACTAAGTTCCTCCGGTAGTTCGAGTTTATAGGCGACTTTTCCGATCCTTTTCAGAATCTTAAAAGGTCCAACATATCGAGGCGCGAGCTTTCCCTTCTTGTCGAATCAGACCACACCCTTCCAAGGTGATACCTTTAGGAGCACGTAGTCACCAACGTCAAATTCACGGGGCTTGCGTTGTTTATCGGCGTAACTTTTCTGTCGATTCCGAGCTTTCACCAGGTTGTCTCGAATTTGGAAAATTTTGTCTGTCGTTTCTTGTAATAGCTCAGGACCGGTTAATTGCGAATGACCGATCTCGTGCCACACAATAGGCGATCGACATCTTCTTCCGTATAATGCCTCGAATGGTGCCATTTGGATGCTAGAATGATAGCTGTTGTTATACGAGAATTCGACTAACGGCAGGTATTTATCCCAATTACCACCGAAGTCTATGACACACGAACGGAGCATGTCTTCAAGTGTACGGATCGATCTTTCAGTCTGACCGTCGGTTTGAGGGTGGAAAGTGGTACTTAGATTAAGCGACGTACCGAGTTTCGTTTGAAACGTTTCCCACAGTCGTGACGTAAACCGAGCGTCGCGATCAGAGATGATGTCACGAGGCGTCCCATGATTGCAAATGATCTCGTCGGTGTAGATTCGGGCTAATCGTTCTACCTTGTAGTCTTCCCGTATTGGCAAAAAGTGAGCTGATTTAGTCAAGCGGTCAACCACAACCCAAATGCTGTCGTGACCTGATGACATGTGCGGTAGCTTGGTTATAAAGTCCATAGCTATACTTTCCCACTTCCACATGGGAATTGGTGGTTGTTCGAGTAAGCCAGAGGGTCTTTGATGTTCAGCCTTGACTCTAGCACAAGTTAGGCATTTTCCGACGTAGAGAGCGATATCCCTTTTCATACCCGGCCACCAGTACTTATAACGAAGGTCCTGGTACATCTTATCGGCACCGGGATGAACAGAATACCGGGATTTGTGGGCTTCGTCCATCAAGATCTGTCGTAAATTGGTTCGTTTGGGAATCCAAATTCGGTCCAGAAAGTGAAATATCCCATTCGATTTGCTCACAAGCTGGACTCCATCGTGGTAGATTCTTTCTTTCTTCAGGGTGCGTTCGTTAAAGCATGCATGTTGAGCGTCGCGGATGAGGGTTTCGAGATCGTGTTGGGCTTGAACATTTCGAGTGCTAAGCAGATATCTCCGTCTGCTAAGTGCGTCGGCAACAACATTTGCCTTGCCTGGGTGATAACGGATCTCACAGTTGTAATCGTTGAGAAGTTCTACCCATCGGCGTTGACGCATATTAAGTTCCTTCTGATTAAAGATATGTTGTAGGCTCCTATGATCGGTGAAGATCGTACACTTGGTACCATACAGGTAGTGTCGCCAAATCTTTAATGCAAAAACAACTGCGCCTAGCTCGAGATCATGGGTTGTATAGTTCTTCTCGTGGACTTTGAGCTGACGAGATGCGTAAGCTATGACCTTGTCCCGTTGCATGAGAACACAACCAAGACCAAGGTTGGAAGCATCACAATAGACAATGAAATCATTGTTTCCGTCGGGCAATGTGAGAACAGGAGCGTTGCAAAGCATGTGTTTGAGGGTTCGAAAGGCAGACTCTTGTTCAGTTTTCCAAACAAAAGGCTTGTCTTTATGTGTGAGAGAGGTAAGCGGCACAGCGATCTTTGAGAATCCCTCGATAAATCATTGATAATAGCCCGCTAGTCCGAGAAAAGAACAGACTTCAGACGGGTTCTTAGGCGTAACCCAACTCTTAACAGCTTCAATCTTCGCAGGATCGACGTGAATACCTTGACTATTAACAATGTGACCCAGAAACTGAACTTCCTCCAACCAGAATTCACACTTGGAGAACTTGGCATAGAGTTGGTTCCCCTGGAGTAACTCGAGAACCAAACGTAGATGTTGCGCGTGTTCGGCTTTCGATTTGGAATAGATCAAGACATCATCGATGAATACGATGACGAAACGATCGAGATATGGTTTACACACGCGATTCATAAGATCCATGAAAACCGCTGGTGCGTTGGTTAAACCAAAAGGTATGACAACGAATTCGTAGTGGCCGTAACGAGTGCGAAACGCGGTTTTGGGTATATCCTCCTCTTGAATGCGTAGCTGGTGATATCCTGATCGTAGATCGATCTTCGAGAAACACGTAGCGCCTTGTAGTTGATCAAACAAATCGTCGATGCGAGGTAAGGGATAGCAGTTTTTTATAGTTAACTTATTCAATTCCCGGTAGTCGATGCACATCCTGAATGACTCGTCCTTCTTTTTGACGAAAAAGGACTGGCGTGCCCCAAGGAGAGGTGCTCGGGCGAATGAAACCTTTCTCAAGTAATTCCTGGAGCTGATTTAAGAGTTCGCGCATTTCAGACGGCACGAGGCGGTAAGGAGCTTTGGCAATGGGGTTGGCTCCAGGAATGAGGTCGATACGAAAGTCGATATCATGACTTGGCGGTAGTCCGGGAAGATCCTCTGGAAAGACATTAGGAAATTCTCAAACCACAGGAACGTCTTTCACTTCCTTCTTCTCTTTCTTTTCCTTCTCCGCTGCTACAATGTTAGCCAAGAAAGCCCTGTATTCCTTGCGGAGATACTTGCTAGCTTGCACACATGACATAAGCTTGAGACCCTTCGAAGTAGTATCACCGTATACACATAATAAGTCACCATTCGCGAGCGAGAATCGAATCATTTTGTCGAAGCACACAACTTCAGCATGGTTTTCTCGAAGAAAGTCCATGCCTACTATGACGTCAAAACTTCTGAGTTGCATCGGAATAAGGTCGATTGGGAAGATGTGATTGTTGAGCTCAAGAGTGCAATCACGGAGAATAGAATTAATGGCGATGGTTCTTCCGGTAGCGACTTCAACATCGAACGTCGATGAGAGTTGGGAGCGTTTATGACTAAGGAGTCTCTCGAATTCGAACGACACAAAGCAATTATGGGCTCCAGTATCAAACAAACATGAAACATAAATACCATTCACAAGGAACGTACCATTGACCACGTTGTTGTCGGCCTGGGCTTGACGCACGTTTTGGTTGAAAGTTCTGGCGCGTGCGGCCTATTGTTGCTGCTGCTGTTGTTGTTACTGCTGAGGCTGCTGTTGCTGAGGCTCTTGCTTCACGACCCTGTTTGGGCACATGTTGGCGAAATGGTTTGGGTCGCCACATGCGAAGCAGGCTCTGGCTTTGATCGCGGGTGCCGGAGGAGCTGGTTGACCCTGTGGGGCAGTGAGTAGAGCTTGATGAGCAGGAGCTTGTCGAATACGGCAGTTGGCAGTAAAATGGCCGTATACATTGCAATGAGCACAACAACGGCAAGCAATGGCAGTTGGGTGGTGGTAGGTACAAGTGGGGCAGAGCGGGTGTGGCCCAGTGTATGCACGCTTTGCAGGTGGTGCATTAGCCACAGGCGCCGCTACTTGACGCTGTTGGGCTGGTACAGCTTGAATTGATGCAGCAGTGATCGCACAGTTCTTGTTGTTGGAGCTGTTCTTTCTCTTGTTCTTCCTCTTGTTGCTCGATGAGGTGGGTTCAGCAGTTGGTGCGGCGGTAGTAGCTTGATGCAGGTGCTTCGGAGTTTTATCCCAGACACCAGCCTTGACCCTCTTGTCGTTGATTTCGGCGGCCAGTAGGTAAGTCTCTTCGATCGTCTTAGTCTTAGCCGCTTGCACGAAATCTGCGACGCAGTCGGGCAAAGCTCGGATGTACTTCTTGATCGTGATCTCCAGAGTCTTGACTTGATCGGGACAGATGATGCTGAGCTGTTTGAAACGAGCAGTAAGAGCAGCGTTGTCACCCTCATGCTGATGTATGTGCCAAAATTCATCTTCTAGCTTTTGACGTTCGTGAGGAGGGCAGAATTCCTCTAGCATGACTTCGTTGAGCTCGTCCCATGACAGACCGTAGGCTGCATCGTTCCCTCGCTTATTCCTCTCGGCCGTCCACCAGTCTAGTGCACGGGACTGGAAAACGCCGGTAGCATTCAGAGTTCGAAGGTCATCAGGGCAACCACTCTGTCGTAGAGTGACCTCAATGGAATCAAACCATTGGAATAGTGCAGTCGGACCTCCCTCTCTAGTGAATTCTTTTGGCCCACACGACTTGAACTGCTTGAAATTGAAGGACTTGGTGGTAGCTTTAGGAGCTTCGGTCCTCGACTCCTCAGATGATTTGCTGGCATTCTCGTAAACATCGCTCACGGCCTTTGCCACACTTTTATTGATGATGGCAGCAAGGCGTTTGTCCCTCTTTTCTTGACGAGAAAGTGTGTGACGGGATCCAGATGACATTGTCTGCAATAGACAGAACTCAACACATTGTATTCGAATCTCACCTCACACGTCCACTACTTACTAAAGCTCAGGAACACGCATATTCACGTAAACACATAACACAGAGAGCATAAATTCACATATACACATAAGCACGTAGGGCACATAATCACATAACACCTAAGCATGTAAGGCACAGAAGCATGGAAACACATACGCATTTAATCACTAGAGGCAGACAGAAAACAGAAACCTATTATTCAAGGTCTGCGATCGTTCGGGAATAGCGTAGTATAAACGTATATCGTAGTATAAAGTCGCCCATAATTCAACGATTTGTTAACGTTTTGAGGTAGAAATGCAGTGCGAGTTGTGTGTGTCGATCGAAGCGAAGGCACAAGTCGATTAATTCTTCCAAAATTAAGCACATAAACAGGTAAAAGCACATAAAACACATAAAATTGCCGAATTATCAGAGTCAGCAGTAGCAGGCTCAGATATAAATCGAGAGATAGATTGTCTGCGGCTAGTAGACTTTGACTAACCAAGGTGGTTCAACTATTCACAAGGACTTGTCATCCATGTCTGACCTTCAGAACTATGCTTTTGCCTCGATTCTTGGGCGTTCGGCACACATCCCGTTAGTCATATCAAGACTTCAGGTCATTGGAGTCCGTCGAGACCTTGGTGAGAGTTTTGGTAAAATGTGCGGAACAAGTCGTCAAGGTTAGGGTTTCACCCCTGGCTTAACAACTTCGTCCCTGTTTTTGATAAAATAGAGGAGATTATTCATCAAAATATGGGTTTCACCCCTAATTTGGTATAATTCCCCCGCTGACAAGCGTTCGTTATTGAAAAAGAATGAAGAGATCATTGATAAGTTGACAAAACAACATCGATTAAGAAATTTAGTCGAGAGTTTGCGGTTTTCACACCTAATCTCGACTTTATCGCCCTTTTATAGTTGAAAATTCGAGTATAGTGATAGTGTAGTATAAGCGGGAATAGCGAGGAATAAGCTCGTACGTAATCCCTACTGGATGTACTCGAGTCGGTCTGTTGGTTCCTAACTATAGTCTAGGTTTCTAAGACTTCGAACCAGACTAGGTCGAGTCTTGCCTAATTCCCTATAGTTATGGCTCTGATACCAATCTGTCACACCCCAACCGATGGCGGAAACATCGGGGCATGGAACTGAGCGAAACAGATTGTCCAGAAGTTTCCATAACAATTATCAATACTATTCAATTTAAATAATACGTCCCATATCGTATCTCAAACAGTAAAATAATTATTACAGACATAAATCCAGGCAAATATTCTGTTCCGACAACTCAGATTTAAAATAGTCAGCAATTGTTTATCTGCTTCTAGAGACCCTTAGTTTGACCACTACAGACAACTTATTAGTTGGGCTCTAAAGCTTTATTCTAGCTTCAAATTCCTACCAAGTGTGCGTCCTAAGCACCTGTCACATACGTTAAAATAAGTCAATACATAAAATGTAAAGGTGAGCATACAAGTTTGATAATAGCATATAGAGTTCGAATTCGTTTACGCATAACCAGCACGTACACATAGTGAAATGAAGCACGTTAGTTATCGACATAGATCCATCGATACCAATGACTGCGGGTTAACTGCCCGAGGCAGTTCGCAATACATGATTACCACCGTAATCCATGCAAGTAATGGTCCTTAACAACCCCCGTGTGAACGGGTGCTGAGTCCAAACTATAGTACTATCGTTGCTAAGGCAGGTAGACAGCATTCCATGTGTAAACATAACAAACAAGCATTCATAAGCCACGTATAACATGCATTAACGGTTAGCGTTCAAATAGTATTGAGTAGTGTGATTGTTGTAGTTTGAATATTCGTAACGTATGTAACACCCAAAAGTGCGTAAAGCAAAAAGGGATCGAGTATACTCACAGCGGTTAATGGATTGAAGGGAGCGCTTAGCGAGTAAGATTAGCCTGAATAGATTCGATAGCATAACGATGAGTGACACGTAAAACGATACAAAGGGCGGATGGATCGGATGGTAGCTCGTTTAGATGGTAATCCGAGCGGACAGCAATCCGTGTAGATGACAATCCGTTCGGATGGTCATCCGGTCGGACAGCTTGTCCGGTCGGATAACGATTCAAGTGGATTGTTTCTTCCTATGAGAAGAATGTGTTTGTGTATGGTGGCTTGACTTTTGAAGTTTTCGTTGTAGCATTTTGAGAGCATTGAAGTATCTCTATCCATTAAGTCGTTCAATCGGATGGTGGGTCGTGCGGATGACAATCCGTTCGGATGGTCATCCGGTCGGACGGTGGTCCGGTTGGACGGCAACTTAAAGGTGAGATTACCTAGTGAAGACAAGTTCACAGCAGAAGTGTCACCCGATCGGATGTGGCAACCCTGTTAATGAACATGTTGAAAATTGTTTAAGTCTTTAAAGTCTTAGTATCTCATGATCCGAAGAGTAATCCAATCAGATGGTCGTCCGGTCGGATAGTAATTCGTTCGATAATCAAACTTCGGATAAGGCTAGTCGAGTGTGGGACCCAATGTGTAATCCATTCGGATGACAATCCATTCGGATGAACTATCCGTTCGGGTGGCAATCCGATCGGATAGCATTCCGCTCCGGCTGTCCCGTTCGTCTTACCCTTGGTTATCTTGTTTGTTTTGTCGTCTTATCGAGACGTGTTTACAACGTGTTAACCAACGGAACCATGCCTTGACCCAAGTGACCAAACCGACCAGGAATCACCCTAGCTCGGTTAGTTACCGGCTCTAGACGGTTGTTTTTGTTTAACCCGAAGTCGGTGGCCTCGTGGGCGGAATCCTGATCTGAACTAGTACAACACTAAGGTTGAGTAGGAGACTAGATCAGAACCTGATTCTACCGGTTTTGAGTGTAAAAGAGTTGAAAGAAAGTTAGAAACCATCTTCCAATCCTTTTTCACCACTCTTGTGTCGGGATCTTTGCGAGATCCTTGTGTAATTGAGTGGAAATCGGTTAGATCGCAGTTGTTCTTGGTGGATTGAAGTCAAAACATGAAGTTCTTGAAGAACACATGATGACATCATCCTAGAACACCCGAAATCTAGTGATTTCACGGTTAAAAGTTAAGATTTAAAAGATAGAAAGGTGTAGGAGTGCGTGTAGATCAAGAAAGTACAAGATTTAGGACGAGATCTTACCTTGATCGAGAGAAATCGAAGAAAAGGTGGGGAGCAGAAGCTGTTCGGACAGAGGGTTTCCAAAAGTAGAAAGAATGACAATGACAGGGGTATTTATAGGGTTCCAAAAGAGGAAAGGGCTACCCGATCGGATGACACACTGCCCGGATGACTTATCCGGTCGGATGACATTCCGGTCGGATGACACCTGGCCTGTAGCATTGTGGCTATCCGGTCTGATGGCTATCCGGCCGGATGGCACTTGGTTCGGATGTTTGACGCGACGATTTTTGCTGAGTCGATTTCGATTGCGAGCGGTTCGATTCGATAGGGTTTCCTAGTCAAATTACTTTCAGTCCCAATCACTCATATCGAGCACTATCCCTTCTCCACCAATTACATAGTTTGATTACGATTCGAGTTCGATGTCGATTGAGTTCGATTGCATTTCGAGTTAGATTGCGTTTCGATTGATTACCACAACGTAACGTAAATACACATGCACAAGTAACACATAAGGTACACACACGTATAACAATTCCCAACAAGTATAGATCGAGTTGTGATTCGGTGTCGATTTGATTAGCATAGCTTGATTATTAGTTGATTAACTTTATCGCATTGTTACTTCCTATAGTTCTCAGTCATAAGTCGTTTGAATACTACGTCGACGGCTTGTAATTAACAACACTTACTCCACATAATACAAATAAAATAAAGAAATTTCTATAAGTCAAATCCGTATAACCGGTCGTTGACTTTGACCTTGACTTTGACTTTGACTTTGACTTGTGAAAACACGGGGTGTTACATTATCACCTACTTAATTACCAACACATAGCCACTTTCAATTCGAATCATGGTTGGACCGTTAATGATTAATTAAGAAGTCAAAGCATAATTACGATATCTTTGACTTTCGGTCCTTATACTAATAAAAACTTAACTACAGAAGCTAAGAACACTTACAAAGGTCCTTAGCACGAAAATTCAACTTGAGAGAGCTTCCTTTAGGTCCAGGATGCTCCAGAGATGAAGAAGTGAAGTAAAATATGAGAGTGCAAGTTTCAAATGATCAAACAAGCTCCTTTATATTGAATTTGAGAGCTCCTAGGATCATTCCAGCTGTTAAGGAAGATTACCAGATGATCACAGGTGTCCCCATGGCAGTAAAAACCATTAACCTACCACTGGTATCGCTCAGAAGCCATGCAATAGCGGTGGACAGGCTGCAACATGCAGCTGTCCAGTTTTTGGTCGCGGCCCGCGTAGACTATAGCGAGAGTTTACGCGCCACGCGACGTTCCCCTATTCCGATTAAAAACTTTCATAAATTGCATTTTCAGCCCCTAGTCCTTTATAACTTGAATTATCTTTCATTTATTGCACTTTTAACCCCCATAGTTAACATTTAAGTGTCTTTGGGTCATAAAATTAACTTCGTTAAGCTTCTGATCAGTTTTGAGATCACCCGAAAGGTCTTATTTTCAAACGTTGACGCTTTTAATACTTCTTCTTGGAATTTACAACTTTAATCATTTATTTGCATCGAAACTCCATGAAATCATTATCCGACATTTGTGAGAGTATAATAAAATATTACAAAACCTCGGGATCGTTAAAAGGTCACTCAGAGGTAAGTGATGCGTGTGAGTGTTATATAGTTTTTAATGTATATTTTAAGCCCCTTTTTAACCCTTTAGTCAAGTTTTAGATTTATAAAACACGATATTTACTAACACTAAACACACATATGGGCAAGTGTACCCATCGTGAGCGTAGTATAGTGTTGGTAAGATACCGAGGTCATCCAAGGACACAAGAGCTTTTAATACCGGTTTATCCTCAACGTCTAATCAAATCAAAATTTTAGAAAAAAGGTTTTTAAACAAGAAAATAAAACTAACTAAAAATGCTGAAAATAAAAATAAAACAGATAGACAAGATGAATCACTTGGATCCGACTCGCCTTTAGTGTAACCTTTGATTATTTCCGCACTTTTGCACTTTTTAAGAGATTATCTTAGTTATAGTAGTAGGCCCCTCTTTTGAAGGTGACGTTACCCTCAACCCAGTAGTTTGAGTTAGCAAGGATACAATCCTAAAGGGTCGGATTATTGAAAGATAATTAATTAAGTTATTAATGCGTAATGTGGTATGCCCCTCTTTTGAAGGTGACGATACCCTCGGCTAAGTAGTTTGAGTCAGCAGGGATACAATCCTAAATAGCCGGGTTAAAGTTTTAATAGTAGTTTACATATGAGGGGATCAAGGAGTTCGGACCCCCGCCATCCAATACCAGTGGGTATTGAAGGAGGTCCTACTAAACTTGACCCAGGTCCTTGCAGGATCTATACACTGAACAAGGCAAGACAATTACCAAACCATTCCCTTAACCCCCGACCAAGTAGCCAACATATCTCCATATAGACCGTGGAGATATGAATGGTGTAAATCTTTTATTTTATATAGACAGTAAATAACGCCAAGACACCACGGACAAATGATAAGGAAGTTTCACCTTCAACATAAGAAACTAGTTATTAAAGTCATTAATACATAACCAAATAAAAAGTGCGAAAAGATTAAAAATAAAAAGTATTACGCTAAATGCTTGTCTTCACCAAGTGATGTAAGAGACTTAGGCAAACATGGCCTTTGATTATCAAGAACTCTTACGATCAATCTTGGATCCCGAGACTACTCACACACTCTATGATGGATGATGGATGATGGTGGTGGATGTGGGTTGTGATGGTGGTGGTGGGTGGGTGAAGTGTGAGAGAGGTGGTTTGCCAAGGGATGATTTGCAAGTAAGCCAAGCACCCGTATTTATAGCCTGCACAGAAGCCCGAAAACGGCCCCGTGTCCATTGGGCACGGCCCCGTGTCCACCCATCTTCTCTTTCTTCATTAATTGCAGTTTGTCTGCATTAGTTGACCACGCCCCCGTGTCCGCTGGGCACGACCCCATGTGCAGAAGCGTATCTGTACTATCAAGATTTGCCTAGATTCTGCGAATCTTAGCGTTGACCACGGCCCCGTGTCCGCTGGCCACGCCCCCGTGTTGGGAAATAGAAGCTTCTACAGCTTTGTCTTTTCTGCAGACACTTGGGCACGCCCCCGTGTTCATTGAGCACGGGGCGTGTTCAGCCTTCTGATGTCTTGTTTTTGCTTGGGAAGATGCTGTCGAGGGGTCGGGCATGCCACGTTTATTCCTTTTCTTGTATTATTGTTAGATTTGGCTTCATTTTTGCTTCTTTTGTTCATTTAAGCTCATTTATCCCTGAAAATACAAAAGGAATACAAAAACACATTTTTTCCAACATTAGTACTAAAAAAGGGTTAGTTTTATGCCTCATTTGATGTAATTTATATGTTGCATTTTGCACACATCAAATACCCCCACACTTGAATCTTTGCTTGTCCTCAAGCAAAACTCTTTATTTTGTGGCCTACACACCCAAATGGAATGGGTAGAAGAGAAGGTTTTGGGCTTGTCATAGAGGGTCGGGATTCCAAGATTCTTTATTAGGTTTTATTTTTATTTTATTTACAATCCTATTCGTTATGATTTATTCAAAACATTATATAAGAGAAATTACTTATTTGGGCATAACATGCCTCTTTAAAATTCCATTTATATTCAAGTTCACATACCTCACGGGGGATCACTCAACACTCGGTCGAAGATGTATTTTTGTGAAACACTCGAGAGCCTGCATGGAAATTACTTCTACCATATGCTTGCCAAGCAATCAATCCTCCTCCTTTTTAACTATAAACCTTTGCAAGTATCAAGAGGACTTTTGGGGAAGGGTTAGGCTTGGGTTAAAGGTAGGTGGTTTTGGGTTAGTGGTTAGTAGAAAAGGGCGAAAAGGCGTAAAAAGCGTCGGTTTTCGTAAAACATTTTGTTTTTGTGACTTTTTATTCTAATGAAGCATTTTTAAAATAAGCCTTCTTTTGATGAGCTTGTTTGTTTATTGCTAACTTCATTTTTCTTTTCTTCGCTATAATTTTTTTTTTTTTTGATAAGGAAGTCACAAGAAAACCGAGCTTTGTTACTAAAATAAAGGGTTTAAAATGAAAAGGGTTTTGGTGGGTAAAGGGTGTTTGTTTTGTGGGTTAAGAAATGAAAAGGTTTAGGCTCAAAGGGGTTAACTAGGGGGATTTTGGGTAGGTGGTAAAAAAAAGGAAAATAATGGTGTTGAAAGAAAAAGGGTTAGTCCTAATGCCTCCATCATTTACTTACTTGGGTTTAAGTTGGTAAGGACCGGGAATGTTTCGTCATGGCAAGTTCTAGAGTTGTAAGAAACCAAGCGGCTATCAAATAAGAAACGAAAAATGAGCATTTAGTTTTAAAGATGTGTATCTGTATGCTCAATAAAGGCTCAAAACTCACTTTTTGTGGGAATGGGTTTTTATGTGATCAATTATATATAATCAAATTTTAACTAGATTTGTCATGCCGTTTCATAATTTTCTTATGTTGGTTCTTTTTATCACGACGCTATCGGTTGTAAATTTGTAAAAATATAACATTTTTAGAACTTGTTATTCCCAAATTAAACCAAGACAAGTAAAAGAACGAAAAAAAAATTGAAAAAATTTGGGGTGTTTAGCGGTTCCAATAGAGTTTTGTGTAAGGCTTGTAATTAGGACTTGCAAAATTCAAGGTTTTAGCATCCCTCCACACTTAAATTACACATTCTCCTCAATGTGTCCCATAAATATGTTTTTAGGTTGATTGAATGTGTAAAAGGTGTGTAAAAACAAAAATGTATGTTACTGGTCGTCAGGACACGGCCCCGTGTCGGATGAACACGACCCCGTGGTCAGATTGCCAGTAACGAGAACTTATAGAAGGTGGACACGGGGGCGTGTTGGGTGAACACGACCCCGTGTCTGGCAAAAGTCTGCATAATTTAAACAACCAGCAGGTCTGGGCGATGGGCACGGGGGCGAGTCGGCTGAGCACGACCCCGTGTGGACAAACTGCAAAAGTGTAAAACAGGTTTCTGGTTTCGGTTTTGCTGTCCCGGCTTTAGTAGCACTAATGTTTAGTGTTCTAAGCCTCGTATGTACCTATTTAACTAATAAATACCAGACCAAACAATAACAAACATCCTTATTTAACAAAGTTAATCATCCACACCACAAGTTAAAAAGAAAAAGAAATGCAGAAATTAAAAAGCGTTAGAGAAAGTAAATTGTTCAACAAATGGCATGCAGGCCTTGCAATTGTTTGTAAAAGATAAGGGTTAACCTGATAGACCTTCAACCGGGTGATCCAACCTCCAACTCCTCCAGCTCAATCCATGTCCTCGTCTTCATTATCATCACCTCCTCTGTGGCCCGCCATATACTCCCGGATGCTTCCAATGTCATCCTGCATGTCGGAGATGTTTCTCTCTACTACTCCGACCCGGGCGTATGTGTTGCTGGCCATGTTGTAGGTGTTCCTGGTGCACGTAAGGTTTTCCTGCAATAAATCGTGTAAGCTTTGAAAGTTAGGAAAACCGCCTCCTTGAGAGGAGGATTGACCCGGATCACCCTGGTGCTGGTAGTGGTACTGAGGAGGAGGAGGACAGATATGTGGAGCGTGTAAGACGAGTGCTTCCTGCGGGTTCCACGCATGCCCTTGAACTCTTTGAAAACTGACCGTCCCATCTTCCGCTTAGTAAATCAAGTTCATGGAGCGGCAAATGACCATGTCCACTCTCCCCGACCATGGCCCCTTGCGGAAGGACCTTGGCATATTCACGAAGTGTTTGAAGAGGCGGTATATCCACCCTCCAAAGAAGATAGGAGTCGGGGGAGTAGCAAGTTGGTTCCAGTGCATGTTTCGGAGTAGAAGGTATGGAACATCAAGGTTGACCCGGTTGTGGATGCAATGGAGGACTAGTAGATCCCGCAAACCTACAACACTGCTGCTGTCGTGCCTTTGACTAAGAGAGTAGGTGAGGACCCTGTGGATGTAGCGGTAAAGAGGGTCTCTCAACTGGGTGCTCTTAGTTCGGCTCGGGTTATAGTTGCCTTCTCCTATTTGAGCCCAAGCAGCTTGGCGGTCATTTTCTCTGATCTCGCGTAGACCGCCGGTGTTTTCTTCATCCCCAGCATCTTCTTCAGAGTATAACCCCACCAAAGCCCCGAACTGAGCGATTGAGATCCAGTATGTGGTCCCTCCACAACGAAACTCTACCCCTTCATTGTCAAACGGTTCAGCTCTTGTGTTGAGGACGAGCGTGCTGTAGAATTCCATACTGTATTCATGCACAGAGTGAAGCCGAGTGCAAAGGGCAGCTCGTAATGTGCCGGTGACAATGGTGTTGAATCGGTCCATTTGGTTCACTGTCTCAAGAGTGTCCATGCACACTTGTCTGGGGTTCTCCTCGGGCCTAGTCCTTAACACATCATAATGAGCTTGAGCCGCTAACTCATTTGCATTGAATCGAGTGAATTTCTTGGCCATCTGAAAGAAAATACCAAACAATTAGCAAGAAACAGTGAAATTTTTTGAAGAAAACTGAAAACAGTCGGCTGAACACGGCACCGTGTTCAGCGGACACGCCCCGGGTTCGCCTGAATTTGGCTGGACACGCCCCCATGCTCAGCGAGCACGACCCCGTGTCCAGACGTCTGTTTCCCAAAAATCCCATTTTTCGAACCGGTCCCGAAAACTTGAAAATTTTTGGTCCAGTAGGGGCGGTTTTCCCCGAAAATGAAACCCCAAGTGCCGTTTTTCCCAAAACAAACCGTTTACCCCTTCAATTTTATCTTTTTCGGTTCAAAAACAAGGGTTTGGGGGTTTTTTTGTGAGAAATCGGGCAAATCTACAAACAAGACAAGTTGATTTACTTCCTATAACATGTATCTAAACTAATGCTAACAGATTTATGCAAAAATTTGAGGTTCGATCCTATTCAAGTTGAAGAACCCTAGATTTTTCCCCAAATCTTGATGTTAATCTACATGCATGAACTTAATCTAAATAGTTATAAGGGTAGAATCATACCTTGACGTTGTTAGAAGGAGGGGAAACGTCAAAATCTGCAGAAAAATCGCCGGAACCAGAGAGTTTTTGGGGAAACGGGGCGTGTGGAATGAAGAAACTGTTTGGAAAAAGGGGTTTTATCCCGACAGTTGCCCGGACACGGCCCCGTGCTCGCTGAGCACGGCCCCGTGGGCGGGCAAGTTTTAAATTTTTTTTTAGTACTCGTGTGAGTGCCCTGTTTCCCAAAACTTGGCTTTAGATATCTTACCGATTCAGATGTTTTCCCGATTGTTCGTAACTTACCAGGTATGATGTTGATGCTTGAACCTTTGTTTCATTCTTCGACCGTTTGAAGCTAGATTTCTTCCTCCTCATCCTCAATGAATCCTTGATAGAGCTTCAGCCGTTGGCCATTGACTTTGAATGGAATTCCATACCGAGATTTAATTTCGACTGCACCGTGTGGGAAAATATGGGTGATGGAAAAAGGTCCTGACCACCTAGACTTTAATTTACCAGGAAATAATCGAAGTCGTGAATTAAACAATAGAACCTGATCTCCTACTCAAAATTCATTAGGTTTAATGTGTTTATCATGCAAATTTTCCATTCTTTAGAGTATACATAATTCCTTAATTCGTCTAATTCATTTAATTGACAAAATCGATTTTTACCGGCAACCTTTAAATCTAAGTTTACATTTTTAATTGCCCAGTAGGCCTTGTGAGCTATTTCTACTGGCAAGTGACAACTTTTTCCATAGACGAGCTTATACGGGGTTGTACCTATTGTTGTTTTATAAGCAGTTCGAAAAGCCCATAAAGTATCGTCTAATTTGTTGGCCCATTCTTTTTTATTTAACCCTACGGTTTTTTTAAGTATTTGTTTTAAACCTCTATTAGTCACTTTGGCTTGCCCGTTTGTTTGAGGGTGATTTGCCATTGAGACCCGGTGATAGACCCCATACCTTGTTAAGATTTTTTCAAGTTGATGGTTACAAAAATGGGTACCTCTATCACTTATTAAAGCCTTTGGTGTTCCAAAATGAGAGAATAATCTTTTCAGAAATCTTACCACGACTCTTCCATCGTTGGTTGGAAGTGCCTCGGCCTCGGCCCATTTAGATAAGTAATCTACTGCCACAAGTATATATTTGTTTCCTTTTGACGGTGGGAAGGGTCCCATAAAGTCGAGTCTCCACACATCAAAAATTTCACAAACAAGAATGCCATTTTGTGGCATTTCGTTTTTGGAAGAAATATTACCTGATCTTTGGCAAGCGTCACATGTCTTGACAAGACTTTGGGCGTCTTTGTAAATAGTTGGCCAGTAAAATCCTGAATCAAATACCTTTCGTGCGGTAGTAGCGGCACCATGATGTCCTCAGTATGGACCTTCATGACAATGGTGGAGAATTCTCCTTGCTTCACCACCATGTACGCATCGTCGAATGAGTTGGTCGGCACACATTTTGAAAAGATAAGGATCTTCCCAAAAGTAATGCTTTACATCAGCAAAGAATTTCTTCCTTTGATGATGTGGCCAACCTTTTGCGACTATACCGCTAGCTAGGTAGTTAGCATAGTCGGCGTACCATGGCTCTTCTCGGTATTCCACCATTTCTAGGGACTCCGTTGGAAATTTTTCGTTGATTTGCTCGTCCCTGGTTGCCTCCAAAGCTGGGTCTTCTAAGCGCAAAAGATGATCTGCTGCGGTGTTTTCTGCTCCTCTTTTGTCTTTTATTTCAATGTCAAATTCTTGGAGGAGTAGAATCCACCGAATCAAACGTGGTTTAGCATCCTGTTTTTTGAAGAGATATCGAATGGCTGCGTGATCTGTATAGACTATTGTTTTAGAAAGAACAAGATAAGAACGAAATTTATCAAAAGCAAATACCACGACTTTTAGTAACTCTTTTTCTGTTGTTGTGTAATTTTCTTGTGCATCGTTAAGTATTTTACTAGCATAATAAATTGGGTGAAAATGCTTAACTTTTCTTTCTCCCAAGACGGCTCCAACTGCAAAGTCACTTGCGTCACACATGATTTCAAAAGGTAATTTCCAATCAGGCGCTATCATGATAGGTGCATTGACTAGCATTTCTTTTAGGGTTAGAAATGCTTGATTGCAATCCTTGTCAAAGATGAAAGGGGCATCTTTTTCAAGTAATTTTGTTAGAGGCCTTGAGATTTTGGAAAAGTCCTTGATATATCGTCTATAAAATCCGGCATGCCCTAGGAAACTTCTGATAGCTCTTACGGAGGATGGGGGTGGTAATCGAGAAATAGTGTCTATTTTGGCTCGATCTACCTCCATTCCTTCGCTTGAGATTTTGTGACCGAGTACTATTCCCTCCGTTACCATGAATGACATTTTTCTCAGTTAAGGGCGAGGTTAGTTTCCTCACATCGGGATAGCATTCATTCAAGGTTATCAAGGCATTGGTCGTATGAATCTCCAAAGATAGAAAAGTCGTCCATGAAGACTTCCATTGTCTTTTCTATCATGTCATGGAAGATAGCCACCATGCAACGTTGAAAGGTTGCGGGGGCATTACATGACCAAAGGGCATGCGTCGATAAGCAAAAGTTCCGTAGGGACATGTAAATGTTGTCTTTTCTTGGTCTTCGGGTGCTATCGGAATTTGAAAGTAACCTGAAAAACCATCTAAGAAACAATAAAATTTGTGACCGGATAATCTTTCTAACATTTGATCAATAAAAGGTAAAGGAAAGTGATCTTTCCTTGTTGCCTCATTTAATCGATAATAATCTACACATACTCTCCATCATGTGACGGTTCTCGTTGGTATTAATTCATTCTTTTCATTAGTTATTACCGTCATACCTCCTTTCTTTGGAACTACTTGGACGGGACTTACCCAAGGACTATCGGAGATAGGGTAAATAAGTCCGGCGTCAAGTAATTTGATGACTTCATTTTTAACCACTTCTTGCACATTTGGATTTACTCTACGTTGTGGTTGTATTACCGATTTATAGTCATCATTCATTAAAATTTTGTGCGTACACATGGAAGGACTTATGCCTTTGATATCTACAAGCTTCCAAGCGATCACATTTTTGTGTTTTTTCAAAAGTGAAATTAATTTTTCTTTTTCTAAACTAGTTAATTTTGATGAAATAATTACAGGTGATTTACCATCTTTGTCTAGAAAAGCATATTCCAAACCTTTTGGAAGTTCTTTGAGCTCAAGAGGTGGGTCTTTAGGAGACTCCTTATTTGGTTGCTCATTTCGATCCAGAACCACAAAAGTTTGTTCTATGGCGACCTCTTCTTCAACAAAGTGGTCAATTTCTTTTCTTGTATCGTGTGGTTCATCTTCATCTTCAATTAGGGGGTTATTATTGCCGAATGGGTATTTCATTGAACGCTCAAGATCGACACACTTTTTAAATGCCCCTAATTGAATAGATAGATTGTTGTACTTCCGGTTTTTCAAAGCTTCATGGGTTTTTACAAAAGGTCGTCCCAACACTAGAGGAGCATCATCAAGGATGACAAAGTCGGTTGGGATTACCATTTGATTTGTTTGGACCAAGACATCCTCAACTACCCCTATTGACTTTATTACTTTCCGATTGGATAGAAAAATGGGTATTTGAAGTGGAGAAAAATCACCAATACTTAATTTTTCGAAAATATAGTTTGGCATTATATTAACACAAAGATCTTTATCGATTGTGATATTACTAATAAAGGAATTTTGAAAAAAACATGGAACCGGTGTAATGTTAATTTCAAATGGGTCTTCTTTTATTAGCGAAGTTTGATCATTAGTTAACTTAATGCTTACCGTTTCGTCAATTTTAGTGTTAGTGTTTAACTCTTTTAAAAATTTAGCATGAGTGAGAACTAAACAATGATTTTCGAAAGAAGGTGACAAGAGATTAATTTCTTCAAAATTAGACTCTTCTTGAATTTTAACATTATCGGACTCACCTTTTTCGTTGTTTAACTCATGTGTCAGCTTTTCACTTAATTGTTCTTCCATTTTTACATTTTCAACTATCTCTTCTTTATTTAATTATTCTCTTGCGCCGGACTTCTCTTCCCTTGCTCGAGATTCTTTTATGCATCGTTCGATAGTTTTAATGTGCTCTATTATCCTATCGGCTATGTCGGTGATAGAGTAAGGATCGGGATCCTCAAAGCTTGAATCCAGATGTTCGATCCTTTGTTCCTCATAATACTCATTTGAAGTAGATGGTTCACACCATTGTTCTTCATTGTAAGTATATGATGGATAAGGGTCGAAATTTTGTTCTTCATAATACTCATATGAGGTGGGTTGTTCACGCCATGGTTCCTCATAATAAGCAATTAAGCATCTGAAGGTGGAGGCTCATATCTTGGTTCCTCAAAGTATGAGTATGAAGGCTCATACCTTGGTTCATCAAAATATGAGTATGAGGGAGAAGGTTCATACCTTGGGTCTTCATAGGATGTGTATGAAGTTGATGGCTCGTACCTGGGCTCCTCATAGTAGGTGTATGAAGTGGATGGTTGAAATAAGTCACAATATTGTACCGAGTGAGGGTTACCACAATTCGTGCAATAGTCTTCCCTATAATCATCCTCCTCATAGGTGTAGTTGTAACCTCCTGAGTATTGATCCATAAGAATCACTCAGCAGACCACAACAGAGTCTCGAGACCAGAAAACAAAAATAAAAACGAAAACAGAGGCTGGACACGGCCCCGTGTTCAGAATCTGTATCTGGTCATTTTAATAAAAGTGACTGGTTTTGTGCAGCACAAGGGCGTGTTCAGTGAGCACGACCCCGTGTTCAGACTTTGTATCTGGGTGTTTTATAAAAAAATGCAGCACGGCCCCGTGTTCAGGCTATTGTAAATGCAAAAACTAACTAAAACGCAGAAAAATGCGCGCGGTTTTGAAAAGGTTTTGAAAAACTGATTAGGCCGTCGATTTTAAGCTTTCTTAAAATCCTTGTGTCCCCGGCAACGGCGCCAAAAACTTGATGCGTGTGAGTGCTATATAGTTTTTAATGTATATTTTAAGCCCTTTTTAACACTTTACTCAACTTTTAAATTTATAAAACTCGATATTTACTAACACTAAACACACATATGGGCAAGTGCACCCATCGTGAGCATAGTATAGTGTTGGTAAGATACCGAGGTCGTCCAAGGACACAAGAGCTTTTAATACCGGTTTATCCTCAACATCTAATCAAATCAAAATTTTAGAAAAAGGTTTTTAAATATGAAAATAAAACTAACTAAAAATGCTAAAAATAAAAATAAAACAGATAGACAAGATGAATCACTTGGATCCGACTCGCCTTTAGTGTAACCTTTGATTATTTCCGCACTTTTGCACTTTTTAAGAGATTATCTTAGTTATAGTAGTAGGCCCCTCTTTTGAAGGTGACATTACCCTCAACCCAGTAGTTTGAGTCAGCAAGGATACAATCCTAAAGGGTCAGATTATTGAAAGATAATTAATTAAGTTATTAATGCGTAATGTGGTAGGCCCCTCTTTTGAAGGTGATGTTACCCTCGGCTAAGTAGTTTGAGTCAGCAGGGATATAATCCTAAATAGCCGGGTTAAAGTTTTAATAGTAGTTTACATATGAGGGGATCAAGGAGTTCGGACCCCCGCCATCCAATACCAGTGGGTATTGAAGGAGGTCCTACTAAACTTGACCCAGGTCCTTGCATGATCTATACACTGAACAAGGCAAGACGCTTACCAAACCATTCCCTTAACCCCCGACCAGGTAGCCAACATATCTCCATAAGACCGTGGAGATATGAATGGTGTAAATCTTTTATTTTATATAGACAGTAAAATAACGCCAAGACACCACGGACAAATGATAAGGAAGTTTCACCTTCAACATACGAAACTAGTTATTAAAGTCATTAATACAAAACTAAATAAAAAGTGCGAAAAGATTAAAAATAAAAAGTATTACATTAAATACTTGTCTTCACCAAGTGATGTAAGAGACTTAGGCAAACATGACCTTTGATTGTCAAGAACTCTTACGATCAATCTTGGATCTCGAGACTACTCACACACTCTATGATGGATGATGGATGATGGTGGTGGATGTGGGTTGTGATGGTGGTGGTGGGTGGGTGAAGTGTGAGAGAGGTGGTTTGTCAAGGGATGATTTGCAAGTGTGCCAAGCACCCCTATTTATAGCCTGCACAGAAGCCCGGACACGGCCCCGTGTCCACCCATCTTCTCTTTCTTCATTAATTGCAGTTTGTCTGCATTAGTTGACCACGCCCCCGTGTCCGCTGGGCACGACCCCGTGTGCAGAAGCGTATCTGTACTATCAAGATTTGCCTAGATTCTGCGAATCTTAGCGTTGACCACGGCCCCGTGTCCGCTGGCCACGCCCCCGTGTTGGGAAATAGAAGCTTCTACAGCTTTGTCTTTTCTGCAGACACTTGGGCACGCCCCCGTGTTCATTGAGCACGGGGCGTGTTCAGCCTTCTGATGTCTTGTTTTTGCTTGGGAAGATGCTGTCGAGGGGTCGGGCATGCCACGTTATTCCTTTTTCTTGTATTATTGTTAGATTTGGCTGCATTTTTGCTTCTTTTGTTCATTTAAGCTCATTTATCCCTGAAAATACAAAAGGAAGACAAAAGCACACTTTTTCCAACATTAGTACTAAAAAAGGGTTAGTTTTATGCCTCATTTGATGTAATTTATATGTTGCATTTTGCACACATCAGTAAGAATTAACATGTTGACACGTTTAACCCCTGTGCTTTGTAAACTTTTGATTTTTAAGCACAAACGGCTTCTTGTGTCCGACAATTGTAGGATCAAAATTCGACCTATACGAGTCGATCAGAAGAGTTCTAATCCACACCAAATGCAGAATTCAGTGATTTGGACTTGATTACAGCTTGATTCACACTAGGATTCACTTTAAATGTCTTGTATATTGATTTGAAAGCTTTACATACCAAATGACTCTTCGGCAGCACCTCTGCTCCGGAATCAGCAACCTTACAAATGAAGACATGACTCAGCTATTTATAGGATTCCCAATCCCCATGAACCTGACATTGCCATTTCGTGTGAAATGGTCAAACAACACTAAAATCCTGTTTCTTTGACTACCGAGCTTTGGATTATCCTATCTAGATACAAGACTCGATACAAGACGAAGTCGACAGACATATGCACCAACAACAATTCATTCAATAAAGAATACGAACATCATATGAGGTCAATCAGAGGCACAAGTTTGGCATGTTGACACTTTTGGTCCTTCCACATACATCTTTACACTGTTTGACAACTTTAGCCCCTCAAAGTTATCTTTTTACATGATCAGGGTTTATGACACGTGTTATCACTGTATTGGACATGATTTTTGCGAGGTGTTACACATACCAAGACCGCGGAACAAAAGGTTAGATCTAATGGGTTTCAGGCAACCACACTCTTGGCCACTCTTTTACCAAGAAGTGCTTTTGTGTCTCTAGTCGTGAATCGACAAGTAAAATGCCTATGGTTTGGATGCTTCTTATGTCGTTACACATGTTAATGGCCTAACTAACCATTAGCGATCTCGTATTCCTTACATTTACAGAAGCACTTATTTCAGTACAATTACATAGCATGTTTTCTACAACGAATGTTTAACTGTTTTACGCAAAACTGCATGAATTCACACCAACATTATGTTGACGATTTTCCAAAACTTACATGTATTTCAGGTAACTAAAGTGGATGTACGTGCGGTCTTTCTCTTGCTCCAGGATGTCGTTTATGTTTTTAGATGTGTTGTGTCAAGACTCCAATGCCTCTTTTGTGGGATTTGATTGTTATATTCCATCTCGTGTGGTGATATAATGATTAAAAACCTTGTGGTTGTCTTTGAAAATAAGTTGTAAACTTTTTAAACAATTATTAGTCGTGTGATGTAAACACTAAGCTTATGTTATGTTTTGATTATGTAATGACAATGGCATTTTGGAGTTATTTTACGAGCCTGTAGTATGTTTACCATTCGTATGCAATGAGAACCTTTCAGGATCACACCTCGTGCTTCCGCCTTAGAAAGGGGTGTGACAAACACGCCCCCGAATAGCAAATCAGGATGACCCTTGAGGGCAGTTTAAAAATGGATTTTATATTTGGGTGGACCCATTGGGTGGAATAAAAGTGAAAGGCATAAGCCTTTTTAGCTAAATGCCGCCTAACGGGTCATTTTTCGTAAATTGCCGATCCGGAGGGTAGAATCGGCATATAATGTTTTCAATAAAATAATTCACCACAAATATAGTTGTGGTGGAAGATAAATGGAAGTCTTAGTGCGGAAATAGGACGTATGAAAAGAATAAGCAAGATTCGATGCTTGGTACACAAATCTTGAAACAGGTCAAATAATTTATATGCGCGAATTGGGTAACAAATGCGTAATTCATAAAAGCTAAGAATTCGGGTTAAGGATTTTGGGTTAAATACGTAGGTAAATGTTTTACGAACATTTAGAAACAAGTTTTAAGGGAAACAGATGAGAATTTGGATAAGTTACGGAGTTTTTATGAACAAAAGGGCAGGGAGCTGTAGCTTACAACGGGTTATATGGCAGAATTTGTTGTTGTTGTTTTTGACAATTCGAGATCGTTTTAATATGTTTAAACTCCATAATACTAATGTAATTGATGGTTTATGGAATTTAGGTAATGATTTGAAGATTAGGATGGCGACCAAGCGTAATGAAGAACCGAACATAGTTAAAGAATCAAGCTTCCGCACTTTGTTTAGTTGTTTTTGAAACTAAACGACAACGACACGTTGAAATTTTCTAATACTTATGAAGTTTTTATGAAGCTCGAAAATACGAAGGATCTTGTATTTGTATTATTATTAATAAATGCAAAATTCTTTATTAAATTTTATGTTTAAATAGTAAGGGTCTTACTGATGTCTTTAATCTAGACATTGCGATAACTCAATCTATAAGCTTTCCAAGAGGTTGAGGGTCGCGGTAACCTTAACAGGAGCCCTTCCAAAATAACATCAAACAATATATTTTGTAAACTTAATGAAAACACACCGGTAACCTTCGCTAGGTTCCGGGTATTTTTAATATGTTAACCACACCACCAAGCTAATAACTTAACATTTATTCATCCCAAGTGGATTCCATCCTAAAGCAATACTTCATGTGACCTGATATTGTTGGTGCATATGTCTGTCGACTTCATCTTATATTGAGTCTTGTAATAGATTAGAAAGATCAGGGCACGTTATACGAGTAAACTGGAAAGATATAGGTTGAGAACCATTTCGCACGAAATGGAATATCCATTTCGTACGAAATGCCATTTCGTGTGAAGTCTGTTCCGCACGAAATGGAATGCCTATAAATAGTTGCCTTGACCATTTCATTTGGAACGATCTGATTCCGGTGCCGAGGTGCTGCCAAAGTGTCTCCAGGCTGTAAAACGCTATTTTATCAATAAACAAGACAATTAGTGTGAATATCAAGCTGTAATCAAGTCTATATCATTGAATTCCGCCTTTGATATGGATTGAACTCTTCTGATTGACTCGTTTAGATCGTTTCTCGATCCTACAAGTGGTATCAGAGCTCAGGAGGAAGAGTTCTTACCGAATTCAACTTGATTTCATCAAAATTCTGATTTCTACACCTTCTTTTTCAAAATTAACAAGTTTTCATGGTTAAAATGGGCTAATTTTCACACATAACACGTGTAACACTGTTTTAACGAATCCTTGAAAGAATTAGACCTAAAATCGACCTAAAACCTGATCAATTTGACAAAATTCTGGCTGAGAGGATGACGTCAGCAGCATTTCGCACGAATTGAGGTTCCATTTCGCACGAAATCATCATTTCGTTTGAATTTAGGCTCATTTCGCACGAAATCATCCATTTCGTGTGAAATTTTTCATTTCGTACGAGTCATTTCGTACGAATTCGTTCAGCAGTTCATTTCGCTTGAGAGAATCATTTCGCACCAAGTCCATTTCGTGTGAAGGAGTCATTTCGTGTGAATGATCCATTTTGTTTGAACCAGTTAGTTTGTTCATTTCGTTTGAAGAGTTTTCATTTCGTTTGAAAGCAAGTTTTTGATATTTTTGAAACCGAATCATGGAAGAAGAGTTTTACAATGCGTTTGCTACTGCCCGGGTACTCCTGTTACCATTGCTCAGAGTGTAAACATGGAAAATGAAACAGGAACTTTGCAAAAAACCCCCCCGAAGCTAATGGGCATTGAGGAATATTATGGTTGGAAAGACCGGTTCGAAAATTGGGTTCAAGCAAATCATTTGAGGTCTTGGGAGTGCATTGAGAAAAAGTATGTTAAACCTCGTACAGATGTGGGAGTTATTAAAACTATTTCTGAATTGTCGGACAAAGAAAGAGACATGTACAAAGTAGAAAAGATGATGATCAGTCTACTTCAGCAAGCTGTGAAAGAAGATATCTTCATATTACTTCAACACGATAATACTTCACGTTCAATTTGGGAAGCTCTTCGAATTAAGTTTGAAGGAAGTGAGAAGATGATCAGGAGCAAGAAACCTTTGTTAAAGAAAGAATTTGACTTGTTTACAAGCTTACCGGGTGAAAATACAAAGAAACTGGTTGAAAGATATTGTCACTTAGTGCGATCAATGTCATTGTTGGATATTAACAAAGATCGAGAAGAATGGGTTGACAAATTAGCTGATGCTTTACCTCAGAAAGAAAGGTGTACATATCTGATGATCTTAAAGAACACTGGAGAATATGATAAGTTGACAATTTCTCAGTTTATTGAAAAGATTGAAGGACAGGATCTTGAACAACAGAAGATTGTTAGAATGAACAGTCCAAGTGGTCAACAAGACATCAAGATGTATTATAAAGGGAATGTTCAGGATATTGAAGTAAGTCCGAAGGTCCAAACCGCTTTTAGTGCAGAAAACTCATCTGGATCAATCAATCAAAGTTCAAAAAGCAACAGTGGTTTTTCTTCATACTCGAGTGTTAGTCCAAATGTTTCAACCTCAAGTCATCAGTTCCAAAGCTCAAACAGCAGTAATGGTCATGTTTTACATTGCAACATCGCGTTGCATCTTCAGAATGGTCAAAATTTCTCTGAAGAAGTGGCTAAGGGTCATATGGCATTACTAGCTACTGTGTTAGAATCATATGAGGGTTTGGTTGCAGGAAGAATCGGAAATCCTATGTTGACAAAAGAGGATTACGATCAGATTGATGCAGAGGAAATGGAGCTTATGGATATTAAATGGTGTTTAGCAAGTGTGTTGAGGAGAGCTGAGAAATTTAAGCTGATTACTGGAAGAGATGACTTCCGTGATGCTAATGTTTCTACTTTAGGTTTTGATAAATCTAAAGTTACTTGTTTTCGATGCAGGGAAAAAGGACATTTCAAGAGGGAATGTACCAATCGAGAAGCAGGAGGAGCTCAGAATCCGTTCGGGAATAATGATTATTATCGGAAAGCTATATATCAACAAGTTGCTCAACTACCATCATCATAAAAAATAATTGAAGATGGAAAGATAAAGGCGATTGAAGAATCAACAAAGAGAGCTTATTATGGTATAATAGATCAAGATGATGAAAAAGTGGCAGAAGGTTTTAGCTGGGACAAATACATTCCACCAGATTCAAAGCTAGGAGCATTTATTGCACAAGTAGTTCAAGAACCAGATTTGATGAAAGAGTGGATGGATGTGTTTGCCAACAATGATGAAAAATGACAAGATGAAGATTTTGTTTCTTCAAAAGAAAGTTCAGAAAAAACCCAAGTGTTTGATCAATCGTCATCTGATAATAGTGATGATGAAGAAGAAAGACTAATAAACATTGGAAAAACCCAATTATCTCCTGAAAGTTTCAAATTTTATTTTGCAGATAGATTGGAGAAACTAAAGGAGAAGAGAGCAGCAAAAGAACAGAAAAAGGTAAAATGTAAGAAAGTTGCTCAGGAAGAGAAGCATGAACAGAGTGAAGAAGTTAAAGTTGTTGATAAGATAGTCGAAGTTGAAAAGATTATTGAAGTTGAAAAATTGTTGAGATCACGAAACCTTGTTTAAAATGTTTGGAACCATGCAAACAATGTGAAGAGAAAGATGAGAAGTTTAGTGAGCTTGACAAGATGAAGGAAAAATTATTGTTTGATGTCAATTATGTGAAAGAATCATATGATGTTTTGAACAGAACGGTGAATAGTCTGCAAAAGACAAATTCTGAAAGAGAAGATGCGTTAACCATGATGAATGCAGTGATAATGACTAAGCAGAAGGCTATTAATCACTATATTGAAGAATGTGCAAAGTTGAAGCAGGAGTTGGAAACTGAAAAGATTGAGAATGAAAGAATCAGACGATTGCTGCAAAGTTATTCAAGTTCTGATTATTTGATTAATAGAATTTATCCAACTGTTGCAGGTTTTGAAGCATTTCAAGATGAGAAGCCAGAAGAGAAGAATACTGGTAAGAAACAAAGTGCAAATTATAACAAGTGTCTGCCTCCAATCTGGGAAGGTTATTCTCCCAGAAAACCAAATGAGGAACAGGTAAAAAAGGCAGTCAATATAAAGTTAAAGTCTGAAACAACTGATGATTTACCAGAAAACATTGGCGTCACATTCACATCGTCTGACACTGATCATGAGTCTGAGTTAATAAAGAAAGTGGTCGATCGGGTGTTGGATAAGGATGAGGAGTCAGAGTCAAAGTCTGAGTCAGAAACCTCAAGTTCGTCGATCAACAGTCCAAAATCGTCGGTGAAACGGGTTTACAATAAAGAATTTCTGTTATCAAAATCTAATTTGAATGACGAAACATTTGAAGTTGCATATACTTTGAATGATTCTGACAAATTATATTTTGATAAAAAATTTCCAATAAGAAGTGTTCAAATTGAAAAGATTAAAAAGGTTTTCAAATTAACAGAAATTAACATTTCTGAAATAAAAGATGTAAATTTTTCTGAAAAACCTAAAAAGTACACCTCAAGAGTTCAACAAAGGTTAAACAAGAAAAAAGGTTACAGTTCTGGTTCTGGTTTTCAAAAGAAACCAAACCATAACAGTAATTTAAAAAAAACGTTTAGGCTTTATTCCACCCGAAAATCATAAAAATGAGAAAATTTCTAACACAAAAACAATATTTGTTTCAGGGTTAATTTCTGAATAAGAGAAGAAGAGCTCATTCTGGAAGCAATCGAACAAAGCGTTCTTTGCAGAAAAGCAAAAGTTTGAAAAGAATGGAGCAAATCAGAAAAGGGAGACAAGAACCTGTTACCGATGTCAAGAAGTTGTTCACATCGCCTGGAATTGTCCAATGGCAACCAACACAAAACAGGAAGTTGTTTCTAAACTTAAAGAAAAAATTGTTGATAAAACTGAACCACCAACTGAAAAATTCAAAGTGTTTAAAAATTCAACATTTGAAGTTGGTGAGTGTTCGAAAAGGTTTTACAAAAGAAGGGTGAATCTTAACAACCAAACATGGGTTGCTAAGAAAACAGATGTTAAATCTGGCGATGAATCTGACTCGTCAAAGTCAGAGGAGCCACAAGTTGAGCTAAAATTAGAAACATCAGTACCGCCGATGTTAACTTTCCACCATTGCGGGCTGATAATTTTAAACAAAAAGTTGGAAAGGTGGAGATTTCGAATCAATTCTATTCTGAAAAGAAAGAATTTGATGTCGAAAAGGCTTTCAATGGAAAAGTGAAACATATTTTTAGGAAAATGGTCGATGGGAAGGTCAAAGGGGTAAAAGATTTTTATGAAGAAAAAAGGAATGTTCAAACCCCGAGTGAGACTGAACAGGTTACACCCAAAGATAGTCAGTCTTGGGTGTCTGTATTTCATATGTGAAAAATCTGACTTGCCGGAGCTCCCAATGTTGGTAATCGTGGAGCAGGAATCGGCATCTTTCTTGAGAAATTCACGTCAGTGATATTTCGACCTTCAAGTGGTGGTATTATTCTTCAAAATTGTCATATTTCTATTTACAAGTGGTATTGTTGATAAGTTCCTGCAAGTGAACCTACAAGTGGTTAATCAAGGTCATTAAGTTGAACTTGATTTAACTTTCATACAAGTGGTTGAAAACAATGTGATGAAACCCCGATTCTACAAGTTATTTCAACAAAACTAATTTTTCGGAAAAACCATTTGATTAAAACAAACTTAAGTGTTTTGAAATCTAATGGGAAAATAGTTTGTTGTCAGGGGGGGTTCTGATTGTTTACGCTAAGTGGATGGCGATTTGAAGCAATTCACATCGGTATGTCAAATTTTCTTTAAATGGTTTTGCATTTTAGGGGGAGTAAGAAATTTCAGAAAATCCAAAAACATTAGAAAATTTGAAAAAGTAAAAACATGATAAAATCAAATATGAGTTTTGTTGTGAAAAAGAGGAAATGATAGTACATCAGTAGACAATCACAGTACACTAAAGAATTGGAAAGTCAAATGTGATTCACTGATGATATGCCAGTAGGTTTTCGCACGCTTAGTAGATTGTTTTCGAGATATAAACCTAAATATCATTACTTACTTATCTCGTGGGGAACATCTCTCGGATATATGGGTAACCCCCGAAATCTTGTTTGAAGGGCTTTCTATTTCTGACATACTAGGTCTTTGTACGTGGTGATATCTGGGGTATTATACCTGGACTTCTGATTTTGCGGGAGCAATAGCCTAGTCCCCGTATAATGCTTTGCATTGCTTTAATCTTAAAGCCCGCCCTCAGCATAAAAAATGATGAAACATTGAAAAATGCTAATCATGTGTTGTTGTAAAGAAGATCCCCAAGGGGGACCCACCTAAAGTCGAACCATCATCTCTCTGATTTTGCGGAAGCAATAGCCTGAGCTCTCATGGTCTCGCATTTAACTCGTTTACAGATATCATTAGTGTACATTCACCTGTAAGACTGAATATAGGAGTCTGGATACGGGAGTATATTCTGAGGTGGGACACGCGAATAAGTTTAAGTCCTTAAAACACTAATCTCGTATCTCGGAACAGTTGAACTTTGTGTGAAAATTTAAGTGGATCAGTATACTGACAATCTAAGTGAATCGTTTAGAACTTAAAATGTTTAAAGCTTAACGGTGTTAGTGATTTGTCTCAAAATCTGATATGATCCTTTTACACAAACTCACAAAAATATTGTCTGTAAATATTTCTTTACTGCGTTTCTTTAACATCAAAAATCCAAAAAGATTTTAAGTGTGTTTTAGCATAAAATTTTGAAAATAAAAAAAAATTATTTCATCTTATTTTCGACAACTGAAGTTGGAAAGCTGATTTTCAAAATTCCAAGTGCTAAACATGATGAACAACAGGTTGGGAAAGTTTAATTGAAATGAGAATTGTTTTTGTTTGAAATAAAAATTGTTATAAATAATTCTACCTCAAAATAAGTGTGTTTGTTTGAAATTGATTATTCATGTGGTAAGCAGAGATTAAATTTGTCAAAATTTTAAATTTGTAAAATTTATTTCTGGGTAGAGTCTTGTGCAGATCCCGTGTCTAAACCTGAGCAGAGTATGAGTCAGGTCACGATCTTGGAACAAGAGCATATTTCAGACTGCGATCCCAGCTGATTGAAAAAGGGAGTCTGAAGACATCAAGAGAGAGTCTGTTGTTGTTATTCATGCAAACTGCTGATGCTGATGAACTTAAGGAATCAAGAGACCTGATCAAGAGGAGTATAGAGCCAGGTTGCGATTCTGGAAGAGAAAGAGAGAAAGAGAGAAGAGAAAAGATTGAGGATGCTTACAATGGAGAATACTTTGGAAGAGAGCACGTAGACTGATAAAGATTGAAGTCTCGACATGCTGAAGACTAGTACTAAAGACTCGTCGACATCCAAGGGGGAGTCTGTTGGTGCATATGTCTGTCGACTTCATCTTATATTGAGTCTTGTAATAGATTAGAAAGATCAGGGAACGTTATACGAGTAAACTGGAAAGATATAGGTTGAGAACCATTTCGCACGAAATGGAATATCCATTTCGTACGAAATGACAACTTGCCATTTCGCACGAAATGATGAAACCATTTCGTACGAAATGCCATTTCGTGTGAAGTATGTTCCGCACGAAATGGAATGCCTATAAATAGTTGCCTTGACCATTTCATTTGGAACGATCTGATTCCGGTGCCGAGGTGCTGCCGAAGTGTCTCCAGGCTGTAAAACGCTATTTTATCAATAAACAAGACAATTAGTGTGAATATCAAGCTGTAATCAAGTCTATATCATTGAATTCCGCCTTTGATATGGATTGAACTCTTCTGATTGACTCGTTTAGATCGTTTCTCGATCCTACAGATATTCTCCACTAATTTATTATTACTCGCATCTACTTTTATGCCCTTTTTTAATGGTTTACAAACCAAACAAAATCAATTTACTAAAACTAGTTTATAACAAAAGAAAAGTTGAGCAGTAGAAGTCGTGTCCTTTGGGTTCGATACTCGTTTCTTAAATAAACTTTACTACACGGCGGTAGATACACTTGCCTGTTGTGTGCGTTAAGTCTACGTAAAAATTATTTTTTTATAAATTTAAAACCTTGATAAATGTATTCAAAAGTATCACTAAACACGCTAATATCACATGCACATCAATTACCTCAGGCTTACATCATCTACAAAGATCAACGACAAAAAAAAAAAAAAAAAAACTTTATCTATTTTGTTTTATCGTGTCATGATTCTTGTAACTAGACTCCTGGTGGGCGTTAAGAACGAATCGTTTCGTTTCCATCTCTTTAATTTTTAAAACAGATACACGAAATTAATATGCATGGTGATTATCCAAGGTGAAATAAGTATAAAAGATCTACGTCAACACTGACCATATAAGCACGAGTCTGATTGTCGGTAGGTTAACACAGATCGACATCACTATGTTTCCTTAAGGGGAGACAGATCTACGTCAACACGGACCATATAAACACGAGTTGAGTTCTTAGTAGGTTAAATAACATCAGATCGACAGTACATGAAATAATGAAGTAGACATTGATTCTTTGTTTTGTATCATACATTACGTGTCCTTAAGATGGTTATGTGTTGTGTCCAACAACCAAAAGGTTGGGAGTTCAAATCCAGCAAGGTGCAAGTATTAGTGTATTACCCGAGATAAATATGAAATTATTGTAAAACGACAACCAATCATTACGTACTAGCAAAATCTAATTGAGATTGCGTCTCTATGTCATGATCTCGTAAATCTAAACCCCTTATTCTAACATGTGTAAATGGAAATTTATTTAATGATCCGATGACATGTTAGTAATATAAGCATTATACACTACCACGCCCACTTTTATTAATCGTTTGTTCGTAATATAATGAATACCAATGTTCACGACAATTAATGCTTATTCCCTTATTTCAACAACAAACACTTTCACCATGCAACATTTTTGCATATATGGTTTATGTAATCAAATATGGAGGCGCACAAAAGAACCGCATTAGTAACCGACATTGATTTCGAACCCGAACCAAACCCAAAAGAGAAACCACCTTGGTTAAACTCGGTTTGAACCCGAATCAAATCGTAAGGTTAAAATCGGCTTGTAACCCTGTACTTTGAAACCAGTTAAACCCGAATCAAACCAATTAAAACAAGTTCTAAACCGGCTTCAACCCTAACCCATTTTGACATTCTTCGACCAAACCCATCCCGGTTATAACCCGATCCGGTTTAGCCACAAAACCAAACCTAATTTCCCTAAATAGGAAAAAAAAAAACACTTAGGCCCAACCAACACCCGGCCCATCACACACCATAAAACCCTTCAAGCCGTATCTAAAAAAAACCAACAATCCTCTTCCCTTTTCCCTCTTCACACTTCCCTCCGATTCCACCTTCAAAGAACCCCCAAAAATCAAATCTTTAACCCCAATTCCATCCAAATAATGGGCAAAGATGATGATGATATGAGGGGTGAAATGGAAGAAAGACTAATCAACGAAGAATACAAAGTGTGGAAAAAGAACACACCCTTTTTGTACGATCTGGTCATCACACACGCACTCGAGTGGCCTTCACTCACCGTTGAGTGGCTCCCGGACCGTGATGAGCCCGCCGGAAAAGATTACTCCGTTCAGAAGCTGATTCTTGGGACCCACACCTCGGAAAACGAGCCCAATTATCTTATGCTGGCTCAGGTTCAGTTGCCTCTTGAAGATGCTGAGTATGATGCTCGTCATTATGATGATGATCGATCTGATTTTGGTGGGTTTGGTGGGACTAATGGAAAGGTTTGTGCTTTTTGTTGGATTGGTGATGTGGGTTTTTTTTTTTTTTTTTTGATGTTTGGGATTGGTAATTGAGGTGGGTTTTTTGTGTTTTGAGGTGGGGGGTTGTTGGTTTTTTTTGTTTTTATAGGGGTTGATCTTTGTTTGTTGGATTTGTTGAAATTAGGGTTAGGGTTTATTTTGTGTATGTGTTAGGGTTTTTTTTGTTTGGATTGTTTTATCAGTTGCTGATGTTATACATTTTGGTTTAGGGGTTTATGTAAGTTGTTTTTTGTTAAAGATAATTTGGTTGAATCTTAATCAAGGGTTATAAAAAGGATTTGCTTTTTATGTGTTAAGAATTGATAATTGAGTTTTTGAATATGTTTAGGGTTTTGTTTCAAATAAAGGGTTGTTGGTGATTTGAAGTATTTTCAATTGGTAATTTTGGGTGAATAGTTTGATGGCTTTTGACTGTGTTTATATGGTTGACTTTGTGATGTGTGCTTGTATTTGAATGTTGTTATTGTGGATTAGGGCTGTTCATGAGCCGAGCCGAGCTAGGCCAAGCTCGGGCTTGGCTCAACTATAAACCGAGCTGGCTCGGCTCGGATTCGAAACCGAACTGAAAATCAAAGCTCGGGTCGGCTTGGTTTTAAATCGAGTTGGCTCGACTCGGCTTGGTTTGACTCGATTTTAAAAATAAAATTAGTACATAGCTCTAAAAATTAAGTAGTCTAAAATATTATTCAATACTTCAAAAGAAGATATCCAAAATAAGTTCAACCTAATACATCACAAGCCAAAATCAAGTTAAACAACACAAAATAAGTTTTAAACCTTGACGAAATACAATATTAGTTCATTAGTATGGTAATCGATCTTCAAATAAGTTATGGATATCAAATTACAAACCTAAATACATGTAAATAATAATAGCTTTTTGTAATATATTAAAATGTATATAAAAATAGAATATATTATAAGTAAAATGATCCGAGCTAAGCCGAGCTGAGCTAACAAGCGAACCAAACCGAGCCAACCCGGCTTGTTACGAGCCGAGCCGAGCTAGACTCACTTTCTAACCGAGCCGAGCCGGCTCGGCTCATTTTCAAACCGAGCTATATCAAGCGAGCTTTTCCCGAGCTAAATCCGAGCGAGCTCCGAGCCACGAGCTTTCTGAACAGCCCTATTGTGGATTGGGTTTCTGTTTTATTTTTATCTTCATTATGGATTTAGGTTTGGGGTTTAGTAGTGTTACTTGAGAAAAAGTTTGTGAATCTTATTATTTTTTAGATGGATCTTAAAATGTTAAGGGGTTATAATAAAATCCATTGAAACAGGGACATTTTAAACTTTTTATTTTTACCTTATAATGTTATAATTGTGAATTGGGTTTGTTTTTTTTAAATTATCTTTATTGTGGATTCAGGGTTTGGGGTTTAGTAGCGTGACCCGAGAAAAAGTTTGTGATTTTTTAGTTATCTAAAAGTTGGATGATTTGTCTGTTTTAAGTTTGATCTAACAATTGATGTAACGTTCGATAGTTACCTATGCCATCATTAGTTTTGTATAAACTTGTGTTTGAGGTTTAGTTATGCTATTACGTTTATTTTGTTTAGGTTTACGGGTCCATTTGTCGAATTATATATTCATGGTTTACTCTGCACTATCACTTATATAACTATTAGGAATTATTTTCTGTCTTCACACATGCGTGTGTGTGAGTAGCATTAGCTTTGTATTGTATTGTTTTAGAGTGTTTGATTTATATTATATGTTTATGTTTATTCCTTTTCAGGTACAAATAATTCAGCAAATAAATCACGATGGAGAGGTGAACAGGGCTCGCTACATGCCTCAAAACTCGTTCATTATTGCTACAAAAACTGTCAGTGCCGAAGTTTACGTCTTTGATTACAGCAAACACCCGTCTAAACCTCCTCTAGACGGAGCATGCAGTCCTGATTTGAGACTAAGGGGCCACAACACCGAGGGATACGGCTTATCATGGAGTAAGTTTAAACAGGGTCATTTGCTTAGCGGTTCTGATGATGCTCAAATTTGCTTATGGGACATTAATGGAACTCCCAAAAATAAATCACTTGACGCCATGCAAATATTCAAAGTAAGTTTACATGTTATAGAATTTTCATCTGTCTTTATACTTGTATTGATTTTAATATTTTTTGTAATGTTTAACAGGTTCATGATGGGGTTGTAGAAGACGTGGCGTGGCATCTGAGGCATGAATATCTTTTCGGTTCGTGTGGGGATGATCAGTATTTGCACATATGGGATCTCCGGTCTCCGTCTGTTACTAAGCCTGTCCAAAGTGTAATGGCTCACCAAAGTGAAGTAAGTACACTATTTCACTGTTATAAAAGCAACAACGTGTCTTAAAAAGTACAAAAAAAAGAATATCTGTTTTGCTGTAATAAAATGGGTCGCAGGAGCATAGTTGTTACTAGCGGCTGTAGCGCGCTACGTAGCGATGCGCGGTTTATAGCGACAAATAGCGACTTTTTTGTTTTTTATTTATTTACTTTTTTTGATAAATATAAATAGTGATGACCAGTAGGGTTTTATTTTTGTTTTACGGTTGAAAAAAGAAGCGTATTTAGATGAAATAGATAACTTTATATAGCTTTATAATTAAAAACTGTCAGATGATCAGAAGCAGAGTTTGTTTATTCATACTTTAAAAACTGATTATTGTAATTTCAAGTTTTAAGAAGTAAGATCTAAACCTAAGAACATGTCTATTGGAAAGAGGGTTTTTGTTTATGTAGGATACTCGAATTGGTTCTACTCAAATCTGCAAGAAATACCACATATGTTTATGAGAGTTCACAATATGTTTACGTATTTGTTGTAGGTTAACTGCTTAGCTTTTAATCCTTTCAATGAATGGGTTTTGGCAACCGGATCAACTGACAAGACTGTTAAGTTATTTGACTTACGAAAACTCAACACTGCTCTCCATACCTTTGATTGTCACAAGTAAGAGTTCTTACATATTTTTCATTATTATTGTATTATTATTTTAATTTTCTAGTATGCATTTAACTGTTATATCATGTTGTATAGGGAGGAAGTGTTCCAGGTTGGATGGAATCCCGAGAATGAGACGATTTTAGCTTCTTGTTGTCTTGGTAGACGACTAATGGTGTGGGATCTTAGCAGGTACGCACTTGAATTGTCTATTAGTGTCGTGGTTGTATTTTATAAGTATAATGGCGTTGAGATATTGGTGATTGCTTTCGTTTTCAATATCATCTATGAGCAAGTGAGATAAATCTAGTCGTTTTGTGTTAATGGAATATTCTTTATTCAAAGGTCAATGCTTACTTTGAGGCGTATTTTTGCTATCAGATAAGTTATAGCTGTTGCCCACTGTCTACAAATGACCATAGTAGCATACATCATCATCATCATACTCAGTAAATCCCACCAATAGCAAAGCTAAGGTAGGGTCTGAGGAGGGTAGATATAGACAGCCTTACCTTTACCCCGTAGGAATAGAGAGGCTGCTTCCAGTGAGACCCCCGGCTCGATTGTAGTTTTGTATCAAGCCTTGGACCTAAGACACATAATACTCAAACAATCGGGACAGAGACTGATTGGTGCATGTACCCCCGTGTCTTTCAGCTATCAACGTCACCACATGATGCATGATTAACTATTCGCTGCTTTTAACGTTATTTTCACGAAATTAGTAAAATAACGTTAAAGTTAGTACCATTTCACTTTTGCCCCTCGAGCCCCTACAGATATATACATTATATGTGCACATCGCAAGCGGGGCATACATGTGTTCAATATTAAAATTGTGACAAGATCATCCATAGTCACACATTTTTTGTACAAGTTACATTTAATTTTAAAATTTCTTTACTAATATGTTTGTTTGAAAACACAGGATTGACCAGGAACAAACACCTGAGGACGCCGAAGATGGCCCACCAGAACTGCTATTCATTCATGGCGGACATACAAGCAAAGTTTCGGATTTCTCATGGAACCCGTGCGAAGAATGGGTGGTCGCGAGTGTCGCAGAAGATAACATACTTCAAATCTGGCAGATGGCTGAAAACATCTACCACGATGAAGATGAAACACCTGCAGAGGAATCCCGAGGTGCTTGAATATACCATCGACATAGTTTAATATGAACATTTAGGTTTTGTTTATGTCTAATCTAAAACATGTTTAAATATTTGGTTGTGTTGTTGAATTATGTTGTGCTGCTGTAAAAGATATGTTTTTCGATCATCAATTTGCTTGGTGCTGATTTAAGCTTTGCAACTTTGCTTTTGACATGCGTCAATGTTTATATATCTTTTTGCATATTAGTATATCAAAATTCATAAACTTGTAACCAAAAACAAACATGTATAACTTCTTTTAAGTTTAGGTATAAACTAACCATACAATTTAAGTTACGACAAAACATATTCTAATTGTCAACGAGTGAACCCACCAGGTTAGCTCAAAACCACTTGGCTAAGCGTGTTTGCAGGTTTAACCGAAGACTAATCTGAACCTGTTTGCATAGTGCATCCAAGCTTGCCGTAGTATTTGCTTGAAACTTGTCTATACAAATAGACGTAAATACCCATCATCTATAAAACCCACACATGTACATGTGTCACCTCCTCATGACTGACCCTTTTTATAAAGATAAATAAATAAATTAGTGGAACATGGCCCATGGCCCATATGAGTGGTGTTTCTTGAGAATCATACAAAATTCGAACAACACAAAATAAATTTTGACCTACTATTGACTTAGTATACAAGATATAATTGAGTTCCAAACACTAAAACCATGTGTAATTGGGGAGTGAAGAGGCCAACTTCACGAGCATTACCCCCCTCCCCAAGGCGTGAAGTGATCAAAAAAAGGAAAGGCATGATTATTAAAACGCCGGTTGATTGTTGAATTGGCCAATAGGAAATAAAAAAATGAAATTAAATATTTGGGTTAATCATTGCAAGGGGCACTATGGAGCATTATACCACTACACCACTTTTTAACTTAGCCCCATAATGTCCCTTGCTGACTGGGATGCCACATGTCGCATAACGCCAAGGGAGGAGGTTGATCTTCAAGCCCCCTACAACTAGTCTGAAAGGGAATTTTAGCGAACTTGTATTTGTTCACTTGTTCATTCGTAAACACATTTCATTAAAAGTTTAAAACCATGAGACCCTCGTAAGTCTAACAAAAAAATATTTGTAAAACTAAAAGTATCTTAAACATATATAAAAACTAAATCGAACAAGTTATACGATAAAAATGAGTAATTTTTTTTCTCTAAGTAGATACTTCATGAGTTGAGATCCTGTACATACAGTGCTAATTATAAGAACCGTAAGAACAGATCTGAGCCATTGATAATTTAAATCAAGGGTTGATGTTGATTATAAATAAAACCTTTATAATTCAAAATTAGTACCAACAAGTTAGGGGTAATTTTGTAAAATTGCTAGTCATTTGACCATTTTCCATTAAATACAAATTCCACCAAGGTTTTTTAAACTAAAATAACTTTTATATACTTCATTATTTTTTTAAGAAAAATATACCATAAAATCAAGTATTTTTTTATCTTTAATATGAGTACCATATTGCTATACCTTTTTTGTATTTATAAAAGTGATTTTTTAAAAAAATTAAAAAAAGGTGTTTTATAGTTGTGCTGATAACGTGTTGATTATGTGTTAATTACAAAATAATACAAACAAACACCAAAAGTATATAGAATCAGCACATCTGGTATGCTAATAATGGAGAACGATTGAGGATGTTGTGCTAATGTCATTTATGTTGATAATGGAGAACGATTGAGGACGATGTGCTGATAATGAAGAATGATTAAGGATGTTATGCTAATTATATAGTGTTGTGCTGATTATATTTTTTTTGTAATTATTTTTAATTAGTTATAAATAAATATGGTCAAAAGGTCTAAATTACCCCTAAACTAATTTTTTATTGTTGGACATTTTGTCAATTATGTGTTGGTTCTTACGCTTCTTACAAACTTAAGTGTTTGTATTTGATCCCATTCCTGATACTTCATTTAACATAATTGCAAACTTTGTTTTTTTTACTTTTTATAAAAATGAGTTGCATTCTTTTACTAATAAAAGCAAGTAGTAGCTTTTCCCCCCATGCATTTTACTATTTTTTTATAAAATAAAGAAGGTTTGAGTTGCATACTGTTACTGCCTGATGATTCCTACCCGCATACACCCCGTCCACCCTTACATTTGTGTAAACTCTCTTTCTTTAAAGTCATGTTATTACTTTGTAAACATTTAAGTTTTATCAAGTGCTCAAAGTCCTTGATCTATTTTGAAAAATCCATTCCTAAAATTTCTTTTGAGTTGATAAAGACCTTGTTTTAATAAGCATTTTATTTTTATATAACTTTTGTTAAAAGTTTAAACTTTTATTTTCATTTTTCGATCTCGAATTTCACAATATGGACGATCCACGGTTAAACTATATAGTGATTGTGTTATGGTTTGGATCTTGAATCGTCTACACCATACTTTGCACGGTTGATCCGTGGTTTGATCGTGTCATCGACAATGTTGCTTCTATCGAATATTAATTTGCCCCATTGATTGATCATATTGCTATCCTTTCTTGTGACCCGAGAGTGTAGGATATGAACATACAGATACCTATATTTAACGTATCATATGTTCATGTCCGTATTGCCATTAAAACAAGAATTACATTTGACGATGTAAAATGAAAATTAAGCAGATTCAATATAGCTTAAAACATTAAAATGATGTTGCTATGGAAAATCAACCATTTAAAACATTGAATTCCAAACCTGCCCTAACTATAGCTTGGTACAGCAAAATGAAAATTAAGCAGATTCAACATCTGAACCTTCCAAACCTTCTTGATAGAGTTCAAAGTCTTCAGGACTCCATCTGCATATCAAGTTTAGCTTAAAAGTAGCCATCTTCATGTCCATTAACCGCTGCATTTATAAATAACTAACATGTGAGATATAATTACACAAAATAATTTGATCTTTCAAATAAAAGTATCATGCTATGATATTACACTTAGGGTGCGTTCGTTTCACAGAATGGAATGGAATCCTGAGGGAATTGGAATGTGAATTCCATTCCGTGTGTTGTTCGTTTCACTCAAGAAAGGAATCGGAATGGAATTAAAATCCCTTGAAATCCTTCGGTTAGTGCAAATAAGTGGGATTTAAAATCCCTCAAAATTCGGCGGATTTCATTAAAGAAAAGCGGGATTTTACGTAATTTTACGAAAATAACCCTATAGCAAACATATCTGAGATCTGATTCCCCATTTGTTCCAATCGTGCTCTCCACAAACCCTAACCCTAGAAAATGAAGATCGGATGAGAATCCGTTTAAAGTGGATTAATCCACTGGTTTATGTCGATTTTATGTCGAATTGAACCCGTTTACGAGTTCATAACCTCCATACGAACATTCTGCACCCTTTACAATCCACTCAAGTTGCGTTTTTCGCCGGAAAAGTAACCTGCAACTACCGCCGGAATTTAGCTCGCCGGAATCGAACCACTTCGTCGTTTTACTCGGTACCGATTCGTTTTTATTTGTGCAATTCGTATGTTTGTGTTAATACAATATGTCTGTTAAGTTAATTGAAATATAAGCATGTTTTGATCGAGTAATTAGACAGGTTTGACTTCGGGTTGACTGGGTTGGGGAAGAAGACGATGAACAGTGATTTTGTTATTTATTTTCTTTTTCTTTTTTTGTGTAAAGGGGGTCAAATAGATATGAATTCATTTTGTTTTTATGTATGCTAGTTTTAAAGGGTAGTTATGTCATTTTATATATTTCACTTTCCAATTCCACTGATAATTATACCAACCAAACACGTTATGGGATTTCAAAGGAATCCATTAATTCCAATTCCAATTCCCTTCAATTCCATGAAACGAACGCTACCTTAAGGTGACACTTGAACCTTTTGACCCGTTTCCTTTCTATTTACCCATTTGTCCAATTAGAAAAAAAGCTTAACTCGAATCGACTCATTCATAAAAGGGTCAACCGAGGACCACTTCTCTGACAGAACATAGCCACCTCCAGGGGCGCAGGATAGAATGGGCTGGGGGGGGGGGGGGGGGACCCCGAACTTTTCGCTTATTCGTGTCCGGTATGTAGTTTTAGTATAGAATTTTTTAGGTATATACGTTTTCGACCCCCCGGTCGGAAATCTCAAGCTTCGCCACTGGCCACCTCATGAATCTTAATGCTACACTGTACACACCAACTAATACAAAAGATATTGATTGTGATTATATTGAAAGAATGCTGAGAACAAACCAGTATGCGAGAAGATTCAGGCGATATGGGTTTCCCCTCTTCACAAACAACAAAATCCCCAACAAGTTCCACCACTCCTGCTCGATATTAACAAAACCACAATTAAAACAATCAGGGGTTCGGTAAATTGGTCAAAACCGCTAGGCTAATCATTAGATTCGGTTGACACATGTTGGGTTGACCCGAAACGCTTTTTTCAAGATTTGTAATCTTTTCATAACTAATGAAATGTGTAATGTATAATTATTCAACAAGTCTAGATTTGACTAGTTTCTTTTTAGCCAAGTTTTTTAATAACTCTTTTGACCAATTAGATATAGAATACAATTCGGATGAACACGTTCATCAGCAATTTGGTTAAAGCTGCCACCTCTACTAATTGTGTGTTCGTGTGTCATGTCTTGTAAGAGATATAGTGGATACCTTTATTTAAGCGCACCGGCATTCCTTGCTTGCGCAAGAATGGCTCCATCACATGTGTGAACTGGTCCAGCGGACCTTCTTTAAGTTCCACCTGAGAAGTCAAACATAATATAATACATTAAACATGTTAAGACACTGACTCACATGCCCAATACTCTTGGCAATGATATCATGAAATACTTAAGTAATAAAGCCACGTAAATGTATGCAAAAAAAACATTTACTTGTAAATTACATCAAGATTTTTACTAACCGTTTCTGTAGCAATACTGCCCGTCCTAGCAAAATCGTAATCTTCATAATCATTAAATATTCTGCAGAGATGAAGTGGTAAAAACTGTTATGCATGTAATAAGCATAAAAAAGCACTCAAACAAGCTAGATTTGACTCATATTAACATCAGATCAAGATCTTTACAAGCAGAAAATTTAAGTGTGACTCAGAGCCTAGTGTTTAGTGGTAACCTTTGGGCCTCTTCTTTAGACATATTAGTTACACAAAGCCCAGCATCCCCACGAAGAAGCTGTACACAGATAATGAAAGGAAAATTCTAATCAATCGAGGGTACATCAAGTGATATGGACCGATTGCCAACTCATATTTTTAACTAAAAAATTGAGTACCTTGGACACTTTGTGAAGGCCCGTTCTTATTTCATCAGAATCAGAGCGGCCTAGCGCAACCTGCATGACCTTGTTCGACCCAAGAAAAAATCTGAAACACCAAACACAAAAAATCGCATATATTATATCCAAGTGCATGTTATGTTATTCATCGAATATATTTGTTGTGCGTAGCTTTCAAAACGCTTTCACAAATATACATTAAAGTTTATGTTTCCATATGGTTCTTGTTTCTCCCATACATACTTACCATTTAAGTAAAATACATAATGTGTTAAATCTAAAATACCTGCTGGTGGATTTAAGCTGCTCCCTGAACTGTTTAAACTTAAGATTCCTCATGTTCTCAAAGCTAAAAACATATATGGAATTATATTGCTCTACAGCCTCCCGAATGGAGTTCACAATGTTCTCTTTATGCTCTCTCCCTTTCTTCTTGGTTTTCGATAATGTCACTGCATTCAACAAATATACACAATTTTTCAAAACGACAAAGCCCAAAACATAAAACAACTACACAAGATAAGAACTTGAAACTTCTCATGATACTTTCATGTCATCAATCCAATGTCCCACAATTAACTAAAAGGGCAATTCGACCACATAAAATGACCGAATTGGCCTTCTCGTTAATAGAAAAAATGGATGAAGTTAACCCAGTGGACTAAAATGAAACCTTTTTGGACCCACAGGTGAAAAATGAAACATTTGGACTAAACTGCTAAAATGACCCAAACCACAGGGACTAAAATGGCATTTAACGCTTATTTAAATATTAATACAAATGTTCATTTATATTTGTTCATTTGTGTTCGTTTGGAATGTTAAGAGTTATTAAGACCACCCGTAGTGGTGTGGATTTGGGGCTTTTTGCCCGAAAACGCCAAAGCACGCCCCGGTCATATCCCCCTTGGGCATTTTTTTTTTTTGGTTTTTTTGTCCCAGGCGTTTTAAAAACAACGCCAAAGCCCCTTTTTGATAGCCCAATCACATGTAACCCTCTTCTTCTTTAGCCAATCAATTTTTTCATGTTTTTTTATTTATTTAATTCTTTACACCCCTTTCAACATAATGCCCACATCCCCGTTACACCCATTTTAGAAAAACGCCCCTTTACCGACTAGGACGACACGTGGCGGACAACGCACAAGGGCGGGGCATTATTCATCCCAACCACTAAGCATGATCTAACAAACGAACATAAAGGACACGAAGATGTTCATTTCTTAACAATAGCACATGAACAAGAATAAGAATATGCGTTTGTTTAATTTTCTTAACAATTTCACTTCGGAAGCTTGAATTAAAAAAATAAAAAGTTGAATCAAACGATCTCCTACTGCAACTTTTAAATTCTAATGCATGCAACTATCGCAGAAATCCTAAATTCGAATCAAATCTATTGAATCACTCAAATCAGAAGCAATCAGGAAGAATTTAAAGACTTTACCTGCTCGATCTCTCTTGGATTTCGGCATTTCTGCTTACAATTACAAGTTTTTACAAATTTCGTCGGAGGGTTTTCACGAAACTAAACCCTGAAACTGGATATTTTTTTCTAGGGTTTTAAACCCTTTGCTTACAGTGTTGGTTAAGTATTATGGGCCTCATCATATCTTCTTTGATCTGTGATTTGGGCTCAGGCCCACGTCTTTTTAACAATAAGGGGACCCGGGTGGTGAGTGATGGAACCCCCATCACTCGTGAAAAACTTTAGCACACCGCCGCCACCATCATTTATAACTCGTGAAACTTACCATGCGTGATATTTATCACGCGTTGAATTTCGATGTTTCAGTTGACAAGATGACCATTTGAGGATTTTTTTTATATATAAAATCCAACCATTTCCACTAAAAAAAGGTTGTGAGTGATAGAATAATGGTTGATGATATAACGGAACTTGATTGGAAGTTGTGAGTGATGAGTGATCACCACCCCCTTCCCCCTAACACTTTACACCTAAATATATCTTTTAACTTTGCCCTTATAAGGATATAAACTTAATACTGTTTTTGTTGAATTTATGGATTCAAACTATTGGTGGGCATATAAGAGCAAGTGTTTGGAAAGAGTGCAAGGGGCATGAAGCCGTGAAGCCCTGCCCCGGTGCGAATATTGCCCCGAATGGGGCATTAAAGAGGCGTTTAATTTTAATTTTTAATTATTATTTTTAAGTGTTTATAACACAAACCAATCGTTTAACCTTATCTCACCATTTCTTCTTTTAGTTTTTTTATTACTCGTTTCACCACATTTCACATTACCATAACGCACCTAAGTGAAAGGTGAAACCACCCTACAAACGTGACACCTATGTATCAACACTTTTTATTCACCTTTCAACCACCACGACACATACAACATAGCTTAAATATTGTGTAACTAATACACTTTTAACGTCCATTTTCTTTAATTACTATTCTTTTTAATGGAAATTGTTGATTATTCCTCAGACCGTGTTCTTTGTTCACCGAATCTAAGGGAATCAAAGATAAATGTTCTGGTTACGCAACTAATAACTAATATTCCATTATTTATCTCCTTTCTTACTAAGGTCAAGGTGTGGGTTCGTGAAGGGGAATTGTGGAGTGAGGTGGTATAGTGGTCACTAGTGGAACACCACCCCTCTCTTTGGTGATGGTGATGATCGACGAAGCCCACGAATCCATTAACATGCAATTTAATTTGAAGAAAAAAAAATAAACAAAGAGAAGGGGATAGTGGAGGGATAATAAACCACACCTATGGATAGTAGAGAAGATAGATGATGGAAGAGGATGCTTACGTGACGCTAAAATGAGAGATGTTGATAAGCCTCCACTAGTGAACAACATCCTTAGACCTAATTCATTGTCGTGATAACTAACTTTGAATAAGATATGAGAAAACGTTAAGTACCCAAGTTATGATATAAAGAGTTTTAACAAGCACCATGAGATCTAATTCTACGTTTGATTGATTTTCTTATCGCTTACCATCCCATCGCCGTTTATGCCATCCCAACATTGTACCGCCATGTTACTTTCGATCATGGTCATGTTATGAACTGCGTTATCAAGATTTGTGCACTTTACAACACGAACCCAGCCTTGTTTTGTTTCGGCCTCAAAGATCAAATGCTGCCATGTTACAGGCACAATGGCTTGACCCAGCCCAGCTTTTCTTCCATGGTTACCGTATAACAAGCGTTTCTCGTCAGATATCAGACATCGTCATTAACAATCTATATTTTACTTCAGTCCGAGCATTCAAGAATCTCATGTTCGAACCCGATACAACCCAAACAACAATACAAGAAACATTTCAAAAGATGTAAATACAAAAGATCAAATCTTTACATGGGTGTGATTTAAATTTAAAGAATGTTCAAATTCAGTAAGTTTTGAAGATGCATAAACAGGTCCTGGGCAAGGGAATCATTAAAAATTACAAACACAAATAAAAAAAAAGAGAAAAAAATTACTTTCTTTCCAGTTTGAAGTGGAGCCAATGGCAAACTGAGAGGCAAATGTGCATATACAGATGAACTCCATCGCCATTTCTCTTCTTATCCCTCCTGAAAAGCTTCTAACTTTAACATCTTCTTGATTCCCTTCTTTACATCCCTTTTTATACACGTATCTACGTTTGACTACTCCGCCGTCTCCTCCCCGACCTCCCCAATAAAACCCCCTGGCGGCGGAGCCGGTTAACCAGTGACATGTCATTGCCACCGTCATCACCACCACCACCACCACCAACATCATCATCATCATCACTTTCACCTTCGTTATTGTTTTCATTTCTACCAAACGAGCCCTCATTTCCGCCAGCACCAAATGCATGAAACAAGAGAAACACGTTAACAAGACTGTTATCACCCGCCACATCTAAACCACCACCAGTGTTGCCCCGCCCTAAATCACCCACGTCAAAGCCCTCCTCGTCATCGTCATCCGAGTCTGACCCGTACGAGTTCCGTTCAATCACATAATCACCGAACACCACTGCTCCTGGCATTGATGACGTCACCGTGCTAATCACGTCTTCCCGTTCTCTCTCCCGCTCGAGCCGCCGCCATTTCTGTTCCTGATCGGGGTCCACTTCCCGTGGCTTAGAACACGGGTGTTCCGACTTAACATGCTTTTTCAGTTCCTTATACGCCCCGATAAAAGAACACTTCTCATGCATACATGTTCTTTTCTTACAGTTAAGATATTCCCGAGTTGACTCCACCACTGTCCACCCTTTGACTTGGCCTCGGCAAAGAGGACACGCCAGCTCAGCCACTTCTCCATGCTTCTCAACAGGCCAACCCGATAATGAATCCAAAACGTTACCAATGGTTGTTAACGCTGGTGGGTGATTTGGCGACAGAGATGTGGTTTTGGTGTAGGCTTTTTTGTACTGGTCGAGACAGTTGGAATAGCGAGAGCTAGTGCCGCACATATAAGGGCGGCAACCCTTATCGTGTGAAGAGCATAGAAGAAGAACAGCATTGTGAGGATATTCCATGCATACCGAGCAGGTGATATCTTCCAACTCTTTTTTGGGCATGCTTATGGTTGATTTTTTTTCATTCGGATTCGATAAATGATGTTCACAAGTGAGCATTGGATATGGGGTTGCCCTGCAGTTTCTTGAAGCCATTCTGCGTCTTCCCCTGGTGCCTTTTGCCATTCTTGAAATGAACCTGTTGTATACACGTTAATTATTGGAATCAGAGGTGGTAATTTAGATAAATATACTTAGAAATGGGTTGAAATAGGTTATATTTTATTGCTAACGGGTCAAACATGTAGAATCAAAAGGTTAACTAAAAAGAAAATGAGAAAAACGAATCCAGAGTCACCAAAAGCACACTTTCAATGCATAAAACCATCTAAATCATATAAGCTGTGAAAAATAATTCATTACTGAGACAATACAGTTTTGTATTGTTTACAAAAGGCCTAAAAAATTTGGACAGAAAGTGTTCCGGGTCAAGCCAACCTGATCGAACGTATACTACAGAATTACCCGTTTTAACCTGATTATCAACCCGCTTATTTGCCCACTAACAGGAACCCAGACGATATAAGTTTTATAAGAAAGGTAGTTGAAAATGCATTTGTTTCAGAGGGCAGTGTACATGAATGACAATGAACAACCTACCAATAAAAGAATATGCAGCAGTATCAAATAGTTTTAATTACCAAGAAATAGTCTCAGCACCGATCGTTCACAAATTCACAAATACATTGTGTGTAACTACGGGGCATCAAGAAAAAACATTAAGTTACATGCCCAGAGTGACATGATTGATAAATCAGCAAAAAATACTATTCTGATCTTGAAGTTGACGCTAGCCAGTAGCCACTTTGGATGAAGAAATTTTTGTTTTTATTTATATGAACATTTCCAAATTGATACTTTTATTTTAACCCTGTCCCTAAAAACAATGACAGATAACTAAAATGCCTTTCTTGAGAGAGCTCTTTATATGGATGATGAAACCTGGTAAAATTTCAAAATGCACATGTGCAAAAAAAAAAAAAAAAATCTAGAATAATACATGAATAACAAGATGGGGGATGACGCGTATGCCAAAAAAAATTATTTTATGAGAAAAGAAAGAGCTTCAGACAAATTTAAACCTCAAAGCTACTTTTTTTAAATCTGAGAAAACAAGTCAACACCGGTATGCAACTTCCCTAAATTGACTTGCTAATTTGGAATTAGTTCCCGTGCTACCAAAATGACTGGATGACATCAATCTACGAAAGTTAAAATCATCGTTACCATAAAGAAAAAGAATATTAACCAGATACCAGATATAACCAAGAAAAGCTAAAGCTCAGATTAAAAAAAAAAAAAAAAAATCCTCTGCTGATGATGCTGATAGCATGAGTAAGATATAAACCACCTCTAGAATGTGATCACAATCTCATACTAAAAAAAGGCAAAAGAATGAAATCTAATCAAAATTGATCAAGAACAGATAGATTGTCTAACCCAATTTAGTTACAAAAAGATCCTAACAATACTGAAAATCCAGATGCATAGATCACCCGATTTTGATTAATGCTCAATCAGGCTTGATTTAAGAACATCATCCAAGCAAATGACAAATATAAGACTTAACGCGACGCATCTCACCCAGCAGATAGCAAAATCATCATAATTTGAATCATACAACTAATAAACTCGGGCCAAGTCAAGACCGTAAAGTTGAAATTACAGCAATTGACCCGATACAAAAAAGCTCTACTCGCAAAAATGGCAAAAAAAAAAAAAAAAAAAAAAAAAAAAAAAACTAATCAGAATTGATCAAGAAAAGATAGATAGACCAACCACACATCAATCTACATACAAAAACGATCGTAACCGAAAATCCAAACGCGTAGATCACCCAATTGATTAATATTCATATAGCAATCTAGGTAATTATCACCATCATCATAATTTAGATCATGAAGCTAACAAACTTGAGCCAAATTAATAACAACAATGTTAAACCATAAGACCATTTCATGACTCAGTAAAGGAAAAAACTGAAATTGGGTTCACATCAATCAAATGCAATGATTTAAAGAGGTAAAACTCTAATAAACGCAACAAAAAACTTACAATTAAATCCAAATCTGGATCCACCGAAGATAAACATATGTTTAAATAACAACCCAAGATATAAATAGCGAAAAAGTCATATCCAAACAATCACGCGAGCGACAGTTAGAAATGAATTAATTAATCCATGTTCATAAGGCATCAGGATTTAGTTCATATAATAATAATAATAATAAATAAAAAGAAAAAAGCACATGCGGTTGGCGTATAACCCACCCCTAAATCTGAGATTCCAACTTAAAATACTCATAAATCATCAGAAACAAATCAAGGAAGGAGTAAGTTGTAGAATCAGTGATAGCAAAATCGTACCTGTAGATAGGGGATTTGGTGAAAGTGTTGAGGGTTAGGGCTTGTTTGGGTCTAGAAATGGACCAGATGAGCGGTGAGATCGATGAAAGTTATCAAGGGCGCGGGCATTTCGATTTTTTTTCTTTTTTTTCTTTTTATCTTACGAAACCCATGAGAGAGAGAGAGAGAGAGAGATGATTTTATGGATTCGATTCCTCTACCATATTCGTTTTCTAGAGAGAGAAAGAAAGAGAGAGATAAGTTTGGGGAAAGTGGGGAATCAGGACTTCTACGCGCTTTTGGGAGCGTGTATTTGTGGTGAAGATGAGATTGAAAGATGTGGTTAAAATGAGGACATAATGTTAATATGGAACTAGATTGTTTGACATAAGTGATATGTTAGCCGCGGTGATGTCTTAGGGGCTGTTTGGCAACTTCTGAATGGTTAAGTGCTGAATCAGTAAGAGGTCTGAACCATTAAGTGCTGAACCAGTAAGAGGTCTGAACCATTAAGAGCCAGTATAATGCTTAACCGTTCAAAGGCAAATGTCTGACCAATTCAGATTAGAGGTCTTAACCATTCAGACTCAGTATAAAACTTAACCATTCAGAGGCAAATGTCTGAACCATTCAGACATCTGCTCGTGAAACAAACAGTCTGAACCATTAAGTGCTGAATCAGTAAGAGGTCTGAACCATTAAGAGCCTCATTAAGATGTAAACAAACAGCCCCTTAATTGTTTATACAAAGATTTGTTACAAACACAACGATCTAATAATTACAGATGTGATGATCATAACACATAAAACTCTCAAGAATTGACGAAAACACGTATGAGAATTACACAAAAAAACCCTAATTATCAGAAAGAATGAACAATAACGACTGAATGAATCTTTCAAAGACTTGTGATTTATTTATATCCAGGCCGTTAAAGGTTATCTCCTTAATATTTGGTGTCCACATGCATCTAGCTGCAACAGCAGCTTTAGGCCCAATGAGTCCACACACCAATAAGACCACTACGATGACCCTTAACAAGCCCAAACCTCGCACATAATATAACAAACATGTTACAAACATTTTAATAAATAACTTAGAAATTATAAAAGTGAATTATCATTATATTTCAACATTCCACTCAGTTTTATATTTGAAACAAATTTACAAGACCAAAAGACTTACACAGATTCTTATGATGATTTGGCAATTGACCTATGGTAAAAATTGGCTCGGCAGATGATCTCACCACAACACTTTGTGTTTTACTCTTCTCGGAAACAAAAGAGTCTCCTAGAAACACACAATAACCAATTACTGATCTTCTGTCAACAACATTTTTTGCCCAATCGGAATCATCATATGCAACTGAAACTGATCACTCTTTTTTATCAAGACTCCCAATTTAGGAGCCTTTTTCAAATATCTTAGCAACCTCAAAGCCACTTGCATATGACCTTTTAAAGGCTTATGCATAAACTGGCGAAGAAAATGACACTATAAGCAATGTTTGGTCTTATGTGAGAGATATATTAACTTCCTTATCAACTTCTGATATTCAGTAATGTTAGAAACCAAAGACTCTTCAGTTTTGCATATCTTGGTTGTCACAAAATTTTGTTTAATAGGATAGTTAACAGGTTTTGGCCCACTCATTCCATATTCATTAAGTAGGTCCATACAATATTTTCTTTGTGTTAGACACACACCTTTTTTCATTATCAATTACTTCTATTCCTAAGAAGTATCTTAAGTTTACCCATACCTTTATTTAAAATCTCTAACTGTAACAACTCTTTGATACTAGAAATATGATTCTCATCATTACCCGTCAATACTATATCATCTACATAAACTAACAACACAATCAAACTTTTATTATATGTTTTAACAAATAAAGAATTATCACATTTAGACTGGCAAAATCCAATTTTAACAAGAACGTCTACCAACTTCTTATTCCACATCTTTGGGGCATGTTTCAACCCATACAGGGACTTATTTAATTTGCATACAAGATTAAAACTATGACTATTCAATCCTTCAGGCATTACCATATACACATCTTCCTTTACCATAAAGGAAGGCATTGTTTACACCAACTGATACAAACTGCCAAACCTATAACACATCTGACAGTTAGCATTTTTACTAAAGGATAAAATGTTTCATCAAAATCTAACTATTTTCTTAGATTAAATCCTTTAGCTACAAGTCTTGCTTTATACCTTTCTATATCCTCATTTGATTTATATTTGATCCTAAAGATCCATTTACAACCTATAGGGACTCTATCTTTAGGTAACTTTACTATTTCCCAAGTATTGTTGCTATACAAAGCAACAATTTCATCATTCATGGCTTTTACCCAATTATTATCTTTTACTGCTTCACTATAAGACTTTGGTTCAACAGTTTTATTTAAACTAATAACAAAACTAAAACTTTCAGTTGGTAAAATTGCATAATTAACAATTTCCTCATATCTATGCTTCACTTTTCCTTCAACAATATAGTCATCAAATCTTTTAGGAATGGAAGTTATTCTAGATGATTTTCTAACACTTTGATTAGGTTCATTCAATCCCTCAGACATGACAGATTCTTCATGTGTAAACCCAAGACTGTCAGCCCTCACAGGTTCATCAACTGGACTTGTAGAGTGTTGTTGCTTTGCTCTGCAAACTCTAACGAATGGTTGTTGTACCTCAGTAGTCTCTACAATCCAAGATAACTCCCTTAGTAGTTGACTATCACAAGGTCCAAAATCTTGTAAACCCCTCTTTTATTCATTGGGAGGTTGATCATTTAATGAGTCATATAATGTAAAAAAAAAGTGTTAACATCATTTAAAGTTTGAAAATCAAATTTATTATTAGAAATCAGTTTTTGTTGTTTATAAGTGTAGGAACTAGGTTCACTTTTTATTAAAATATATTACAAAATAAATAAATAATAATGAGACTCTCGTTATTTGTGGGAAATTCTTCTAGTACAATACCGGTTACATAAACTAAGTAAACAAATGTAAATACAATTAAATTGTACCAATCATGATTCAAGTCGATGTCTTTGGAAGAACTTCAACCGCACCTTCTTGTGCAATCCTTCTTGGCTGAGACTCCACTACAAGACAAGCAAAATATCGTTGACGGTTTTAGTTAAGGCACGTGTTCAACACGCTTCCCTTAAAACAGATTCCGCACCTCCTCTCAGACGGTTCTGTCTCCCAGGGTACAACAACCGAAGCAGTAGTTGTACTGCCGGAGATGGCACTCGTGCCCAAGATAGTACCGGGTAACATGGTGTTCTTAACATAGAAAAATTAAGTTGTGTAAAAACAATTTAGAGAAAGCTCTTCTCTAAATTTCCATGGAACAAAGATGAAGTTGAGAAATAATTTAGAGAATACTCTTCTCTAAATTTCTTTGGAACCGTAGGACTTCTATGTGTGTGTGGGACTTTTCGTCTGTCTTCAAAATGAACTTCCATGTTCATTTTATATCCACACAAAGAAGGCTTAGTCAACCCCATTAAACAAGATAATAAACCTTGTAATGAATAGGGTTTAATTTCTCATTAATCTTGTACTAAACAAGATATTTAATATTGTAACAGACAATATTAAAGTTCAATCAAATGGATTAAAATGGTCAACTCGAAACGCTCATTTTTTCATTCATTACAGAATTAAATGAGTTGAGACCATTAACTCACTCGTGGTTGACCAGTTTTTCCTGGTCGCGTGTGCGCGTAGGCTATACGCGCGCACCGCAGTAGAACTCGCGCGGACACATAGCCTTGCGCCATACGGATGCTGCTGCGCATACCAGGACGCCACCTGGTTATGCGCCATTCACACTCGCGTGCCACTTGCAGTCTTCGCCATAGCCAATGACGTGCGACATGCGCCCAAGGAACTCGCGGCGCATCGACATGCGTTATGCCAAGGCATCCGCCTACGCCACCCAAAGGTGCGCCATAAGCGGACCCGCCATGTATCTGACCACGCGCTCATCGGCAAAAATACAAAGGCGGTGTGCGAAGTTCAAAGCTCACCACATTGGGCTTATTGCCCATGTCACGCGCGCATGTGTGCAGGTGCGATGCACCCTTTAGGTCCCCACTAATGTTTGCCTTTCAAGGAGTGCTCCTCCTTATATACCACTTTAAGTTTTGTCATTCCACCTATGTGGGACAAGGTGACAAATCTCAATCCATTTTTCTCATCTTTGTTTGTTCCAAACATACAACTTCAAGCTTCGATATCTCATTCATCTTAGCTCTATTTGGACATAGTTTCAACACAAACCCATAAATAATTATTTATACAACACATATATAAATATTATTGATGTCCAAAATATTTAGTGAAAAACTCATTTTCACTAAATTTCCAACAATCCCCCACATGAATGGAGATCGATGAAAACACCCAAAAATTCCCCGATAAAACCTCGACAGTCGAGTATTGCAGGATAGGTAGGTTTTGCCTTTGAACCTTCCTTTGTGAAGCATACTTAGTCTACTAGGGTTTTGTAGACACGATGTCCTTAAACAACCCCCCATTTGTGTAAACGACAATATACATTCACACAATACTTTCCCTAGCCGGGCCATCCCCTCACTATCGTGTCCTATTATGGTCCTGGAACACTAGCCTGGTTATGCGAGAGCTCTAGGATTGTGCATCCCACAATGCCATTCGAAGCGACCCTACTTCTCTCTCACATAGGTGATTCCTTTGAATCATTAAAAGCATTATGGCTTGCTATGATTTTCACAAATCAATTAGCCATAAATTATGCTTAGCCTCACAACAATGTCACTAAATATTATAGGAATGGACTAGGACGTATTTAAACACCCTTTTTATAGTTTTAGGGGGTATATGAACACATACACTAGCTTATACATAAACATATATATTAGCTATGCCCCCACAGTGACTACCCTTCGGTTCATGATTAAGTTTTCCTATTGAACCTAGATCTTGGGATCTCCAGTCAACTAGGTTAGGTTTCCCTCATGTCCCTTTTTCTTGGGCTTTAGTCTCATTCCACAACTTGATCTCTTATCAACCCACTGGTTGTTGGATCCAAAATTATTTGTTGACTTCGCTAAGTCAACAACAACAATTTTCAGTTTAGATCAGTTGTTCTAACGTGTTCTTGACTCGCTAGTCACTTTTGCCTTTTAGTCGATTCATAAGACTTATAACTCGTGATCTCAACCTGGATCCAGTTATGTACCTTGTCTTTAGAATGACATGAAATTGAATTCATGGCTAGACACGTTTTCACCATTCCTTTGGTGTGTCATGACTGACATCTTACTAGATTTTGAATCTAACCAATTGGCATTCGAGTCCAATCTACTCGACTGACTCCATATAACCATTGTGTACTCCACTTGGTCATGCGTTTGCAATATATGCAAGTCACCCCCACATTTAAGTGTAATTGGATAGCATCCAAATGGGGCGATGAAAGGTTCTCCCTTTCATTTCGAGTTTGAGAAAAATTTCTCAACTACCATTTCCACATTCAAATGCAAGTCACCCCCACATTTAAGTGTAATTGGATAACATCCAAATGGGGTGATGAAAGGTTCTCCCTTTCATTTCGAGTTTGAGAAAACTTCTCAACTACCATTTCTTCATACCCTAAAGGGTTTGTTTCTTAAATGGTTCATCCCCCCCACATTGCTTGCATTTTAATGAAGTTATATTTATAGTTTTGTTTAGCACAAAATTCGTTCTTGTGTCATCACATATTTTGAATGTTTAACGTTAATTTAATCTCCGTCGAGCATATAAATTAACAAGTATTAGTCTAGCATGCTTTAGACCACAATACTCTAGCATGTGAACAGAAGATGCATCATTCTGATTCTTCACAGCCTTAAGAGATAACGCACTATCTCTTTCGAACATTCGTTTCTTAGTTTAGACACAATAATGAAATTTTATTTCACCATACCAAAACCATCGGTTTTTAGGAAGGCCTCAAAACCATAGTTAACTCCATCCATTAGGATCATAAGTCGTTTGCCTTTTTATCTCCAAGGCTTCATCATTGACTTCCTAAAGACTTAAACATAAGTCTTAATCCAAGTCACTTTGATGAAAATCTTTGTATAAAATCACTTGAGTCTTGAGATATAGTCAATTAGATTGACTCTCAACCAAAGCATTCACGTATGCCGATAGTGATATATACATTTACGTTGTTGTTTCATTAATACCATGTATTGGGATACTCTCCCAAATTGAGGACCAAGCCTCCACATAGTTTAAACAACATTGATGGTGGTAGAAGCATCTACAAGTCAATCACTATTGTAAATTTCCGTTAATAAATTTGCTAAATTTATTAAAATCATTTACAATAATAACATATATTTCTTTCATATGTTATATTCTTTGAAAACTTACATGTGCATTTCCATGTTGATGCTCTCAACATTAGATAGCATATCTTGTTTTCGTGTATTCCATCTCAAACCATACACCACGTTTATCATGACGCAGTTATGCATTTGATGTTTGATTTGTGACTTATTACATAAGTCATGATCACAACCCGCTCGTTGTGTTTGTGTAAATTACTTTTTACATTTTGTATCAAAATGTGTATCCTTTTGACAACTTATTAGTAGTCCAAAATAACGAATACACCAATGATATCTAAACATCAAAAGCCAAAGTGTTATTATCTTCAACACTTTTTACTGAAATAAACGCAATTATTTCGTTCGGTGTCATGTTTTGAGGTACTCCCTCATCTTGGAACTCTAAACTTGAATAATCACAAGTTGTCCAAAATATAAAGTTGTTTACAATTAACTACTCGCAAGTAGTCCAGCAACTTATTTTGTCTATAACAACATCGAGTTGTTTTTCACAAAATAGTCTTTCCAAGAGTATTATATGGTTCAAGACGTTATACTTCTCGTGGAAGTATCGAATCACTTGTAATTCGCAAAGACATGTTTTATTAGTTCAAAACATTTCTCGTGTTTACAAGTGTTTTAATATTAAACTATATATTTATGTTTTGATTACAAATCAAGACAATAAACCTTATAATAGTTTAATAAATAAACAATTTCAAACTCGCTCGTTTGAAAATAAAACAAATACACATCGTTTTAATAAATGGTTTATCATATTCAAACCATTTCTAACCGCTGTTAGATAATAACGATTATCAATCGTTAAAATGAGTGGTTTGTATGAAAACCAATTCCAATATGCTAATTAGAATTTAAATGTTTAACAAACATTCAAAATATTCGGTTTTATAAAGTAAACCGCTTCTAACACGCTCGTTAGAAATAAAACGAATACATTTATTCACTTTTGGTTTACTTAAATGAACGTTTTCTAACACGCTCGTTAGAAATGAACACATATTTTTTCTAACACGCTCGTTAGAAAATATATAAAACCATTACAAATCAGCTTAAATAGCTTATCATAGTTAACCCGGTTCTAACCCGCTCGTTAGAAATTAACGATTGCAAATCGTTAAATAGTTGGTTATAAGATAAACTAATTCTAATACGCCCATTAGAAAATTAAACGATTATTTATTTCCATAAGCCGTTTTTGGTTTATATAAAATAAACGTTTTCTAACCCCCTTGTTAGAAATAAACAATTGACAAAGTCGTTAAATCGTTTCTAACACGCTCGTTAGAAAATAAACAACTATCAAACTCTTTAAATCGTTTCTAACACGCTCGTTAGAAATAATCGATTACAAAATTTGTTTCGAAGTTTATAAAAAAAAGTTATAAACTATTTCTAATACGCTCATTAGAAATAAACAAATAAAAATCGTTTAAACATATGTGGAAAAAATCTGTTTCTAACTCGCTCATTAGAAATTTAAGAGTTTAGACGAAACCGTTACAAGGTTTATTATCCAAAATAATTGTCTCCAACACGCTCGTCGGTAATTCTTTGAAATAATAATATTTTCTAACATGCTCGTTAGAAAATCTAAACGTCTATTTTCTAGCACGCTCGTTAGAAAATCTAATCGTCTTTCAACAAGTTAGTTTTATACAATCATCGTATCTAACACGCTCATTAGATATAAAAGATGATATTAAAACTTATCATTCTATACAATTCTAACACGCTCGTTAGAGATATAAAAAGTTTTAATGTCGTTATTCTTTCAACAACGTTTCTAACACGCTCGTTAGAAGATATTAAAACTAGTTATTTTATAAAATAATTATTTTCTAATATGCTAATTAGAAAATAAATATATTTCAAGACTTTTAAAACCAACATTAATATATCAATTATGGTTACTAAAAGCTTATAATAAATAAATTAAACGTTACAAACATTTAAATTTGAAAGGGGTTACAGAATAAAATTTTCTAATACGCTCATTAGAAAATTTAGTATTTCAAAACATATTGAAATACATATTATTTTGTATATGGTTCGGTTTATCAAAACACGAACAGAAGCCATGAAACTCCAAAACTTGAATAAAAAAGATCGTTTTTGTAACACGGTATTCGGATTAAAGATTGTACTCCAATCATAAAAATAATCCGACTCGTTTGTACTACATATATATTTCCACAAAAATATTTACAAGATTTTAACAAAATCCCATTAAATATTTTAACTTTCGTGAACCTAAATCCTCGTAGAGAAGGGATTTAAGATTGTAGCAACAATCTTCACGAAAGTCTGTTTTAAGATTGTAGGAACTAGGTTCACTTTTTATTAAAATATGTTACAAAATAAATAAATAATAACGAGACTCTCGTTATTTGTGGGAAATTCTTCTAGTACAATACCGGTTACATAAACTAAGTAAACAAATGTAAATACAATTAAATTGTACCAATCATGATTCAAGTCGATGTCTTTGGAAGAACTTCAACCGCACCTTCTTGTGCAATCCTTCTTGGCTGAGACTCCACTACAAGACAAGCAAAATATCGTTGACGGTTTTGGTTGAGGCACGTGTTCAACAAGCTTCCCTTAAAACAGATTCCGCGCCTCCTCTCAGACGGTTCTGTCTCCCAGGGTACAACAACCGAAGCAGTAGTTGTATTGCCGGAGATGGCACTCGTGCCCAAGATAGTACCGGGTAACATGGTGTTCCTAACATAGAAAAATTAAGTTGTGTAAAAACAATTTAGAGAAAGCTCTTCTCTAAATTTCCATGGAACAAAGATGAAGTTGAGAAATAATTTAGAGAATACTCTTCTCTAAATTTCTTTGCAACCGTAGTACTTCTATGTGTGTGTGGGACTTTTCTTCTGTCTTCAAAATGAACTTCCATGTTCATTTTATATCCACACAAAGAAGGCTTAGTCAACCCCATTAAACAAGATAATAAACCTTGTAATGAATATGGTTTAATTTCTCATTAATCTTGTACTAAACAAGATATTTAATATTGTAACAGAAAATATTAAAGTTCAATCAAATGGATTAAAATGGTCAACTCGAAACGTTCATTTTTCATTCATTACAGAATTAAATGAGTTGAGACCATTAACTCACTCGTGGTTGACCAGTTTTTCCTGGTCGCGTGTGCGCGTAGGCTATACGCGCGCACCGCAGTAGAACCCGCGCGGACACATAGCCTTGCGCCATACGGATGCTGCTGCGCATACCAGGACGCCACCTGGTTATGCGCCATTCACACTCGCGTGCCACTTGCAGTCTTCGCCATAGCCAATGACGTGCGACATGCGCCCAAGGAACTCGCAACGCATCGACATGCGTCATGCCAAGGCATCCGCCTACGCCACCCAAGGGTGCGCCATAAGCGGACCCGCCATGTATCTGACCACGCGCTCATCGGCAAAAATACAAAGGCGGTGTGCGAAGTTCAAAGCTCACCACATTGGGCTTATTGCCCATGTCACGCGCGCATGTGTGCAGGTGCGATGCACCCTTTAGGTCCCCACTAGTGTTTGCCTTTCAAGGAGTGCTCCTCCTTATATACCACTTTAAGTTTTGTTATTCCACCTATGTGGGACAAGGTGACAAATCTCAATCCATTTTTCTCATCTTTGTTTGTTCCAAACATACAACTTCAAGCTTCGATATCTCATTCATCTTAGCTCTATTTGGACATAGTTTGAACACAAACCCATAAATAATTATTTATACAACACATATATAAATATTATTGATGTCCAAAATATTTAGTGAAAAACTCATTTTCACTGAATTTCCAACAATAAGGAAACACATTTTCATAAAAGCTTACATCCCTTGAATTTTTTTTCTTTCTTCTAAACTACAAACTTTATACCCCTTTTACATGTTTGAATATCCCATAAACACACACTTTTTCTTCTTGTTCATCAAATTTATCATTATTAGTAATCCAAAGACTCTAAAATGACTTAAAGAGGGTTCAAAACCAAACAAAAGCACATAAGGTGACCTACCACTCAGAACAGATGAAGGTGTCCTGTTAATTAAGTAAGAAATTGTTGAAACACATTCTGACCAAAATCTTGCAGGTATATTGGCTTGAAACAATAAAGCTCTGGCAACATTAAGCAAATGTTTATGTTTTCCCTCAGCTACACCATTTTATTGTGGTGTATATGAGCAGGATGTTTGATTAAGTAAGAAATTGTTGAAACACATTCTGACCAAAATCTCACAGGTATATTAGCCTGAAACAATAAAGCTTTGGCAACATTAAGCAAATGTCTATGTTTTTTCTCAGCTACACCATTTTATTGTGGTGTATATGAGCAGGATGTTTGATGTAAAAGTTTTGATTTTGGTTTTAAACCGAATAGTTAAAAAATTTAGAAAACTTATGATGTTATCATACACTTTAGTTTTAGATTTCAATCAAATAAACCTAGTTAGCTGTGGAAATAATCATCCACAATAGTTAAAAAGAAATATTTATACCCCTCAACACTAGCAACTTTACAAGGTCCCCCACACATCCTAGTGAACTAGATCTCCTAAATGACTAGATTTATGTTCACTAAAAGGAAATGGAACTCTGTGTTGTTTAGCCTTATGAAAAGGTGTCACAACCCAACCAATCGCGGAAACATCGAGGCGAGACGTAATAGATTGCTCAAAGATAACATAACACTAAAGTTGCAACAATAAATTAAAATTAAAATTTTCATTTCATTTCACTAAGTCAAGCATTACATTGTTCATGAAAATGGAAAGTACGACAACTGGAATTTCAAAACTAACAATAATAAAATGCATAAATTAAAACTAGGTGAGTATCTAATCCACCCTAAGGTGTTGTTTGTTTTTTAAATGGTAAAGTGTCTGCAGTCTGCGGACCACATCTGCTGACATCTGTAGAAGAAGAGGTGGACCAAACCTCTGCAGTCTGCAAGAAGAAAGCTGTTTGTTTTTATAACGTATGTAGACTTCTAAAATAAATTGGTGGTGGTGTACGGACGGTGGTGGCGGGTGGTGGTGGTGTTGGACGATGATGGTGGTGGGTGGTGGACGTGGACGGTGGGTGGAGGTGGTGGGTGGTGGACGGTGGTGGTGGTGGTGATGGACGGTGGTGGGTGGTAGACGGTGGTGGGTGGTAGACAGTGGACGGTGATGGGGTGGGTGGTGGTGTTTAACCCTCTGCAGACCTTAGTAGTGTTTAGGACAAGTCAGCTCCAAGAAAAGTTCGTGCAGACGTTTATTAATGAAACATCTTCGGAAAAACAAACAGTCTGCAGATGACAATGTTTGCGCGTGGTCTGCACAGCGCAGACAGAAGAGCCTGCGCAGATCTTTTTTAGAAAAACAAGCACCACCTAAGTCTTTTATTGCGAAATCATCATCAAATATTTCCTTCAACATGTATAAAATATATGTCAACACAAATTCATGGCCACTGACTTCTCCTGCCTTACGTATACTTTGGCGATGGCCATTTTTTTAAAGTTGTGGGAACTCCATTCAGGCTATGAAGTTTTCGTAGGAGCTCATCATCATTAACTCCCATCACGAAACCAACACATGCTAGTTCCCATGTGAGGCCTGGGATATGCAAGCTTTCTTTATTAAACCACGTGATGAAGCTCTCCACTATTTCATTTTCGCGCATTCGAATATGCATTACTTCGTTTGTGTCCTTTGTGTGGCGTTTCTGTTGGCTGAAGTGCTAGGTGAACTTCTTGACCAAATATTTGAAATTGTCTATCTTTCATAACGGTAGGCTATCCCACCACACTCAGGTTGTGCCACTAGAGTTTGCACAAACATGTTTCACCAAACCCCGAAAGGCCATTGACCCACTCCCCCAACGCTTATGAATATGTTCAGATGATCATCGTGATCACCTGTACCATCATACCTACCCATAGTTGATGGTATTTTAAGCTTAGGTGGTAGGGGAGCCTCAGCAACGCGGCTCGTAAATTTTGAGTTGATACCAGTGCTGGTGGCTTATATGGTTTTGTCAAATCATCTTCTTCGAGGATGTTTAGTCATTGGGCGTAATCATATGGCTTTGTAAAGTCGTTGCGAGCAATAGAGGTAGACATGTTATGGTTGCGATTTGCAGGTGTTTGAGCTTGACCATCATAAGTTTTGGTGTTGTATAAGAATGCTTCCCTCAAACCCTAGAGATATATCATTTTCTTTGTCAAAGTCATAAGTTACATTAGGAGCCGTCAGTGCTATCGTGAAAGTGGGGCCATACCCATAATTTTCGAATGAAACAAAGACAACATCTGTCGTATGTGCGGTAATTTGAATGCTTGTCATGGAAGATAACAATGTTGGTTCTTGATTTATTCGATCCCACAAATGGTGCCAATGAAGAAACGTGTACTAGAAGTATGGATCTTCAGGGGAAATTGGGTCCTAGTTATCTTCCACAATAACAATCTTGATCTTTAAACTGCAAACGCGAACACCGTTAGGCTCGCCACATGAATGAGGTTCTCCCTGTAATCATCCTCCGGTGTGAGAATAAGTATCTACTTGGGAGATTAAAGGTGTATGTGAAAGTGTGAGAGAGATTGAATACATTTTCTGTTGACATACCTTGTATTACTAGTGTTTGGTCGTGTAGGGTTTTCCCCTTTCTATTTGTGTTGGGATTCTTGTCTGAAAAAATAGGAGATTTATTCAATTTTCATATTTTTTTTAAGATTCTGTTATTTAATGATGTATAATTGTATATCATGTTTAATTCTAGGAATTCTAGAATAACCGGTTTTGAATGGGTCTTAACCGGTTTAATATTGATAAACCGGGTCATACCTCGGCAATTACTGTGTTTTGGTGGTGGTAGTTGTTTTATACAAACCTTCACCACCATAGGTGAAATGATAAATTACTATCAACTCCATATGCAAGTCGCTAGCAGAATACAAGTGGGATTAAATATAAATAACATTATTTGATACAACAATAAGTCTTCTTTTTAAACTTCACTTAAATCCCTAAATAACGACCCGCTTTATAATTATAAAAACATTATTTGACACACAAGTTAGAGAAAATGTAATTGGTTATGTCAAAGTTGAAGACGTGCGAACATGTAATTCTTCCTTTGAATGGCGTCAAGTAATCACCCAATTATGAGAGAGACGTAGAGGTGTAGCCTTTCTTATCAAGGATTACGGGATGGACTTAGAACATGTGTAGTGGGAGGGGGAAGACCCTTGGGTATTTTGCGACATTGTGTCATGTGACGGCTCAGTCAGCATGTTGGTATTTTGAGACATTATGTTAAAATGAGTATAGTGGGGATGTGAGCGTTGTGGGACATTATGTTAAAAAGATTCTAATAGAATTAAATAAAAAAAACCATAAAAAAAATGCTATTGACCAAAGAAAAATTTGAAGGCGTATTAAAAAGCACGCTTTGGCATTTTTTTCAAAAAAAAAAAAACCCCTAGGGGCGGTTAGAGAGCGTGTTTGGGCGTTTTTTTGGGGAAAAAAAAGCAAAAAAAAAAAAAAAAAACTACAGGTGGTCTTGTATTGCGTAATCTATTTACGGATATTATTTTTTATAGCTAATAGTTATAAAGTAAAACAAAAATATATAGCTAATATTTGCGGCTATTATTTTTTTATAGCTAATACTTAAACAGCTTTTGGTAATAAGTTATAAGTTAAAAAATTGAGAAAATTAAAAATATGTACATGAAATTAGATATCATTAGGCTGCAACTAATTAAGATGATGTGTATTAGGCACGTCGATTATATTTATAAATTCGACTCGAACATACTCGCTACCCTAATACCTGAAAACCGATAAAATCGATTGTTATTTAGAGTCGGATATCGGTTAACTTTTAAACATAAAAAAAACCTGAATAACCGAATTAATCAACCCAAACAAACAAACTATTAATAAATCTTAAAAAATGATAGCAAAAACTTATCAATGTATTAACAAATGTATCACAACCCAAACTACACGAATAACCCGACCAAATTAATCCGATAACCGAACAACCCAAACCCCAACTAATTAGCTCCGTTAACACCATTACATACGCACACACATATAAGGTTATGCTATGAATGAGATTATGCCAAAAAAAAATATAGAAATGATTTAGGGTCAAAGGTAATCAATGATCAAGATGAAAAGATGACCACATAGACTCCATATTTACGTGATATATGACAACAAGGGTTGAAAGGTACTAGTTATCAACTGTTGATTTCTTTTTTGTTACAAACATCTTTTTTTAAACATGAATAACTTTTAAACGTAATCAAACACGTTTTTATCTTTAATTTGAGCATAGTATTGTTAAGTTATTTAAAAAAAAAACTTTTAAAAGTGCTTGAACTAGGTGTGTTTTATTATGTGTCAGGATTTTAATGGTGCGTAAAAATTCAACAAGGGTGCATCAGATTTCTAACGCGTCAAATATGAATTGGTTGTATGTCTAATGCATAAAAGAAAACACAATATAAACCCATTTAAATTGTCGGATTTTTTAACAAATTTCAATTAGATAAGCAGATATTCATTTAGATTGCGGGTTGTCTGCTACAGTTAACGGTTGCAATAATCACATGATAAAGGTGATAGATGAGGATAGACAAAAAAATTGGATTGGGCATAAGAGCCTTCATGTGAGGCAAGTGTAATACAACGTAGATTGTGTATGTGTGGCCAAGCATGTAGCACTCTAGATTTTGGTTAAGGTGTGTCTTATAATGTCGTTCATGTGCTTTCGATAAGGTAGAGGAAGGAAAAGGAAAGGACTTCTGGGTCTTGGTCACTTGTCAATGAAGTTTTGGAACACACGTTTATATATTGACCTTGGTTAAAAAAAAGTGTGCGTGAGAAGCAAGGCGATAGAGCTAGGGTAGAAATCACTTCATAGGAACCAGAGTGTGGCGATCTCATGAAGTGGTCGCTTTTGCAATAGGTGTTGAAGTTTATTGTATGGTTAAGAATGTAGAAGCTTTAAAGATAATACCTTTTAAACACTACAAGATCACACATGGATCACAACTCATGGGTTGGAGTCACGTCAAAATGGTCAAAACCGATAAAGAAACTAAGGATAAGAGACAGGGGAGGGAGATAAAAGAGAAGAGATAATCTGGAAAGAAACCAGAGGTTTATTTGGTATGACGTAATGGAATAACCGGGGGTATGTTTAATATGAGGTAATGGAAGGGATGAGAAAATGAAATGAACAAGGGAAGGAAATAAAACTTTACCAAAGCGTTGTCCTGTTTGGCTATACTTATGCGAATGGGACGAATCATTAGAAAAACAATGGAATGTAATATAATTCACTAAAATGACAAAAATACTCTTATCTCACAATAAAGTAATTTACCAATTTTCACAACATTATCCGATTAAAAATCATAACCTCTCATTAAGTTGTTAGAATTTATGTGCTACATATTTTAGATATAGTAGTTGAGATGACAATTTGATAAATATTCTCACCACCAACACTTTTTGAATGAAAAAAAAAGATAGCTTCTAAAACACCACACTACATCAAAATCACTACACGTGTGTGCACTTTTCTAAATTAATGCACCGTGGTAATGAGTTTTCTGATGCGCAGATTTATATATGTTTATCAAAACCATTACAACAGTGATTAAACCATTAAGTTGATGGATAGATTCTTAAAGTCAAGTTTGCCTATAGTGTCAGATGAACATATGAAGTTTTGAGCCAAGTTTAGGATGAACATTAATCGAACTATCGAGAGTCATGCCACAAAATCAAGAACAAGGTTTTGTAAAAACTCAAAAAGAACCGGCATTCCATTATATGATTCACCGGCTAATGACAAAACAAAACCAAACCGTGAACAGTGTTCCGGTAGCTTTTCAAGTAAAAAACTTATAGTTTATGGTCGTGCGCTTGTCTTAGAATGGCTATAATGCATTTTATTAAACAACCTACCAAACAGACATTTTGTCAAACACCTTTGATGCATAGTGTAATCACATTGCAGAAAGAGTTTCAGCCTCAGCTTCAACTTACACCTATTATTATGAAGTCATTGGGCCATAAGGAGCCTGGAAATAATGAGGAAACATTGGGCTAGGGTGAGATTAGAATGAGCAAAAGGATTAGAAAAGTGCCTCAGAAATTAAGGGACTAGATTTCGTCCACATCTGCAAGGAATGTAACTAACTTGATAGTTATGTCTATAATAAGGTCATGTAGAGCGTGTGAGGGTATTGAGAATTTTGTGAGTCTGTTTCTTCCCATCTCCCATTCTATATCATGATTTGTGATTAATAACAAGTGTTCTTCCTCGCTACAATTCTAATTGTTCTTCCATTATTATTAATCAAATCTTACTTCGTTTCATATAAACCATTACAACCGGTTTTAGCATAAAAATATGATCGATAATAATAAAATCACCACATAATAACAAACCCTCCCACTTTAAATCCGTCGGTGAAGTGGCAATAGACGTTGTTTTTGAATTATCAAATGTCATCCAACACGTTATAAACAAACCCGCCCACTTTAAATCAACGCTCACTAAAACACATGCAATCATAAGGAAAATCAAGATGATGATAAACGAGACCCGGAAACTTGGCCGACCGGACATATAAATAGCTCTGCTAAAAAGAGCAGAAGACGTTTTTTTCAATCAGTCGTTGAAATTGGACGATTTAAATTGCATTGCAGAGGGCTACAGATGAAATGGATATGTTAGTGGTGGTGAAAGATTTCAAGAAAAGAAAGCACGATCGACACTCTCACATTGCTGCTAAGGTTCAATACCCTCTTTCCACCAACGGATCGTTTTAAGAATTGGCAGAAGGGTGATTTTCTTGGAAGCGGTTCATCCGACATTGTTTACGAAGGTTTTAACGAGTAAGTGAGTGCAGTTAGAAGTTCGTGTTCTTTTGGTCAATAAGATAACATGTTATCCCTAATATTATATTGGAAACTGTATTCACATGTGTTAGCTTTGTAACAAGTTTATCATTAAGATAAAGGTTAGGAGTGAGTTATCTCACGAAGTAATTCTTTTAACTCGCGTGCGGAAACTTAGATCCGGTCTAAGTTAAGCCTTATGTCGTAACTTGGATGGTTTTGCAGCGGAAGACTTGAATAAAAATGCAAGGATACTTGTACTGCTCCAAGTAATGTATTACAAGGATAGTATAAGGTCCTTACGAGGTGATTTTGGAGGTGCTTTGCTCAAATGGCAAGACCACCTATTTATACTAGTAACCTACATGTCCTAGCAAGATCTAGAACCTTCCTATCTAGACATTTCTTATACAAATATCTATGATATTTACATGGTGTTTCTAGTTGGGTCCATACTTGCCCAGAATAAAGTAGAACCTTCTGGAGTCTTCTATAATGTTCTGGGCTGGTCTATAGGGTTTTGTGCTATTCCGGATTATTCCATAATGTTCCGTACTGTTCCGTGTTGTTCCGGATTGTACTGGGCTGTTTCAGATAGTTACAGAATGTACCGGGATGTTTTGGATAGTTATGGGTCATTCCAGATAGTTCTAGGTTGTTCCAGAGTGCACTAGATGTTTCTGGTTTTGTGCAAAAAAATCTAGATCTCAAGGAATGTGGCTTGTTTTTAGGTGGGTCATAACATTCTCCCCCACCTAAGTTCACGACGTCCTCGTCATGTTTCCTTAGGTGTTCTCGCCTCATTTGGTCACGACACTCATTTTTACTCTTTTTGCGTTCGTAGTCAAGACTTGCTGGCTTTCATTATTCCTTATATCTTTTGGTTTTACCGTGCTACGCTTTCTTCGTGCACCGAGCAACTGTCTTTGTGCTCCACCCCTGGTGTCTTGTTTGGGTATTTTCGTGCTTGGTTTGCACAGTCTTTGGTGATGTTTTGCTTGTGTTGATTGAATTTAAATGTTTTAATGTCCCAAAGTATGCTTCTTCGTGCTTTGCATTATGCCTCCTAGGCTTATTTCTTAGCTTGTTTGGACAATCTCATAGTAGATGTTGTCCTTTGCACCTATAACACTTTATCTTTGCGGACGATTGTTTCTTACACGTAGGTACTGTGTCCTTTTTCCTGAAATTAGTTTGGTGGACTCCCATACCATTGTTATGGTTACTTTCTTCGACCTTACGTTTGTGGGAACCCTTGTTGCTAAGATCGACTAGGCGTTCGGCTATGGTAATGGCTGAAGCCAGGTCTTGTACATTGTGTCGCCACCATGTGTGTTGAAAGCTCTATGCAAGTCGTCATTTAGGTCGGCCACATGTGAACCCAAACTATCTAGTCCTCTATGGGCATCCTCAACTCTTTCTTTCAACTCGGTTATGGATGATTCCAGATCCATAACTCTTTCATCCAAAGAAACCATCAAGTCTTTGGACTCACCTCGACCTTTCTTTGTTCCTTGTCGAGACTTGTCCCATACATGGTTTTCATCTCCAATCGCAATACTTGCTGAAGTAACACCCTTGCCACATCCAGATTCCATCCCTAGAATCGTTATGCAATGCTCTGATACCACTTGTCACGGTGTAATTCTTTTGACTCGCTTGCGGCGACTTAGTTCCGGTCTAAGTTAAGCCTTATGTCGTAACTTGGATGGTTTTGCAGCGAGAGACTTTAATAAAAATGCAAGGATACTTGTATTGCTTAAAGTAATGTATTGCAAGGATAGTATAAGGTCTTTACAAGGTGATTTTGGAGGTGATTTGCTCAAATGGCAAGACCAGCTATTTATACTAGTAACCTACATGTCATAGCAAGATCTAGAACCTTCCTATCTAGACATTTCTCATACAAATATCTATGATATTTATATGGTGTTTCTAGTTGGTTCCATACTTGCCCAAAATAAAGTAGAGCATTCTTGAGTCTTTTGTAAAGTCCCAGGCTGTTCTATAGGGTCCTGGGCTGTTCAGGATTATTATTCCATAATATTTCGCACTGTTCCATGTTGTTCCTGATTGTACTAGGCTGTTCCAGATAGTTCTAGCATGTACCGAGATGTTCCGGATAGTCATTCCGGAGAGTTCTAGGTTGTTTTGGAGTGCACTAGATGTTTCTGATTTTGTGCAAAAAAAATCTAGATTTCAAGGAATGTGGCTTGTTTATAGGCGGGTCGTGACAGTTAGCTAGGTATTATGCCTCAATGTCTTTAAGTTACAGGTTTTTCTTGACATAACCATTGCGTAGAAAGACAATGATTAATTATGAAAAGCTACGATAAATAAGATTTAACAACATAATTTGAGTAGTAATCTAGTGTTAGAGAAATACTTATTTAGCTAGGTTAATGAATAATTTGTTAGATCTGTTAGTAGAAGTCCCTAGTTTGTTAGGTTAAAGGTTCATACATAATGGAGCCCCTGTTTTGTATTCCTTTGAGCAACCTAACACAATTATACACTTTACCCTATTTTATCTAAGAGTAAACTGCAAATTGTGTCCCTGAGGTAATACGACGGTGTCAGCTTGAGTCCCTCAAACAAGATTTTCGACGTCTATGTCCCCATCTTTGAAAAAGTGTTACAACTTGAGTCCTTGCCACTAACTTAGTTAATAATGCCCATTAATCCATCTTCTTTGAGTCTCTATGATTTAAAACTCGTTATCCACTCGAGTCGTTGGTTGAATATTAATTGTATTTAAATAAAGTATTTTGTGAATATGGTTTATTAAGTATATTAATTGTATCTAAAGTGTGTATTTTACGAATATTACAGAAGATTAATACAAACACCTACCATAACATACCAAAATGAACAATATTAGTTATGTTACACACCAAAATGCATAAAATTCGTATAATATGAAATGTAAATATTAGTTATATTTACATACCAAAATGCAGAAAATTACTATAATTTTTCAGTTACATTATTGTGTTTTATGTATCACGGATTACATAATATTCGCAAAGATATTATAACTCATGATTTGTGATCATATAACTTTACACGTTAAATAAATATTTAAATTTACATAGAGAACTATGAAAATCGCATAATCACATCATCTAATGTTTTTATCGAAACACATAACATTAGTATATAATAACTGTCTCATTTTCTTTTTAACCATATATGATTTATGCTATATACATGTGGTTGTACAACTTTTTACGTTCTTTGTCTCATTTTTTAACCATATATGATTTATGCTATATACATGTGATTGTACGACTTTTATGTTCTTTTGTTTACAAATTGTCATGTATTTTATGATCTTCTAGTCTAGTGGTGTAAATGTACTGTATATTTAAATCTCTTAAAATACAGGTTGATTATGTGGTATTTAAGAGTGTAAAATATTAAAAATAATGGATAAAAATAGTAAAATGTGCATCCCTTATTTGTTATGGTTTTAGTCTAAAACAAAAAAAGATGGGTCTTTGATGTAAAGAAATACATATATCGGGTAGGTGCTGTGCTGGCAACCTCAATATACCAATTAAATTATAGAAATGAGAATCAAGATCAAGTCTTTATACTCGAAGCGAAAATAGTTTTTATTATTTTCAATTTAAAATGCCATTAACATTTTATTCCTTTTAAAATCATACCTTAACCTTCAACGTCGTCTACAACTCGCCATAAAATTAGTATAATCTTTTCGTAAACTTTATTATATGAAAAAGGTAGTAGGTGTTTATATTAATCTTATGTTAATATTCGCAAAATACGCAATTTGTATACAAATATATTCTTTATAAAACTATATTCACTAAACACTTTACTTAGAGACAATTAATATTCGACCAACGTCTTAAGTGGATAACGGGTTTTAAACCACAAGGACTCCAAAAAAAAAAGATAAATGGACATTCTTTAAGTTTGGTTAACTAAGTTAGTGGCAGGGACTCAAGTTGTAGCGCTTTTTCAAAGATGGGGGACTCAGACGTCGAAAATTTCGTTTGGGGGACACAAGCTAACACCGCCCTATTACCTCAGGGACGCAAATTGCAGTTTACTCTTTCTCTAATATCCTAAGTTTACAATCTAACAATAGTCGTACCTTATATATCCCACAATAACAAAGCTATTGGTAGGATCATATTAGGGTGGGATGTGGGCAAACCTTACCTCTATTCGAGTGGACAAAGTGACGGCTCCTAGAGAGACCACCGACTCCAAAAACATGCAATGTATGAACAAACAACCTATAGAGACAGAAAGCTACCAAATAACAAAAGGAGTGAAAGAGTTACCTAGTAAGATAGAAACAATGACATGTTGATCAATTCTGTAAGTATGTAATGGAAAACATTTAAATATAATACCTGTTACAGCATTCATGTAGCAGAGAATCCAGAGACAAATACAACCATGAAGTTTAACATGCCAGTCTGATTTGGTTACCGTTTAGGATGTATATGGTTGATGGTAGTTCCGAGTTCGTAAGGATCGCAAATCTAGAACTTTCCAATACAATACATCCCAAGTCCTTACCGACACAAATCCAAGTAAGTAAATGATGGAGGCATTAGGATCAAACCCATGTTTCACTTCAAAACCTTTATTTTTCTTTTCTTTACCAAAACACCCCCTAGATAAACCCTTTAAGCCTTAACCTTTTCATTTCTAAACCCTCAAAAATACTTATTCTTTCAAAAACACCCTCATCCGCAAACCCTTTTTATTTTCATCTTTTATTTTTGTAAGAATATCAGTTGTAAAATTACAATGATGGCTCATATAACAACCCTCAAAAAACACCCCAAACGCTCTAAATATACCTCGTAAACGCTAAATTACACCTGTATAACCTTAATTTTTATAAAAATCAAATAAAACAAAGAAATTATAAAATATTTGCTAATAAGTTCCTAAATCTTAAAATGATTGGAATAGACTGCAGGGAGTACACTACCATATTCTTTGAATATGCTAGGATAGTACCAACCTTAGCTTCACCGGAACCAGTATTAATCTCCCATTACATCTGGGGATTAATCAGTGAGATCAGACATGAAGTCAAGGCAGCTAAACCACAAACCATAGAAGAAGCAGTAGAACTAGCTAATACCCTGACTGATGAGTTGGTACGTACGCAAGAGGAAAACCAGAGAAAGAACCTAGCTCAAAAGCTTACCCAAGAATTTCGTTATGGTAATTCTTACCGTGGAAAAGGAACAGGTTCTTCCTCGTCGCCCAACTGCAAGTATTGCAAAAGGAAGCACTTAGGAAGGTGCTCAATATACTGCAACTTTTGCAAGATGTCTGGACATAAGGAAGAAGGCTGCAGGAAGAAGGCCAGTAATAGATTATGCTACAATTGTGGAGAAGCTGGTCATAGCAAACCGAACTGTCCGGAACTAGCTCTAGCGACAACCAGCAAAGCTAAGGCAACTGAAGGACCCAAGAAGAATGCCAGAGCATTCGTTCTAACAGCTGAATAAGCCAAGATGATTCCGGATGTGATTGCCGGTACGTTTTTAGTTAATGATATTTTTGCTAAAGTATTATTTAACTCTGGTACAAACCAAAGTTTTATCAATACTTCTTTCTGCAATCTTCTCAATCAACCATTAACTAAACTTCAACAAGACTGTCTGGTGGAGATGGCAAATGGAGATTCTATTAAGATAACCGAAATCTTGCAGGGAGCAAGGACAGAAATTCTAAACCATAATTCTACTGCTAATCTCTTTCCAAGGAATCTAGCTGAATTTGATGTCGTGTTAGGAATGGATTGGTTGGTAGCCAATCATGCCAGTATTTTATGTGATCAAAAGTCGATACAAGTAAGTACACCAAATGGTGAAAAGATCACAGTTAAAGGAGATAAGCCAACCAGGTCAACAAAATTCATCTTTGTAATGAAAGCTGCTAGTTATGCAAGGAAATGAGGAATGATATATATGATTTTAGTAATCATTAACATTAAAGAAAAAGAATTAAAAGATATTCCCGTAGTATTTGAATTGTCATATATTTTTTCGGAAGAATTACCTGGATTACCGCCGATCGAGAGGTTGAAATTAGAATTCACCTAATACCAGGAACGACACCGATTGCCAAAGCACCGTATCGACTAACACCAACGGAGATGCAGGAACTGAAGAAACAATTGGACGAACTACTTGAAAAAGGTTTTTACAACCTAGCTCGTCGCCATGGGGAGCATTGGTGTTATTTGTCAAGAAGAAGGATGGATCGATGCATATGTGCATTGATTACCGAGAATTGAATAAGGTTACAATTAAAAATCGGTACCTACTACCGAGAATCGATGACATGTTCGATCAACTTCAAGGAGCTCGACTCTTTTCTAAGATCGACTTACGCTCAGGATATCATCAACTGAAAGTACAGGAAGAGGACATTCCTAAAACTGCTTTCAGAACAAGGTACGGTCATTATGAATTTATAGTCATGCTATTTGGTTTAACCAATGCCCCAACAGCATTTATGGACATGATGAATAGGATATGTAAGTCATACATGGGTAAATTCATAATTGTCTTTATAGATGATACTCTAATTTACTCTAAGAGTAAGGAAGATCATGCAGAGCATTTGCATACACTTCTGACATTGTTAAGAAAATAAAAGCTTTATGCTAAATTCTCAAAATGCGAATTCTAGTTACAAGAAGTGCAATTCCTTGGACATCTGGTTAATCATGAAGGAATTCATGTGGATCCCACAAAGATCGAGGCAATTACCAAATAGAAAGTCCCTGAGTCACCAACGGAAACGGAAGTAAGAAGTTTTCTTAGACTGACAGAATATTATAGATGTTTTATTCAAGATTTCTCTAGAATAGACATTCCATTAACCAAACTAACCTGCAAATTAGTTAAGTTTGAATGGGGATCAAAACAGAAGGAAGCCTTTAGGATTTTAAAGCAAAGGTTAACCAATGCACCGATACTTGCGTTACCAGAAGGAACTGAAGACTTGGTAGTCTATTGTGACTCGTCTAAATTAGGATACGGATGTGTGCTGATGCAACGTCAAAAGGTTATAGCTTATGCCTCTAGACAGCTTAAGAAACATGAAGAAAATTATAAAACTCATGATCTAGAGTTAGGAGCTATAAGTTTTGCCCTTGAGATTTGGAGACACTATCTTTACGATAGTAAGTTCGTTGTATTTACAGATCATAAGAGTTTAAGATATGTTTTTGGGCAAAAGGAATTAAATTTGAGACAGAGACGTTGGATGGAAATTCTTAGTGATTATGATTGTGATATCCAGTATCATGCAGGAAAGGCTAATGTAGTAGCTGATGCTTTAAGTAGAAAATATCATGAAAAGCCAAAACGAGTACGCTCTCTCTCAGATTAAATCTGCAGATAGATTTAAATAAGCAAATTAGAGAGGTACATGAAACAGCAATCAAGGACGATGCTAAAAATTTAAAAGGGATGACTAAAGAATTAGAACAAAGAGCAGATGGAATTTGGAGATTCCATAAGAAAAGGATCTGGATACCTATTCAATGAAACCTACGAAACCAAATTCTTGAAGAAGCCCATAAGTCTAAGTATACGATACATCCTGGTAGTGATAAGATGTATCAAGATTTGAGAAAGAATTTCTGGTGGATAAGAATGAAAAAGGATATAGCAAACTATGTTGCTAAATGTCTAACTTGTTCACAGGTGAAAGCAGAACATCAGAAACCTTCAGGGTTATTGCAACAATTAGAGATGCCAATTTGGAAATGGGAATTGATAACAATGGATTTTGTTACCAAATTACCCAAGACACGAAAAGGTAATGATACAATCTGGGTGATTGTAGCCAGATTAACCAAATCTGCTCATTTCTTACAAATAAAGGAAACTTTCAGTATGGAACAGTTAGCCAAATTATATGTAAATGAAATAGTTTCATTACATGGAATTCCATTATCCATTGTGTCTGACAGAGATAGCCGTTTTACATCTCATTTTTGGACAAGTTTCCAAAAAGCAATGGGAACCAGGTTAAATCTAAGCACAACTTATCATCCTCAAACGGACGGACAAAGCGAAAGGACAATTCAGACAATGGAAGATATGCTTAGAGCCTGTGTAATTGACTTTGGAGGAAATCGGGACAATCATTTACTATTAACAGAATTTTCCTACAATAACAGCTATCATACCAGCATCAATGCTGCACCATTTGAAGCACTTTATGGACGAAAGTGCCGAACTCCGGTCTGTTGGGCAGAGATTGGAGAAAAGCAACTGTCAGGACCAGAGATAGTGCAAGAAACAACGGACAAAATTATTCAAGTCAAGTAAAGACTAAAAGCAGCAAGAGATCGTCAAAAGAGTTATGCAGATAACAGACGAAAACCATTGGAATTTCAAGTGGGAGATAAGGTATTGTTAAAAGTTTCTCCATGGAAAGGAGCAGTTAGATTCATTAAAAGAGTAAAACTAAGCCCAAGGTATGTTGGACCTTTTGAGATTATCAAAAGAATAGGACCAGTAGCTTATCAACTACAATTTCCATAAGAAATGGCAGGAATACATGATGTGTTTCATGTATGTAATCTCAAGAAATGCTTAGCAGATGAATCACTGGCAGTACCTCTTCAGGACTTAGAGGTAAATGAGAAGCTTAAGTTTGTAGAGAAACCACTACAGATTGAAAATTGAAAGATTAAGAATCTCAAACACAAGAGATTAGTTCTGGTCAAAGTAAAATGGAATTCAAAGAGAGGACCAGAATACACTTGGGAGCTCGAGTCAGAAATGCAAAGAAAATATCCACACATGTTCCAGTGAATCTCGAGGAAGAGATTTAAAACAAGGTGGGGAGGATATAGCAACCCTCAAACACACCCCTAAACGCTCTAAATATACCCCGTATGCTAAATTACACCTGTATAACCTTAATTTTTATAAAAATCAAATAAAACAAAGAAATTAGGGTACTCGTGGGCCGCGACCGAGTCCACTAGGTGGCTCGCGGGGCGCGACAACCCCTTGATTGCCGGCTTCTCCTTACGCCACGTGTCCCATATCGTGTTAAAGCTAGGGCCGCGAGAAAGAGAGAGAGGTGGGTCGCGGAGCGTGAGGGAACCAGTTTCCAGCCTATAAAAGGAGGCCTTCGGCCTCAGTCTCAGTCGTTCATTTCTTCTCTCTAAGTCCCTATTATAGCAATGAAGCTGCTTGGTATTATACCCCTAAAACACGAAGCTCCGCCTTGTTATAAGTATTTTAACCCCCGATCACTAATTCGTTACCCTACCCGATTGATCTAGGGCTCCGTAACGCATGTCAAGGCTCTGCCTGACTCAGTTCGTTGGAGTTCTATCTCGTGTTGTATGGCTAATGTGATTTGGGTTATCTTACTAACACGTGTGGATTGTTTATTTTTAATAGAAAATAATCAGGAAGCTATAAAAACACCTAAGTCTACAAAGTGAGTCATTCTCTTTTTCTACCAAACTGTTTTTACAAAACCTCAAATATTTTCAGTTATACTTACAGTGATTGAGTCTGTGTATTCTACAATTGTTGCCGGTATATGGGGTTTTGTATACACTACTAGTAATACGTTACTATTAGACAACGAGTTAGCCAATAAGTAATATGACCACAGTCATGGTACTGCCAACATGACAAATACTGAATGAGTATATTGGTAGATATAAACATTCTAATCGCTCTCAATACTGTAAAGTTATAAAAGCTTGTTTTGATTAAACTGGGATGCACTCGCCAGTATTTCTTGCTGATAAAACCTTTTTAAAACGCGTTTCAGGTAACTTAATGTGAAGCTATAAGAAGCCAGCTATGGAGCATTGAAAGCTTAAAGAAGTGGCTATAAAAGTTACCTAAATAAAAAGGAGATTATGTTTCCAATAATTAGGGTTTATCCCTATAAATGTATTACCAATGAAACATGGGTTTTATCCCGCTTATTTATTATAAGAGTTTGGTGTTTTGAAACTCTGAGATTTATTTCCTAACTATGATCCGGGTGTTTTAAATTCCACTGTTAAATTAATAAACACCGATACCACCCGCTCTGTGTCTCGCGGCGCCCACTCCCGGGGTAGGGGTCGGGGGCTGCGATAGCTCAGTTTCAACTTTAGAAAAAAAAACCAAAGTATTTTTTGCTAAACCACAAAGCAATGGAACAACCGATACTTTTTACGTCTTTCACCCTTTTTCTTTTACCAAACACACCTACCCGAACCATAACCTACCCTTTAAAGTCCTCTTGATATTTGCAAGGATTAAACGTCACAAAGGGGGAGGTTTGATTGTTTGTCAAGCCTATAGTAGGAGTAAGTTCCAAACCGGGCACGAGCGTTTTCACTTACATAACTTAGGCCGAGTGTAGAGTGACCACTTGGGAGGTGTGTAAATTTGTATATAATTAAATGGAATTTTATAAAGCCATGTTATGCCTAAAACAAATAATTTTTCTTAATTTGCTTTTTAAATAAATTATAACGAATAAGATTGTAAAGAAAATAAAAACAAAATAAATTAGAACTTGGATTCCCGACACTCTATAGATAAGTTCAAAACCTTCTCTTTTACCTATTCCGTTTGGGTGTGTAAGCCACATTATAGAGTTTTGCTTGAGGACAAGCAAATATTCAAGTGTGGGGGTATTTGATATACGTAAAATACAACATATAAATTATATCAAATACGGCGTAAAATCAACCCTTTTCGGTACTAATGTTGGAATAAGCTTGTTTCTTTGTTCCTTTTTAATTTACAGGGTCAAAAGAGTTTAAACGCACAAAAGGAGCAAAATAACAGCAAAAACCAACAAAAATACAATGAAGGAGGATTGACACAACTCGCCAAGTGTAACAACTCTCATTAAAAGTCCTATTTATTATTTTATTTTGTCCAATAGGAAACCCTAATTAAGACCCCCAAGTGATTCTGCATAAACCCTAAAATTTTCAGAACAATTGGAATCAGGACCAGGGCCCCTAAAACTCAGGGGGGGTAAACCCTAGTTGATAATATCAACACAGTTTGCTGTACGAGGCGAATTTTATCATTCCGTCAACTCAGCTAAGCTAGTTAGGGACGTGGCTACCCTATGCTAGAACTGGTCCCCTCGCGCCACGCGACAGGAACTCGCGCCACGCGAGGGGGACGTTTTTCCAGTATAAATTGAGGGCATTGGCACTTAGATTTCTGCATTGGTTCGACGAAAAAATTCGATTCATGCACTAAGATATCGTCCAAATACTACAAAAACACACACTAGCACGAATTCTGCCGCAATAAACAGGGTAATAACTCAATCGCTGATACGATTTAATGTCCGATCGATAGAAACTGATGTGTGCAAAATGCAACATATAAATTTCATCAATTGTGGCATAAAACTAACCCTTTTTAGTACTAATGTTGGAAAAGTGTGCTTTTGTCTTCCATTTGTATTTTCAGGATTAAATGAGCTCAAATTAACAAAAGAAGCAAAAAGACATAAAAATCTAATATAAATACAAGAAAAGGAACAAGACGTGACATGCCCGACCCTACGACAGCATCTTCCCAAGCAAAACAAGATTACAGAAGACTGAACACGCCCCGTGCTCAGCCAGCACGGGGGCGTGCCCAAGTGTCAGCAGAAAAGACAAAGTTGTAGAAGCTTCTATTGCCCACCACGGGGCCGTGCTCAGCGGACACGGGGCCGTGGTCAACTATAAGATTCGCACAATCCAGGCAAATCTTCATAGTACAAAGATTCTTCTGCACACGGGGTCGTGCTCAGCGGACACGGGGGCGTGGTCAACTAATAAGACAAAGCTGCATTAAATGAAGAAAGAGAGGATGTGGACACGGGGCCGTGCCCACTGGACACGGGGCCGTGCCCGAGCTTCTGTTCAGCCTATAAATAGGAGTGCTTGGCTCAAGCTCAAACCATCCCTTGGCACACCACATCTCTCACACTTCACCCACCACCCACCAGCACCAGAACATCATCATCCACCACCATCATCCATTGTCCATCGTAGAGTGTGTGAGTCGTCTCGGGATCCAAGATTGATCGTAAGAGTTCTTGACAATCAAGGCCATGGTTGCCTAAGTCTTTTACATCACTTGGTGAAGACAAAGTGTCTAGTGTAATACTTTTTATTTCTAATCTTTTCGCACTTTTTACTTGGTTTTGTATTAATGACTTTAATAACTAGTTTCTTATGTTGAAGGTGATCTTTCCTTATCGTTTGTCCGTGATGTCTTGAAATTATTTTACTGTCTATATAAAATAAAAGATTTTCACCATTCATATCTCCATGGTCTATATGGAGGTATGTTGGCTACCTGGTCAGGGGTTAAGGGAACGGTTTGGTAAAGGTCTTGCCATTGTTCAGCGTTTAGAGGTCCTGCAATGGACCTGGGTCAAATTTAGTAGGACCTCCTTCAATACTTAACGGTATTGGATGGGGGGGGGGGGTCCAAACTCTTTGATCCCCTCATAAGTTAACTACTATTAATATTATAACCCGGCTATTTAGGGCTGTATCCCTGCTGACTCAGACTACTTAGTCGAGGGTAACGTCACCTCCAAAAGAGGGGCCTACCATAATTTGCATTAATAACTTAATTAATTATCTTTCAATAATCCACCCTTTTAGGATTGTATCCTTGTTGACTCAAACTTCTGGGGTGAGGGTAACGTCACCTTCAAAAGAGGGGCCTACTACAATAACTAAGATAATCTCTTAAAAAGTGCAAAAGTGCGGAAATAATCAAAGGTTACACTAGATACGAGTCGGAACCAAGTGATTCATCTTGTCTATCTGTTTTTTCTTTTATTTTTATTTTTATTTTTCAGCATTTTAGTTAGTTTTTATTTTTCTTAGTTTAAAACATTTTTTCTAAACTTTTTAATTTGATTAGACGTTGAGGATAAACCGGTACTAAAAGCTCTTGTGTCCTTGGACGACCTCGGTATCTTACCAACACTATACTACGCTCACGATGGGTGCACTTGCCCATATGAGTGTCTAGTGTTAGTAAATATCGTGTTTTATAAATTTAAAACTTGACTAAAAAAGTGTTAAAGGGACTTAAAATATACACCTAATATATATAACACTCGACACCCATCAAGTTTTTGGCGCCGTTGCCGGGGACACAAGGAGTTTAAGAAAGTTAGGAATCAACGGCCTAATCCTTTTTCTTATTTTTTTCATTTTTTTTAGGATTTTTTTAGTTTTTCTGTTTCTAGAGAGCTCAGCACGGGCCGTGCCGGGTCGGACACGGGCCGTGTCCAGCACTATCACTGGCAGTTTTTATTTTCCGAGTTACAGAGAGCTGAGCACGGGGCCGTGTCCAACTCCCAGTAACAAGGATCCGGAGAACAATTACTGTAAATCTGACCACGGTTCTAGTAGATACGTAAAAGAACCTCTAGAAGAACCCGAACGCTTTCTCAGAAAAAGACTTAAAGCTAAAAATCAAGAGAAAGTTTCGGGGGACCCACTTCCAATGGCGGACCAATGTACCCTCATGGATTACCTACGACCCACCGTAGGTAATCTCGGCGCCGCTATCAATGCACCGAATGTCGAAGCCAATAACTTCGAACTTCGGCCACATTTGATACAAATGCTTCAAAACTCCGCAACCTTCCATGGGCTTGCGGACGAGGATCCCCATCTACATATTACTAATTTCTTAAAAATATGTGATACCTTTCGGATCAATGGAGCATCAAATGACGCCATCCGCCTTCGAATGTTTCCATTTTCACTAAAAGACCGAGCTAAGGCTTGGCTTAACACCCTCCTAGTTGGCTCGGTAAACACCTGGGATGAACTAGCCCAAAAGTTTCTATATAAGTAGTTCCCTCCTGCTAAAACGGCTAAATTAATGACTGAAATTAATACATATTCACAAGAAGATGGGGAATCCTTATATGAAACTTGGGAAAGGTTCAAGGAGCTACTAAGAAAGTGTCCTCATCACGGTCTTGCGGTATGGCAACAAGTATCCACTTTCTACAATGGGTTGTTGCCACACACAAGAAAAACACTTGATTCTAGCTCCGGGGGACTTTTAGGTAATCGTCGCCCAAATGAAATATATAATCAAATTGAGGAAATTGCTCAAACCAATTTTCAATGGCACACTCCCCGAGGTAACAAATCTATTGCCCCGGGCGCCCATAAGGTTGATGAAAGCACCTCTTTACAAGCCCAAATCGAGGCCCTCTCTTCGAAAATCAAAAAAACTAGAAATGACAAAAACGGCCTCGGTTATGGCTTGTGAAGGGTGTGGTGGGCCACATGAAAATTGGAGTTGTATGAAAGAATTAGATGAACAAATAGAAACGCTAAACTACATTGATAACAGACCTAGGCCGTCGGGTCCTCCAACGGGTACCTACAACCAAGGATGGCGTAACCACCCAAACCATGGTTGGAGAGATCCCGGAAATAGTAGTAACCAACAAAACCAACGAACTAACTTTCAACAACCACAAAATTTCTCTCAACAACAAGGTGGAAGAGAAAGGCTTGAAGATACTGTATCTCGCCTCATCTCCGACACCGAAAAGAAAAACTCGGATCGATTTCAACAATTGGAATTGAATTTTAGAAATCAACAAGCTAGCATTTAAAACATTGAAAAACAATTAAACCAAATAGCTCAAAATTTCTCCGAGAGACCACAAGGCGCGTTACCTAGCAATACCGAAACCAACCCGAAAGCACAAGTACATCTCATCACATTGAGAAATCGAACCGTGGGTCTCGAGGAGGCTCCATTACCGCCAGATGAAAGAAGCCAGTCTAGCCAAGCCATGACTCCACCCGCATCAGAAAAGGCTTCTTTACCAAATCAAGAGCCCGCCAAGACTCCTCCAATTCCGTACCCCGGTAGGTTAAATCGTCAAAAGACCGATGAGCAATTCGTAAAGTTCAAAAATTTACTAAAACAATTGCATGTTAATATTCCTTTTATTGAGGTCCTAACCCAAATGCCTAAATATGCAAAATTCATGAGGGATTTCCTCACTCACAAAAGGAAAATTGAATCATTGCAATTAGTTAACTTAGGCGAAGAATGCTCCGCCTTAGTACTCAACAAACTTCCACAAAAGAAAATCGATCCCGGAAGCTTCATAATTCCTTGCTCGATTGGGGAATCCCCCGTCCGTAACGCATTAGCCGATCTTGGGGCTAGCATTAACCTCATGCCCACATCAATGTTCAAACGACTTGGCCTAGGAACAACAAGCCCTACAAAGATGAGCATACAACTCGCCGACAGATCCGTCAAATTTCCACAAGGTGTCGCTGAAAATCTATTGGTCAAAGTTGACAACTTCGTTTTCCCAACCGACTTTGTCATCCTAGACATGGAAGAAGACACCGATGTCCCTTTCATCCTCGGGAGGCCATTTCTAGCCACCGCCCAAGCAGTGGTGGATATGAATGATGGAACGTTAACATTGAAGTTTGGGGACAAGGAAGTGAAGTTTGAATGTGGAAAGAAAGTAGAGGACGAAGACCCGGTCAACTACATGAAGGTCATAGACTCAAGCTTGGATGACGCTCTCCGACGGTGTAACATGGGATGCAATACATCCCACTTGGGTAACATATGACCAAGCATTGGGTCTAGCCAAGGACCCTTATAAACGTGGCGCACCACGGAGGCATTCCGCGGAACTATCCTTAGTTTAGTTTAGATTAATTTTTTTTTATGTTTTCTAGTTAGTTTTAATTTTCAGGAATAAAACACACTTGAGATGACAAAGGATACAAGGGAAACTTGAACCAGCACCCCATGCAGGAAAACAGGACCGTCCGACAAAATTCTTCGTTTACAGTAAGCTCGGCACGGGCCGTGTCCACCCAACACGGCCCCGTGCTGCACAGTCTGCAGAAAAAGACCCAGTTCAGGCTTCTGTTTCTCTTGATTTAATTTTGTTACTGGCACTTGAACACGGGGCCTTGCCCGGACAACACGGGGCCGTGTTCAGCGCCCAATAACACAAAATTTTTGCTTTTTACACCTTTTTACACATTCAATCAACCTAAAAACTTATTTTTGGGACACATTGAGGACAATGTGTAATTTAAGTGTGGGGGGATGCTAAAACCTTGAATCTTGCAAGTCCTAAATACAAGCCTTACACAAAACTCTATTGGAACCGCTAATCACCCCAAATTTTTTTCAAAAATTTTTCATTTTTTTTATTTATCTAGGTTTAACTAGGGAAATTCAAGTTCTTAAAAAGGTTATATTTTTACGAATTTACAACCGATAGCGTCGTGATAAAAAGAACCAACATAAGAAAATTATGAAAAGGCATGGCAAACTTAGTTAAAATTTGATTATATATACTTGATCACATAAAAACCCATTCCCACAAAAGTGAGTTTTGAGCCTTTATTGAGCAAACAATTACATATCAATAAACTAAATGCTCATTTTTCGTTTCTTGTGTGAATAGCCGCTTGGTTCTTACGACTCTAGAACTTGCCATGACGATACATTCCCGGTCCTTACCAACTTAAACCCTAGTAAGTAAATGATGGAGGCATTAGGACTAACCCTTTTTAGTTCTACACCATTATTTTTCTTTTTTTTACCACCTACCCAAAATCTCCCTAGTTAGCCCCTTTGAGCCTAAACCTTTTCATTTCATAACCCAAAACAAACACCCTTTTACCCACCAAAACCTTTTTCATTTTTAACCATTTGTTTTAGTAACAAGTTCGGTTTTTCGTATGACTATTCAAAAAAAAAAAGTTGATTATGAAGCAAAAGCAAATAAACAAACAAGTTTATCAAAAACGACTTTGTTTGAAAAAAATAGCTTCATAAAAATAAAAGTAGAAAAAAAAATAAAAAGTCTTACGAAAATCGACGCTTGTTACGCTTTTCGCCCTTTTTCTACTAACCACTAACCACTAACCCAACCACCTACCTTTAACCCAAGCCTAACCCTTCACCCACAAAGTCCTCTTGATATTTACAAAGGTATATAAGTTAAAAAGGAGGAGGATTGATTGCTTGGCAAGCTTATGGTAGGAGTAAGTTCCATGCCGCTCTCGAGTGATCCACAAAAATACATTTTCGGCCGAGTGTTGAGTGATCCCCGTGAGGTATGTGAACTTGTATATAAATAAAATTTTACAAAGGCATGTTATGCCCTAATAAGTAATTTATCTTATGAAAAGTTTTAAATAAATCATGACGAATAGGATTGTAAATAAATAAAAATAAAACTAAATAAAGAATCTTGGACATCTCGACACTCTATGACAAGCCCAAAAACCTTCTTCTCTACCCATTCCATTTGGGAGTGTAATAGCCAAATATTAAAGAGTTTTGCTTGAGGACAAGCAAAGATTCAAGTGTGGGGGTATTTGATGTGTGCAAAATGCAACATATAAATTTCATCAATTGTGGCATAAAACTAACCCTTTTTAGTACTAATGTTGGAAAAAGTGTGCTTTTGTCATCCTTTTGTATTTTCAGGATTAAATGAGCTCAAATTAACAAAAGAAGCAAAAAGACATAAAAATCTAACATAAATACAAGAAAAGGAACAAGACGTGACATGCCCGACCCCACGACAGCATCTTCCCAAGCAAAACAAGATTACAGAAGACTGAACACGCCCCGTGCTCAGCCAGCACGGGGGCGTGCCCAAGTGTCAGCAGAAAAGACAAAGTTGTAGAAGCTTCTATTGCCCACCACGAGGCCGTGCTCAGCGGAAACGGGGCCGTGGTCAACTATAAGATTCGCACAATCCAGGCAAATCTTCATAGTACAAAGATTCTTCTGCACACGGGGTCGTGCTCAGCGGACACGGGGGCGTGGTCAACTAATAAGACAAAGCTGCATTAAATGAAGAAAGAGAGGATGTGGACACGGGGCCGTGCCCACTGGACACGGGGCCGTGCCCGAGCTTCTGTTCAGCCTATAAATAGGAGTGCTTGACTCAAGCTCAAACCATCCCTTGGCACACCACCTCTCTCACACTTCACCCACCACCACCATAACACCATCATCCACCACCATCATCCATTGTCCATCGTAGAGTGTGTGAGTCGTCTCGGGATCCAAGATTGATCGTAAGAGTTCTTGACAATCAAGGCCATGGTTGCCTAAGTCTCTTACATCACTTGGTGAAGACAAAGTGTCTAGTGTAATACTTTTTATTTTTAATCTTTTCGCACTTTTTACTTGGTTTTGTATTAATGACTTTAATAACTAGTTTCTTATGTTGAAGGTGATCTTTCCTTATCGTTTGTCCGTGGTGTCTTGAAATTATTTTACTGTCTATATAAAATAAAAGATTTTCACCATTCATATCTCCACGGTCTATATGGAGGTATGTTGGCTACCTGGTCGGGGGTTAAGGGAATGGTTTGGTAAAGGTCTTGCCATTGTTCAGCGTTTAGAGGTCCTGCAATGGACCTGGGTCAAATTTAGTAGGACCTCCTTCAATACATAACGGTATTGGATGGCGGGGGTCCAAACTCTTTGATCCCCTCATAAGTTAACTACTATTAATACTATAACCCGTCTATTTTGGACTGTATCCCTGCTGACTCGGACTACTTAGTCGAGGGTAACGTCACCTCCAAAAGAGGGGCCTACCATAATTTGCATTAATAACTTAATTAATTATCTTTCAATAATCCACCATTTTAGGATTGTATCCTTGCCGACTCAAACTACTGGGGTGAGGGTAACGTCACCTTCAAAAGAGGGGCCTACTACAATAACTAAGATAATCTCTTAAAAAGTGCAAAAGTGCGGAAATAATCAAAGGTTACACTAGATACGAGTCGGAACCAAGTGATTCATCTTGTCTATCTGTTTTTTCTTTTATTTTTATTTTTCAGCATTTTAGTTAGTTTTTATTTTTCTTAGTTTAAAACCTTTTTTCTAAACTTTTTAATTTGATTAGACGTTGATGATAAACCGGTACTAAAAGCTCTTGTGTCCTTGGACGACCTCGGTATCTTACCAACACTATACTACGCTCACGATGGGTGCACTTGCCCATATGAGTGTCTAGTGTTAGTAAATACCGTGTTTTATAAATTTAAAACTTGACTAAAAAAGTGTTAAAGGGGCTTAAAATATACACCTAATATATATAACACTCGACACCCATCAGAAACCAATCCAATGGATGTTTAAGTGCTGCTCAAACTTGGGTTATACTTTGTCATTCGTCGTGAATTCGATGGATGTTTAAGTATCGCACTTTGTCATTCGTTGTGAAGGTTTTGATCTCGTGAGTTGTCATAAAAAGTTGGATTAAAGTTACTAACCTCGTTTTCGTGTGCATTGATATTTAAATTAGGTTAACAAGGCTAATCAGTAAGCTAGACTCTGCCCGTATTAAATCTGCAAAGTGAGTCATTCTCTTTTATCAAATATTTTACAATACTCCATTTTCAAATGTTATAATTACACGGATTAAGTCGTGGTTATCTTAATCACTGGCTAGTGGGGTATTGTGCACATTACTAAGTTCTCACGGGTTAGGCTAATAAATCCTCATCGTGATAAACGTCACTACTTGGGGAAGGACCCAATAGTGGTATGACCATCGTCACACGGGTGACAAGGTGCCAGATAAAAATAAGATAAAAGCCATTGTAATCGCTCTTATGCTGTAATTTATAACTATGTGTCAATTTGTGCAAAATGAATGATTCGCCAGTATTTCCCCGCTGACAAAATATTTTTAAAACATGTTTCAGGCGACCTGCTGTAAATCAAGGATAACGAGCTACGGAGCACTAACAAGCTTGAAGAGGTGGCTCAGTTAAAATGAATAAACATGTTTTAATAAATTAGGGAATTTCCTAGTAAAATTCCTCTATTGTAAATTACGGGGTTTATCCCGAATTATGAAATAAAATAATCAGGCATTTTGAGTTTTAAAAGATCCTGTCAAAATCTTCCGCTGTCGTATAAATTAAATACCACGGGTTTCTGTCCCGCGGCTCCTGACCGGGTCAAACCGGGGCTGGGGCCGTGACACCAAGCCCCCATCCACATCCAAACCAACAAAATAGCAAGATCATAAGCTCTAACACAGGGCCGTGCTTACCAGACATGGGTCATGCCCAAGGCAAAATTCTCTGCAGAAGAAAAGACAACAGCAAAGGATAAACTAGACAACCAACATGGGGTCGTGCTAAGGCAACACGGGACGTGGTCAACTCTAAGATTCGCAGAATCTGAGATAGTACAACAAGTCAAATGGCCACGGGCCGTGCCGTTGACACACGCGGTCGTGTTAGTACAAGACCTGACACTACAGTTAATGAGGAAGAGAGAGAAAGATGGCCACGGGGCCGTGCCAGGTGGGCACGGGACATGTTGATCGTCAGACTTCAGCTATAAATAAGGGTGCTTGCTTCCATTCCAATCCATCCATTGGCAAACCACTTATCTCACACTTGCCACCACTCCACCACCACTACAACAACACCCACCGTCATCATCCATCTTCCATCATTTAGAGTGTGTAGTAGTCTCGGGATCCAAGATCGATCATAAGAGTTCTTGTCAAACAAAGGCCATGCTTGGCTAAACTCTTACATCACTTAGTGAAGACAAATCTTTTATGTATTACTTTTTGATTTCCAATCTTTGGCTCCTTTTTATTTGGGTATGTATTAATGACTTTAAGTTTTTTATATTGAAGGCAAATTTATTTAACCATTTTTCATGTGTCGTTGATTCACAGATTCGTGTCTTTACGGTCTATATAAAGCGCGTTAACTACTTGGAAGGGGGTTAGAAGGGTGGTTGGGTAATTCTATATCTCGTTCAGTGTATAAATACTGCGAGAACCTAGTTCAAGCTTAGTAATACTTCACGGATTGGGCGGTACTGTCCGCCCCAGAAGAAAGTAAGAAACCACTTGAATTCCTTATCTCTAAACTACTATTAAAACTTTAAACCAACCATGCAAGGACTGTATCCCTGCTGACTCAGACCAAAGGGTTGAGGGTAACGCTGCCTGGAAGGGGGGCCTACGACTTTTCACATAAATAACTTACTTAATTATCATTCAATAATTCAACCTTGCGGGACTATATCACTGCTGACTCAGACCAATAGGTTGAGGGTAACACTGCCTGTAAGGGGGCCTACTACTATAACTTAAAGATAATCTATTAAAATGCCCAAAGTGCGGAAATCATTAAAGGATACATAAAAGAGGAGTTGGAACCAAGTGATTCCTTCTTGTCTATTTGTGTTTTCTTATATTTTATTTTTGCTTTTTAATTTATTTGTTTATATCTTTAAAACCTTTTTATCAAAATTTGGTTAGATTAGACGTTAACGATAAGCCGGTATTAAAAGCTCTTGTGTCCTTGGACGACCTCCGTATCTTGCCATCACTATACTACGCCCGTGATGGGTGCACTTGCCCTAACATGTGTGTAGAGTGACAGTATTATATCATGTTTTATAAATTTAAAACTTGAATTTACGAGTAAAAAGAGCTAAAATATATCTAAAAAATATATACACACCGCACCACGTCAACTGACTTAGCAAAAGAAGTTGTTCATCAGTGAACTCTAGGCTTCTTGGTGGGACATAGGGGGAGCCATGGTGTGTAGGGGTGTGCATGGGTCGGTTCGGGCCGGTTTTGACCTAAAACCATAACCATAACCATAACCATGATGTCGGTTAATGGATAACCATAACTATAACCGATCAGTTATGGTGGTTATGGTTATTTGGTTTTAATGATTATAGCAGGTCGGTTATGGGTGGTTAACCGTGTATTTAGCTTAGCTAAAAATAACTTAATTTTTTTGACATGGAATAAATTGTTATTGCATATTTGTATATATTAGTATATTGCATAGTATTAAAAAATACATATAATCTATAATATTGATACCAATTATTATCGAATATTCAAATAAAGTGATATGATACATTCCATAAATTCAAATAAACATTCAACCAAAAGCACAAAATGATATGAAAAACCCATAAATACTAAAAATCTTCAGTAAAAAACATCAAATATTAAAAATATGGTGAAAAGTCATAAATCCTACAAAAAATTATTACATATCGGTTCGGTTCGGTTATGGTGGGTATGGGAAAAATGATAACCATAACCCACCCGCTATCAAAAAAACCATTAACCGACCCATCATTTTTTTATTTTGTTCGGTTTTTTCAGTTTGGTTTGTCGGTTAATTCGGTTATGGTTTGGTTAATTCGGTTTTTGCACACCCCTAATGGTGTGTGCTCCCTTGCTAAAGAGAACCATTTGGCATAAGGTAAGGAATGGGATTTAAGCTTGTCGCATTATGGCTAACACTCGGGGAAGTGGTTCCACACAAAGGTGGAGGCATGAGTGAGAGAGTGACCTCGGGTTCATCATAAGACAAACAAACTCTCACCCCTTTGTTTCGTTCTTCTCGGACATACCCGTTCAAAAGCTTCCTTAGTTGTTTGAAATTGTTTCTCACTCCTTCGGGAGTTATCTCCATCGTTTCTACCGAGGAAATAACTACAATTAGTGAAGATGGGGTTACTTGTGCGAGAGGAGGTGTTTGAAACTGTAGAACATCTTAGGATGAAGGTTCTACCCCGGGTCCGTCCGTTCTTGTAGAACAACTACCTTCCCCTAGTGTAGCTGGAGAGCTAGAGGCAAGCAATGAACTCTTTGGGTGAATAACTACCCCGGGTCCGTCCGTGTTCAAGTGCCAGTAACAAAAATTAGACAAAAGAAACAGAAGCCTGGACACGGGGACGTGTTGGGTGAACATGGCCCGTGTCCAGTTTACCTGAACTGGGTCATTTCTGCAGACTGTGCAGCACGGGGCCGTGTTGGGCGGACACGGCCTGTGCTGAACTTACTGTTAATGAAGAAAATTGTCGGATGGCCCTGTTTTCCTGCATGGGGTGCTGGTTCAAGTTTCCCTTGTTATCCTTTGCCATCCTGAGTGTGTTTTATTCCTGAAAATTAAAACTAACTAGAAAACATAAAGATTAATCTAAACTAAACTAAGGAAAGTTCCGCGGAATGCCTCCGTGGTGCGCCACGTTTATAAGGGTCCTTGGCTAGACCCAAAGCCTGGTCATATGTTACTCAAGTGGGATGTTTTGCATCCCATGCTACACCGTCGGAGAGCGTCATCCAAGCTTGAGTCTATGACCTTTATGTAGTTGACTGGGTCTTCGTCTTCTACTCTCTTTCCAACTCCAAATTTTACTTCCTCGTCCCCAAACTTCAATGTTATTGTTCCGTCATTCATATCCACCACTGCTTGGGCGGTGGCTAGAAATGGCCTCCCGAGGATGAGAGGGACATCGGCGTCTTCCTCCATGTCTAGGATGACAAAGTCGGTCGGGAAAACAAAATTGTCAACTTTGACCAATAGATTTTCAGCGACACCTTGTGGAAATTTAACGGATCTGTTGGCGAGTTGTATGCTCATCTTTGTAGGGCTCGTTGTTCCTAGGCCGAGTCGTTTGAACATTGATGTGGGCATGAGGTTAATGCTAGCCCCAAGATCGGCTAGTGCATTACGAATGGGGGATTCCCCAATCGAGCAAGGAATCGTGAAGCTTCCGGGATCAATTTTCTTTTGTGGGAGTTTGTTGAGTACTAAGGCGGAGCATTCTTCGCCTAAGTTAACTAATTGCAATGATTCAATTTTCCTTTTGTGAGTGAGGAAGTCCCTCATAAATTTTGCTTATTTAGGCATTTGGGTTAGGACCTCGATAAAAGGAATATTAACATGCAATTGTTTTAGTAAATTTTCGAACTTTGCGAATTGCTCATCGATCTTTTGATGATTTAACCGACCGGGGTATGGAACCGGAGGAGTCTTGGTGGGCTCTTGATTTGGTGGAGAAGCCTTTTCTGGTTGTGGTGCGGGTGGAGTCGTGGTTTGGCTGGATTGGCTTTTTTCAGCTGGTGGTGACGGAGCCTCCTCTGGACCCACGGTTCGGTTTCTCAATGTAATGAGATGTACTTGCGCTTTTGGGTTGGTTTCGGTATTGCTTGGTAACGCGCCTTGTGGTCTCTCGGAGAAATTTTGAGCTACTTGATTTAATTGTTTTTCAATGTTTTGAATGCTAGCTTGTTGATTTCTAAAATTCGATTCCAATTGTTGAAATCGATCCGAGTTTTTCTTTTCGGTGTCGGAGATGAGGCGAGATACAGTATCTTCAAGCCTTTCTTGTCCACCTTGTTGTTGAGAAAAGTTTTGTGGTTGTTGAAAGTTAGTTCGTTGGTTTTGTTGGTTACTACCATTGCCGGGATCTCTCCAACTAAGGTTAGGGTGGTTACGCCATCCTTGGTTGTAGGTACCCGTTGGTGGACCCGACGGCCTAGGTCTATTATCAATGTAGTTTACCGTTTCTGTTTGATCATCTACTTCTTTCATACAACTCCAATTTTCATGTGGTCCACCACACCCCTCACAAGCCATAACCGATGCCGTTTTTGCCATTTCTAATTTTTTTATTTTTGAAGAAAGGGCCTCGATTTGGGCTTGTAAAGAAGTGCTTTCATCAACCTTATGGGCACCCGGGGCAATAGATTTATTACCTCGGGGAGTGTGCCACTGAAAATTGGTTTGCGCAATTTCCTCAATTTGATTGTATATTTCATTTGGGTGACGATTACCTAGAAGTCCCCCGGAGCTAGAATCAAGTGTTTGTCTTGTGTGTGGCAACAACCCATTGTAGAAAGTGGATACTTGTTGCCATACCGCAAGACCGTGATGAGGACACTTTCTTAGTAGCTCCTTGAACCTTTCCCAAGTTTCATATAAGGATTCCCCATCCTCTTGTGAATATGTGTTAATTTCAGTCATTAATTTAGCCGTTTTAGCAGGAGGGAAATACTTATATAGAAACTTTTGGGCTAGTTCATCCCAGGTGTTTACCGAGCCAACTGGGAGGGTGTTGAGCCAAACCTTAGCTCGGTCTTTTAGTGAAAATGGAAATATTCGAAGGCGGATGACGTCGTTTGATGCTCCATTGATCCGAAAGGTATCACATATTTCTAAGAAATTAGTAATATGTAGATGGGGATCCTCGTCCGCAAGCCCATGAAAGGTTGCGGAGTTTTGAAGCATTTGTATCAAATGCGGTCGAAGTTCGAAGTTATTGGCTTCGACATTTGGTGCATTGATAGCGGCGCCGAGATTACCTACAGTGGGTCGTAGGTAATCCATGAGGGTACGTTGGTCCGCCATTGGAAGTGGGTCCCCCGAAACTTTCTCTTGGTTTTTAGCTTTAAGTCTTTTTCTGAGAAAGCGTTCGGGTTCTTCTAGAGGTTCTTTTATGTCTCTACTAGAACTGAAGCTCATGCACTACGTAGGAAGTTCAAATGTGGCGCCTGGGTTCCAAGTCCTGCAGCAAAAACAGAAAAGAACGTTGGTCAGAAGGTTCACCACGGCCCCGTGTTCAGCGAACACGGCCCATGGTTGGAGATACAGTGATTGTTTTCCAAATCCCTGTTACTGGGAGTTGGGCACGGCCCCGTGTTGCACCGACACGGCCCCGTGTTCAGCTCTCTGTAACTCGGAAAATAAAAACTGCCAGTAACAATGCTGGGCACGGCCCGTGTCCGACCAGGCACGGCCCGTGCTGAGCTCCGCAGAAGCTGAAAAACTAAGAAAAATCCTAAAAAAATAGAAAAATAAGAAAAACGATTAGGCTGTTGATTCCTAACTTTCTTAAAATCCTTGTGTCCCCTGCAGCGGCGCCAAAAACTTGATGCGTGTGAAGTGTGTATATAAGTTTAAGTATATTTTAAGCCCTTTTACACTTTCTTTAGCCAAGTTTTAAATTTATAAAACACGATATTTACTAAACACACATATGGGCAAGTGCACCCATCGTGAGCATAGTATAGTGTTGGTAAGATACCGAGGTCGTCCAAGGACACAAGAGCTTTTAGTACCGGTTTATCCTCAACGTCTAATCAAATCAAAAGTTTAGAAAAAAAGGTTTTTAAACTAAGAAAATAAAAACTAACTAAAATGCTGAAAAATGAAAATAAAAGTAAAAACAGATAGACAAGATGAATCACTTGGCTCCGACTCGTGTTTACTGTAACCTTTGATTATTTCCGCACTTTTGCACTTTGTTAAGAGATTATCTTAGTTATTGTAGTAGGCCTCTCTTTTGGAGGTGACGTTACCCTCAACCCAGTAGTTTGAGTCAGCAAGGATACAATCCTAAAGGGTCGGATTATTGAAAGATAATTAATTAAGTTATTAATGCATATTGTGGTAGGCCCCTCTTTTGAAGGCGACGTTACCCTCGGCTAAGTAGTCTGAGTCAGCAGGGATACATTCCTAAGTAGCCGGGTTAAAGTTTTAATAGTAGTTTAACTTATGAGGGGGTCAAAGAGTTTGGACCCCCGCTATCCAATACCGTTAAGTATTGAAGGAGGTCCTACTAAATTTGACCCAGGTCCTTTGCAGGATCTATACACTGAACAATGGCAAGACTCTTACCAAACCGTTCCCTTAACCCCCGACCAGGTAGCCAACATACCTCCATATAGACCGTGGAGATATGAATGGTGAAAATCTTTTATTTTATATAGATAGTAAAATGATGCCAAGACACCATGGACAAACGATAAGGAAGAATCACCTTCAACATAAGAAACTAGTTATTAAAGTCATTAATACATAACCAATTAAAAAGTGCGAAAAGATTAAAAATAAAAAGTATTACACTAGACACTTTGTCTTCACCAAGTGATGTAAGAGACTTAGGCAAACATGGCCTTGATTGTCAAGAACTCTTACGATCAATCTTAGATCCCGAGACGACTCACACACTCTATGATGGACAATGGATGATGGTGGTGGATGATGGTGTTATGGTGGTGGTGGGTGGTGGGTGAAGTGTGAGAGAGGTGGTGTGCCAAGGGATGGTTTGAGCTTGAGCCAAGCACTCCTATTTATAGGCTGAACAGAAGCTCGGGCACGGCCCCGTGTCCAGTGGGCACGGCCCCGTGTCCCCATCCTTCTCTGTCTTCATTAATTGCTCTTGTCTTTATTAGTTGACCACGACCCCGTGTCGGCTGGGCACGACCCCGTGTGCAGAAGCATATTTGTACTATCAAGATTTGCCTAGATTCTGCGAATCTTATAGTTGACCACGACCCCGTGTCCGCTGAGCACGGCCTCGTGGTGGGCGATGGAAGCTTCTACAACTTTGTCTTTTATGCTGACACTTGGGCACGCCCCCGTGCTCACGGGGCGTGTTCAGCCTTCTGTTTTCTTGTTTTGATTGGGAAGATGCTGTCGCGGGGTCGGGCATGCCACGTTTGTTCCTTTTTCTTGTATTTATGTTAGATTTAGCTGCCTTTTTGCTTCTTTTGTTAATTTGAGCTCATTTAATCCTGAAAATACAAAAGGAAGACAAAAGCACACTTTTTCCAACATTAGTACTAAAAAAGGGTTAGTTTTATGCCACAATTGATGTAATTTATATGTTGCATTTTGCACACATCAGTTTACACTATGGGTAAACAAAGACTTTCGGATATCTATTACAAAATAGATAAATTACCGAAAGAAAAAGGAACTTCATCCTCAAAATACCCAACATATATGGAGGAAGGAATATTTGTCCGTAAAGCACAGTTTGAGGAACCACTTTCTCCTAAGAAAAGAAGTCAAATTATTAGAAAAAGTCAGGAGAAAAGAAAGAAATCACAAACAAAAGAAGTGAGGGTTAAACAGGAAACCCAGGAGATAAGCAATAAATCACTATGGGAAGATGAGTTAGATGAAAAATGGGCAGATCTCTATATGTTAGCCACAGTAGCAGTAAATGCAAAATTTTAAGTACCCTGACCCAGTATTAGCACCCATATCAATTACAAGCCAAAGAACTTTACCTAGTAAATAAATAAGTTTACAATAAACCCTAGTATGTTTTAAATTTTCAGTTGTCCTTTGTATTAAAGTATTTACACGGTATGCAATAATACTTGAATATCTACCTGTGAATTTTTTTTATAAAATTCTAACTTAGAATTTTGTGTGCATTTTGCATATATGCTAAAACAGCATGAATGAGTTATCTGAAGCCCTTCAGAATCTCAATCTTTATCCAGTAAAAATAGAACTTTCCAAAGACTTTACTGGATACAAAGCCAATGTAGAAGAACCTATGGAATTCCACACTCCACCTCCGGAGAAACCAAAGCCTAATAAAAAGAGAAGATTTGTAGGTTGGAGGCGAACGCAGGAGGAAACCAACAACTAGAAAAGTTCCCAAAATAGAGAATCCCATAGATAAAGGAAAAGGGATTGAGATCGGGGAAGGTTCTAGGCAAACAGAAATGGAAATGGGGGAAAGCTCTAGGGAAGTCGAGGAATTGCCATTACAGGAGGAATTGGATCGAGTATTGGCAAGTTGTGATATAATCAGGCCTATCAATAATAATCTCTTTCCTTATCCTGCTGAAACCCAACTTCCAATAAATTTGGAACCAGCCATCCCAGAACCTTTAATCCACACCCAACCTCTAGGAGAAATGGACGAATGGTGGACTAATGACTGGCAGTTTCAAAACCTCCTTAATAACCCTTATACCTTTTTCCCTCAATTCGACCCAGAACCTATACCAAACCCACCAATGAGCAATGAAAACCTAGCTGAACTTCGCCACTTTGGCGAGGAGCTGATAAATACAGGAAATAGGATCCGGGAGGTGGGATAACAGATCTCCTGGAAGTATGATGAGAGGGAGCATCGTTTCTAAGAAGATAGCTGATAAGAGATAGTACGGTTGTGCAAATGTGGTTGTATAATAATAATAATAATAGTAAAATATAAAATAACCTAAAATAAAACTTTTGTAAAATAACAAGTGTGTACGGACGCATAATATAATCTATAAAAATAGAAGTCGAGAAATCGACAATTTTGATATATGTGTGGTGTGATTCTTGTGCAATTGTTTTACATATAGTCATTATTTATTTCATGCTAATAATTTATATATATTAATTACCAGATGGAATCTGCTAATAATGAACCAGTTAATGAAGTTAATCAATCTGAGCAAAATCAGGGAGATCAATTTATGACTAGGAAAGATATCGAGAATATCGTTGCTCAAGGAATAGCCAATGCTATTCCAGCAATACTGGCTACTACTCAGAAACCTGTTAAATCTCAACAAATTATTCATAGCAAACGCACACAAGGCGACAATTTTAGTAATAGTATAAACGGAGGCGGCAACCATATTAATAATGACAATGACGGGTTGCAAGCTCCACTCCTTAAGAAAATGAAAGCTGCAACGCCTGGTTGCACTTACAAGGAGTTTCTTGCCTGTAAACCAGCTGAATTTGCAGGCAATGAAGGGGCGACTGCAGCACTGCATTGGTTGGAGAAAACCGAAGCAGTAATTATGATAAGTAAATGTGCTGAGGAAGACAAGGTCATGTATGCATCGCATCTTTTTAAAGAAGGGGTGCTAGAATGGTGGAATACGGTACTTCAAGCCAAACGAAGAAATATGGCCTATGCCTTGAGTTGGGAAGAATTTAAGCAACTAATAGAAAGAAAATTATGTCCTGAATATGAAAAGGAACAAATGGCAAATAAGTTCCCGAATCATCGGATGATGGGTGTAGATTGTCGAGGGTATACTTCGACATTCTTCAAGTATGCGAGAGTGGTACCAACCCTGGCTTCGCCAGAACCGGTGCTTATTTCCTGCTATATTTGGGGATTTATTGGCGAAATCCGTAATATCGTTAAAGCTGCAAGACCTCGTACTATTGACGATGCTGTGGAATTAGCTAACACCCTAACTGACGAGCTGGTACGCACAAGAGAAGAGAGCCGGAATAAGGAAGTAGCCCAAAAGATTACCCAAGGATTCTGTGTGGGTAATAGTAGCAATTTCAAGAGAGGGGGGACTAGGCAATCTCCAATTGCTCCATTTTGCAATACCTGCAAAAGAAAACATTTAGGAAGATGCAAAGGGTATTGCAATTTCTGCAAAATTCCAGGCCATCAAGAAGAAGAGTGTAGGAAGAAGAAAGCAACAGTCTGCTACAACTGTGGAGAAGCTGGACACTTTAGGCCAGACTGCCCAAAACTGGTCAAACCAGTTGATAACAAAGCCAAACCTGCAGAAGGAGCTACAAAGAAGAACGTAAGAGCCTTCCAGTTAACTACGCAGGAAGCCGAATTAATTCCTGATGTAATAGCTGGTACGTTCCTAGTTCACAATGTTTATGCAAAAGTATTATTTGACTCTGGTGCAAACCAAAGTTTTATAAATACTTCATTCTGCCAAGCGCTTAACTTACCTTTGACCAACCTTAGGCAGATTTTTACAGTCGAAACGGCAGATGGAAATTCTGTTACAATAAATAGGGTTATGCAAGAAGAAAAGATAGAACTTTTAGGTCATAAATTTTCGACAAACCTGTTACCTATGAATTTAGCCGGATTCGATGTTGTGTTAGGAATGGATTGGTTAGTAGCCAACCATGCTCGAATCCTTTGTGATAAGAACTCTATAGAAATTCGGGCACCCACCGGAGAAGTAATCGTGATCAGGAGACAAGCCACGTAAACCCATGAAGTTCATTTCAGTAATGAAAGTTGCTAGTTATGAACGAAAGCAAGGAATAGTATATATGATTTCAGTGATCATTAATACTAAGGATAAAGAACTTAAGGAGATTCCTGTAGTATCAGAATACCCAGATGTATTCCCAGAAGAGTTACCAGGATTACCACCAGATAGGGAAGTAGAATTTAGGATTCATCTAATTCCTGGAACTACACCGATAGCCAAGGCACCTTATCGGTTAGCACCCACGGAAATGTTAGAATTGAAAAAGCAGTTAGATGAATTGCTAAATAAAGGATTCATACAACCTAGTTCATCCCCTTGGGGAGCACCAGCGTTGTTCGTGAAGAAAAAGGACGGTTCAATGCGAATGTGTATCGATTATAGGGAATTAAATAAGGTTACCATTAAGAATCGATACCCATTACCTAGGATTGATGATCTTTTTGATCAACTACAAGGAGCTAGATACTTTTCTAAGATAGATTTGCGCTCCGGATACCATCAATTGAAGGTACAAGAAGAAGACATACCTAAAACTGCTTTTAGAACTAGGTATGGTCATTACGAGTTTACAGTCATGCCCTTTGGACTAACAAATGCACCTGCTGCATTCATGGACATGATGAATCGGATCTGTAAACCGTATTTGGATAAAATTGTAATTATCTTCATCGATGATATACTTATTTATTCCAATAGCCAGGAGGAGCATTGTCTGCACTTGCATGCACTCTTAACTTTGTTAAGAAAGGAAAAGCTTTATGCCAAATTCTCGAAATGTGAATTTTGGCTGCAAGAAGTGCAATTTTAGGACACATGGTGAATCATGAGGGTATTCACGTAGATCCTGCTAAAATAGAAGCGATCACCAAATGGAAGGTTCCACAATCAGCTATGGAAATTAGAAGTTTTATAGGTTTAGCCGGATATTATAGACGGTTTATTAAGGATTTTTCCAAGATAGCTGTACCATTAACTAAGTTAACCTGTAAAGCAGTTAAGTTTGAATGGGGACCTAAGCAAGAAGAAGCTTTTAAGATTTTAAAGCATAAGTTAACAAATGCTCCAATCTTAGCTTTACCGGAAGGAACCGAAGATTTTGAAGTATATTGTGAATTTGTGATGCTTCAAAACTGGGATTAGGATGTGTGCTTATGCAACGCAAGAAGGTAATTGCGTATGCATCAAGGCAATTGAAAAAGCACGAGGAAAATTATACGACTCATGACTTAGAGTTAGGAGCCATAATTTTTGCCCTTAAGATTTGGAGACATTATCTGTACGGAAGTAAATTTACTATCTATACAGATCATAAAAGCTTAAGATATATATTTGGGCAAAAAGAATTAAACATGAGGCAAAGGAGATGGATGGAAATCCTAAGTGACTACGACTGTGATATTCAATATCACGAAGGAAAAGCAAATGTAGTTGCTGATGCTTTAAGTCGTAAGTATCACGAAAAGAAAAAGCGAGTTCGTGCTCTCAGATTAAATATACAATTAGATTTAATGGAGCAACTGAAGAACACTCAAGAAACAGCAATCAAGGACGCTGCTGAAGGAATGAAAGGAAGAATTAAAGACTTAGAACAAGGAAGTGATGGAATTTGGAGATTCCACAAGAAAAGGATTTGGGTACCTAAGCAAGGAGAATTAAGAAATAAGATTCTAGAAGAAGCTCATAAATCTAGGTATACCACGTATCCTGGCAACAACAAGATGTATCAAGATTTAAGAAATAACTTCTGGTGGATAGGAATGAAAAAGGACATAGCTAGATATGTTTCTAAATGTCTTACTTGTTCACAAGTTAAGGCAGAACACCAGAAACCTTCAGGTCTACTACAACAATTAGAAATGCCGGTATGGAAATGGGAGCTCATAACAATGGATTTTGTTACTAAGTTACCCAAAACCAGAAAAGGTAATGATGCAATTTGGGTAATTGTAGATCGATTAACCAAATCAGCTCAGTTTCTACCTATGAAAGAAACCTTTAGTATGGAAAGGTTAGCCAAGTTGTATGTAGACGAAGTAGTATCCTTACATGGAGTTCCACTCTCCATCGTATCAGATAGGGATAGTCGTTTTACTTCCCACTTCTGGACAAGTTTCCAAGAAGCTATGGGAACTCGATTAAATCTAAGTACTGCATATCATCCTCAAACAGACGGACAAAGTGAAAGGACGATCCAAACCTTGGAAGACATGCTTAGGGCATGTGTAATAGATTTTGGTGGAAACTGGGACAACCATTTACCCTTAATTGAATTCTCCTATAATAATAGTTATCATTCAAGCATAGAAGCTGCCCCATTCGAAGCATTGTATGGACGTAAGTGTAGAACTCCAGTTTGTTGGGCAGAAATAGGAGAAAGTCAATTATCAGGTCCCGAAATAGTACAAGAAACTACCGATAAGATCACTCAAATCAAGGAAAGACTAAAGACGGCTAGAGATCGCCAGAAGAGTTATGCCGACAATCGACGCAAGCCGTTAGAATTCCAAGTTGGAGACAGAGTACTGTTGAAAGTTTCTCCTTGGAAGGGAGTAGTTCGGTTCGGTAAGAAAGGAAAGTTAAGTCCAAGGTATGTAGGACCATTTACAGTAATCCAACGTATAGGACCAGTTGCCTATCGTTTACAACTACCAGAAGAACTAGCTGGAGTACATGATGTATTTCATGTATCCAATCTCAAGAAATGTCTATCTGACGAATCCCTGATAGTACCTCTCCAAGATATAGAGGTAAATGAAAAGTTAAAATTTGTTGAGAAGCCACTACAGATAGAAGACAGAAAGGTCAAGTTTCTCAAGCACAAACGACTAGTACTGGTCAAAGTCAAATGGGAATCAAAGAGAGGACCCGAATACACCTGGGAGCTGGAATCGGAAATGAAATGAAAGTATCCCTACTTATTCCAGTAAATCTCGAGGAGGATATTTTTATTAAGGTGGGGAGGATGTAACAACTCTCATTAAAAGTCTTATTTATTATTTTATTTTGTCCAATAGGAAACCCTAATTAAGACCCCCAAGTGATTCTGCATAAACCCTAAAATTTTCAGAACAATTGGAATCAGGATCAGGGCCCCTAAAACTCAGGGGGGGGGGGTAAACCCTAGTTGATAATATCAACACAGTTTGCTGTACGAGGCGAATTTTATCATTCCGTCAACTCAGCTAAGCTAGTTAGGGACATGGCTACCCTATGCTAGAACTGGTCCCCTCGCGCCACGCGACAGGCCCTCGCGCCACGCGAGGGGGACGTTTTTTCAGTATAAATTGAGGGCATTGGCACTTAGATTTCTGCGTTGGTTCGACGAAAAAAATCGATTCATGCACTAAGATATCGTCCAAATACTACAAAAACACACACTAGCACGAATTATGCCGCAATAAACAGGGTAATAACTCAAACGCTTATACGATTTAATGTCCGATCGATAGAAACCAATCCAATGGATGTTTAAGTGCTGCTCAAACTTGGGTTATACTTTGTCATTCGTCTTGAATTCGATGGATGTTTAAGTATCGCACTTTGTCATTCGTTGTGAAGGTTTTGATCTCGTGAGTTGTCGTAAAAATTTGGATTAAAGTTACTAACCTCGTTTTCGTGTGCATTGTTATTTAAATTAGGTTAACAAGGCTAATCAGTAAGCTAGACTCTGCCCGTATTAAATCTGCAAAGTGAGTCATTCTCTTTTATCAAATATTTTACAATACTCCATTTTCAAATTTTATAATTACAGGGATTAAGTCGTGGTTATCTTAATCACTGGCTAGTGGGGTATTGTGCACATTACTAAGTTCTCATGGGTTAGGCTAATAAATCCTCACCGTGATAAACGTCACTACTTGGGGAAGGACCCAATAGTGGTATGACCATCGTCACACGGGTGACAAGGTGCCAGATAAAAATAAGATAAAAGCCATTGTAATCGCTCTTATGCTGTAATTTATAACTATGTGATAATTTGTGCAAAATGAATGATTCACCAGTATTTCCCCGCTGACAAAATATTTTTAAAACATGTTTCAGGCGACCTGCTATAAATCAAGGATAACGTGCTACGGAGCACTAACAAGCTTGAAGAGGTGGCTCAGTTAAAATGAATAAACATGTTTTAATAAATCAGGGAATTTCCTAGTAAAATTCCTCTATTGTAAATTACGGGGTTTATCCCGAATTATGAAATAAAATAATCGGGCATTTTGAGTTTTAAAAGATCCTGTCAAAATCTTCCGCTGTCGCATAAATTAAATACCACGGGTTTCTGTCCCGCGGCTCCTGACCGGGTCAAACCGGGGCTGGGGCCGTGACACCAAGCCCCCATCCACATCTAAACCAACAAAATAGCAAGATCATAAGCTCTAACACAGGGTCGTGCTTACCAGACATGGGTCATGCCTAAGGCAAGATTCTCTGCAGAAGAAAAGACAACAGCAAAGGATAAACCAGACAACCAACATGGGGTCGTGCTAAGGCAACACGGGACGTGGTCAACTCTAAGATTCGCAGAATCTGAGATAGTACAACAAGTCAAATGGCCACGGGCCGTGCCGTTGACACACGCGGCCGTGTTAGTACAAGACCTGACACTACAGTTAATGAGGAAGAGAGAGAAAGATGGCCACGGGGCCGTACCAGGTGGGCACGGGCCATGTTGATCGTCAGACTTCAGCTATAAATAAGGGTGCTTGCTTCCATTCCAATCCATCCATTGGCAAACCACTTATCTCACACTTGCCACCACTCCACCACCACTACAACAACACCCACCACCATCATCCATCTTCCATCATTTAGAGTGTGTAGTAGTCTCGGGATCCAAGATCGATCATAAGAGTTCTTGTCAAACAAAGGCCATGCTTGGCTAAACTCTTACATCACTTAGTGAAGACAAATCTTTTATGTATTACTTTTTGATTTCCAATCTTTGGCTCCTTTTTATTTGGGTATGTATTAATGACTTTAAGTTTTTTATATTGAAGGCAAATTTATTTAACCATTTTTCATGTGTCGTTGATTCACAGATTCGTGTCTTTACGGTCTATATAAAGCGCGTTAACTACTTGGAAGGGGGTTAGAAGGGTGGTTGTGTAATTCTATATCTCGTTCAGTGTATAAATCCTGCGAGAACCTAGTTCAAGCTTAGTAATACTTCACGGATTGGGCGGTACTGTCCGCCCCAGAAGAAAGTAAGAAACCACTTGAATTCCTTATCTCTAAACTACTATTAAAACTTTAAACCAACCATGCAAGGACTGTATCCCTACTGACTCAGACCAAAGGGTTGAGGGTAACGCTGCCTGGAAGGGGGCCTACGACTTTTCACATAAATAACTTACTTAATTATCATTCAATAATTCAACCTTGCGGGACTATATCACTGCTGACTCAGACCAATAGGTTGAGGGTAACACTGCCTGTAAGGGGGCCTACTACTATAACTTAAAGATAATCTATTAAAATGCCCAAAGTGCGGAAATCATTAAAGGATACATAAAAGAGGAGTTGGAACCAAGTGATTCCTTCTTGTCTATTTGTGTTTTCTTATATTTTATTTTTGCTTTTTAATTTATTTGTTTATATCTTTAAAACCTTTTTATCAAAATTTGGTTAGATTAGACGTTAACGATAAGCCGGTATTAAAAGCTCTTGTGTCCTTGGACGACCTCGGTATCTTGCCATCACTATACTACGCCCGCAATGGGTGCACTTGCCCTAACATGTGTGTAGAGTGATAGTATTATATCATGTTTTATAAATTTAAAACTTGAATTTGCAAGTAAAAAAGAGCTAAAATATATCTAAAAAATATATACACACCGCACCACGTCAACTGACTTAGCAAAAGAAGTTGTTCATCAGGGAACTCTAGGCTTCTTGGTGGGACATGGGGGAGCCATGGTGTGTAGGGGTGTGCATGGGTCAGTTCGGGTCGGTTTTGACCTAAAACCATAACCATAACCATGATGTCGGTTAATGGATAACCATAACTATAACCGATCAGTTATGGTGGTTATGGTTATTTGGTTTTAATGATTATAGCGGGTCGGTTATGGGAGGTTAACCGTGTATTTAGCTTAGCTAAAAATAACTTAATTTTTTTGACATGGAATAAATTGTTATTGCATATTTGTATATATTAGTATATTGCATAGTATTAAAAAAATACATATAATCTATAATATTGATACCAATTATTATCGAATATTCAAATAAAGTGATATGATACATTCCATAAATTCAAATAAACATTCAACCAAAAACACAAAATGATATGAAAAACCCATAAATACTAAAAATCTTCAGTAAAAAACATCAAATATTAAAAATATGGTGAAAAGTCATAAATCCTACAAAAAATTATTACATGTCGGTTCGGTTATGGTGGGTATGGGAAAAATGATAACCATAACCCACCCGCTATCAAAAAAACCATTAACCGACCCATCATTTTTTATTTTGTTCGGTTTTTTCAGTTTGGTTTGTCGGTTAATTCGGTTATGGTTCGGTTAATTCGGTTTTTTGCACACCCCTAATGGTGTGTGCTCCCTTGCTAAAGAGAACCATTTGGCATAAGGTAAGGAATGGGATTTAAGCTTGTCGCATTATGGCTAACACTCGGGGAAGTGGTTCCACACAAAGGTGGAGGCATGAGTGAGAGAGTGACCTCTGGTTCATCATAAGACAAACAAACTCTCACCCCTTTGTTTCGTTCTTCTCGGACATACCCGTTCAAAAGCTTCCTTAGTTGTTTGAAATTGTTTCTCACTCCTTCGGGAGTTATCTCCATCGTTTCTACCGAGGAAATAACTACAATTGGTGAAGATGGGGTTACTCGTGCGAGAGGAGGTGTTTGAAACTGTAGAACATCTTAGGACGAAGGTTCTACCCCGGGTCCGTCCGTTCTTGTAGAGGCAAGCAATGAACTCTTTGGATTATCTTTCCGAAGGGGATCTTTTTCGACTATAAGAGAAATGGTAACTTAGGAACAGGGACTGAACTACCAGAATTTCTGTTCTTAGTAGCGCAGCCCCACGGTTGGTGCCACTTGTTAAAACAACAAAAGTATGGCATGGGGAAGATCCTGGATATACTCCGGAAGATAGCTTCTTGATCAGAATCTACACATAAAGAACACTGTTTGCCTTAACCCGAGAGGTGGTCTCTCGTGTTTGGACTCCGGTGAGAGAATCAATAAAGAGATCTCTAAGAGTTAAGCATAAGTTAGAGAGAAAAGTTTTAGAGAGAGAGAGAGAGAATGAAGTGATCATACCATTAGAGCTGGAGGAGACTCTCTTTTATAGGTAGATGTATCTGCCCTAGGAAGCCTCCTTAACAGTTCATACCTTCTACTTCTGGTAAACCTTATCTTCTAGTGATGTTGCTTACACGAGTGGCCTTGCCTCTTTGGTAAATGTCAGGTTATGTGTCTCGATGTGACTTTATTAACTTTTGGGCAAAGTCCCATCACTTTAACCTTGCGGGTTCGGGATCCGATGTGTGTACATAAGCTTCCAATTGCTGGTCATTAGTGTGAATGCTTATAGCTTCTAGTCACTAATGTAATTGTGTCCAGCTTGTTGCTTCCAGCTTTGCTGAATGGGACTTCCGAGCACCTATGTCATCAATGGGTATTTCTCAAACTTTTGATCCAGTGATGATTTCAACTGGTATTGATTCTAACTCGTTCAAATCATGTAATGAGAATGAGAGGAATGATTGTGGTTTCGAAAATGTGGTCATTGTTGAGGATATTTTGAGGATACGGAGGAGAGTAAAGAGTCTGACAGTGTTTCAGTATAATCAAATAATTACCTTGTTACTAATGATTTTGATGTAGGTTTTCAAAAGGGTGAAACATGGGATGCTATTGAAAAACAGATTTTGAAGAATCTTGGCAAACGTGTTGAGAAGCCAATGTCAAAATTGAAATATGTTAAAAATGTTAAGTATTCTCATGAAAAAAAAAACATCATCTCAAACAAACTACCAATGCAAAACAAAGGTTTAAACCAATAAAATTTGTCACAGGTGGAGATTTGAAAGATAGAAGAAAGATTCTATAAATAGAATCAAATGGAAGAGTTGTTTAAATCTAAGAAAAATAATCATGATTCATCACAATCATCATCTTCATCAAATCATCATGATTAATCACATGTCTGTAAGAAATCAAAACTTTTCAAACCATGTTTTCGATATGGTAAAGAAAGACATGTGTTGAAGCATTGCAAGGAATTTTCTAATTATGTTATTGAGAAAAATTAGAGGTGAAAGAATGAGCTAGAGTCCTGGCCCTGGCCTTGGGGTTAAATGCAACAAGACTTGCTTTTGAATATCAGGTGAGGGAGGTTCCATCCAGATCACAATTTGTGAAGTCAGGGGCTGTTTTGCAACATGATTAAGTGCTGAACCAGTAAGAGGTCTAAACCATTAAGTGCTGAACCAGTAAGAGGTCTGAACCATTAAGAGCATGTATAATGCTTAACCGTTCAAAGGCAAATGTCTAACCAATTCAAATTAGAGGTTTTAACCATTCAGACTCTGTATAAATCTTAACCATTCAGAGGCAAATGTCTAAACCATTTAGACATCTGCTTATGAAACAAACAGTCTGAATCATTAAGTGCTAAACCAGTAAGGGGTCTGAACCATTTAGAGCCTCATTAAAAGGTAAACAAACAGCCCCTCAGTTTCACAAAACTCATCAAAGATAAGAATGAAAAAAAAAAAGTTCATTTTAGGAAAATAAGCATAACCATTAAAACGACCAAAGTATGTATCGAATGGGTTACTTACAAATGTCTATCAACAATAACCTAACAAACCACACACTCCCAGAGCTCATGCTCAATTGCTCAGTTGCTAGTTTGTCTTCACCGATTTTTCTGCCCGACCGTCTGCATCAGTTTGTCTTCATTGGACCATTTACATCATCCGAACGGTAAACCTAAACCCTAATTTATGCCAGTTACTCGACTGACTGCAATATGATTTCAATTTCATCCTTTACTATTTCGAATTCCTTCACAATTTCATATAACACACGCTTAAGGACATCTTTTAGCTTCAGAATCATAATTATCAATCTTCCCCTTTCCTCATAAACCTATTTTACTGCCACTAACTGATCATTTTTTGTTACTACATATGTATATTTTGTTTCAGCATCGTTATTAGCATATTGTTTTGTCAGTCATTAATTGTAAAACTAATTTAGTGTGATTATGTTCATAAATTGCAGTTTCTTTGTTACCGAATATTGGGTAAACCTAATTTAGTGTGATGATGTTCATAAATTGCAGTTTCTTTGTTACCCAATATTGGATAATGATCTGCTTGAAAACCACTGCAGTTTATTGTAACTCAAAACCGCTTGCCTTAATGGTCACGGCTAACTATGGAATTTTTTTTGAAAGGTGTGGATTACTCGCGTATGTCCGGAGGTCTAGCGTACATTGTCTTAACCGGGTCCGCGCTAGAGAGCCCCCTCGCACAATAGATCCCCAATTTAAAACCCCTCAATGAGAAACCCCTATCACCAGACACCAAGGCTCGAACTTGAGACCTGGAGGGAAAAACTCATCCGGGCCAACCATAGGTGGAACTTAAATACCCGTGGCCACCACTAGAGCACTAGTGATGGTTGGCTAACTATGGAATGGTTCAAGGACACGCCCCTGAATAGTATTTTGTTTACAAGTGGATTCTTGAGTTACCTTACGTAAGGACTTATCAATGTGAAACCGACGCCTATAGAGGTTTGGATGTGCTGTTGACAAGGTTTGTGTGTGTGATTGTTCGAAATTCCCGTATTCTGGTCGAATCCGGATCATAGTTGTCAATAGCGATCGTAGCGATCACTATAGCGCGCTACGTAGCGTATAGGTATAGTGTCGCTATTAGGGTTGTAGCAATGGATAGCGAGAATAACGACACTTTTTTTTTTTAATATGAATAGCAATTAAATATAGCTATAAAATAGCTGGATTTTAAAAATAGCATATATACTAGGGTATTTTGATATAATATACATATAAAAAAATTTAAATTTTTTTTTCTAGTGTATCGCTATTTATAAAATAGCCTCCCGCTATTTATCGCTATATGCTATGTAGCATATAGGTACCTTATCGCTATTTGTCGCTATTCGCCATTAACAACTATGATCCGGATCCATACATAGTGAATAAACGTATTAGTTGAATATGCATAACTGCATAAGTATGAACTAAATTACACCATGTATGCTTGGCGTTAATCTATGTGTCTACCATTCTACCTTCTATACTAGAGAAGAACGTGGGTGAATTTAATTGTTGAAAAGTCTTTTAATATTCATGGCCAGTTTATAGTACTAATTGTGAATTATCTATTTTTAGAACTTCATGAACCTAGTGTTGAGATTGGGTTATGTGATTTTTTGGCCCCTTGTAGTCTTGTTTGGTCGTAGATTCTTTTTTGAGTTGATTAATGTTGCATAAGACACAAGTGAAATAAGCTATTTGCAAACCACAACTGAAAGGTTGCGTACATAAACATTCCTTCCAATTCTAGCAAAGCCGATTAACCATTGTGCACACTGGTAGCTATTTTAAGCAATAACATAGGGATCAAGATTGATATTTGTTAGCAACAATTGAGAATTTAGTTGTAGCTTAGATACCTCACGACATTTTTGTGAGATTATGTGTGTATTCATCTAGAGTTCTGAAATCTAGTAAATAAGTTAATCTTTTCGTTTGCAAAATGTGCTCTTCAATGAGTAAGGAAATAATCTACTTTGATATTAACATGTGTGAGTGAGTAGATATGTCCATGGAAAAGTTTGTTTTACCATTAGATGCGGGAATAGGCTCAAAATGTCATTGACCCAGTAATCCCATAACGATTCTTTCACCGGCCCATTATCACTTCTGAAGTCCAATCCTCTTAAGAGTCTTTCATGTATAAAATCCCTAGGGTTTGCCCAAATAGACATTGTTTTCTTGTTTCTTCTTTGAACTACCGTCTTTCCCTTTTCGGTTATTGCCCAAAGAGACATTTTTCCCTTTCAATCATCGATAGGGAAGAACCGAAGAACCGATGGTTGATGTAGAAGAAACAGAGGGAGAGATGGTTGAGAGGTTGATCAATGATGAATACAATTATTGGGAAAGTTCAGCCCCGTTTTTGTACGATTTGGTTATTTCACATGTAGTTGAGTGGCCTTCACTCACAGTCGAGTGGCTCCCCTACCGACAATCGTTCGACGGGCGCTACTCTGTCCAAAAGGTTATCCTCGGGACTTACACTACAGATGGTGAACCTAATTACCTAATTATTGCACAAGTAAAACTTCCTCTATTGGATGAGTATGCATATGATGAAGGATATGGTATTGGCTGCAAGGTTTGAGATTTCTTACTATAAGTAGATCTATTTTTGGAGTATGCTATCTAACCTTCAAGTTTCCATCTACATTTGCAATTTCAATTTATGTGCTGTTTTTTTTTCTTTGAGAAGAGGATATTTGAATGAGTTTCTTTTACAGATAGAAATATTGAGGCGAATCCACCATGATGGAGAGGTGAACAGAGCTCGTTATATGCCCCAAGATCCTTTTGTTATTGCCACCAAAACAATAAGTTCAGAAGTGCATGTATTTGACTACAAGAATCATCCAGCTAGACCTCCTATTGGTGGCAGAAGCAATCCCGACTTAAGATTAACGGGCCACTGCAGGGAAGGGCTTGGATTATCGTGGAGTAAAATAAATCGGGGTTTTTTATTAAGCGGATCTGACGATGAGAAAATCTGCTTGTGGGACATTAATCAGGTCCCACTGAATAAGGCTATAATAGGTGCTTTGCAAACATTCAAGGTACATTTCATTAACATATTTATGAAACCGTGTGCATACCGGACATTAATCAGGTCCCACTGAATAAGGCTATAATAGTACTCAATGTTGTTAAACCTGTGTTAATAAACTAAGAGCATTTCTAGATTATTATTTGTAATTCATTAGAGGCTGTTTGGTGACTTTGGTCCATGACTAGCTTAGGTGTGTTGGACTAATCTTGTTATTTGCTGTTTGCATGGGGACGAGTTTGAGTTAGGGGCTGATTGTTTAGCTCTTAATGAGCCTCTTAATGGTTCAGACCTCTTACTGGTTCAGTACTTAGTGGTTCAGACTGTTTGTTTCTCGAGCAGATGTCTGAATGGTTCAGACATTTGCCTCTGAATGGTTAAGCATTATACTGAGTCTGAATGGTTAAGACCTCTAATCTGAATTGGTCAGACACTCAGACATTTGCCTCTGAACAGTTAAACATTATACTGGCTCTTAGGTGCTGTTTGTTTTTTTAGAGGTAAAACGTCTGCAGTCTGCGGACCACATCTGCAGACATCTGCAGCTGAAGAGGTGGACCAAACCTCTGCAGTCTGCAAGAAGAAGACTGTTTGTTTTTTAACTTATGCAAACCAGATTCAAAACACTGATTAAAATAGAAAACTAGACAAAAATTACAGTCAAGTTTCAAAGTTCAACCAGATTCAAAACACTGATTAAAATAGAAAAAAAAACTATTCGACATATGAATCAATTATACAAAATTTAAAGTCAAGTTTCAAACAAACCCCACAAGCAATTACAGTCACAAATCAACTATACAAAAATTAAGCAAGAAATAAAATTAAACAGAAACCTGTAGAAGCAGATAGCGTGGCTGCACAGGCGGTTCAAGGCGCTGGCGGTGGTGCGGTCGGGGCGGCGGCGGACGGTGGTGCTTTGGGTGCACAAATCAGTTTTGGGATCCTGACCTCAGGCTCAACATATCTGCTTCTTTTTTTCAGGCGGGGATTTGACGGAGGAAGATAAGCGACGGAAGGGGGGTCTCCGGAGGAAGATAAGCGACGGAAGGGGGGTCGCCGGAGGAAGATAAGCGACGGTGGAGGTGTCGGCTGGCCGGAGAAGATGGAGAACTACTACTGTCTTCACAAACTTAAACCGCCGGAGTCATCTTCACAAACTTAAACCGCCGGAGTCATCTTCTGACCTGATCAACTTCGGCTGTTTCGCTTTCGCCGGAGTCATCTTCTTTGTCTTCTTCATCGGAGTCGCTTTCACAGCTTTAACAACCTTCTTCGCCGGAGTAGCCTTCTTACGGCGGCCGGTGGTGGTGGCGGTAGCTCTTGCTGCCGTGGTGGACTTCTTACCGGCCGCTGGTGATTTTGATTTCTGATGTTGAGAAGAGCAGAGCTCTAGGGTTTTGTTTTTTGAGATGTGTTTTGGAAGAGCAGAGGTCTAGAAGAGGCTTGAAGATGTGAGGCCAGGTCTGTGCGAAGAAGAGGTTTAGAAGAGGTTTTTTAATGAAACCACTTCCAAAAAACAAACATGATGCAGACTCAAACGTCTGCGCTTGGTCTGCGTGGGGTAGACATAAGAGGTTTGGAAGTGCTTTTCACAAAAAACAAACACCCCCTTAATGGTTCAAGACCTCTTATTGGTTAAGTACTTAATGGTTCAGACCTCTTACTGGTTCAGCACTTAATGGTTCAGACCTCTTACTGGTTCAGCACTTAAAACATTCAGAAGTTGCCAAACAGCCCCTTACAGTCGGTTATGTATTTGAGTCATTGTTTATTTTGTTTGAATTTCAAATAAGTTAGGATAAGTATAAGTTTATTTATTGAGGTAATCTAATAAGCGTTGGAGTGCTAATATGTTTAGGATTGGGTCTTTTATAAATAGTTTGATAGGTTATTAGTTTGGTGTGTATTTTTCTGTTTAATTTGATTAATAAAAAGAGTTGATCATTGTCCTTGGTCAATATCGTGTTTGCGCAGTTAACCTTTATCTTTAATAAGGTGAACACTATAGATGGTGTGTGAATTTCCACCTGTAATTTTATTACAAGCAAAAGAATATGTCTATCTTATGATTATATTTTATGGTTAATAGGTTCATGAAGGTCCCGTAGAAGACGTAGCATGGCATTTGAAGCATTGCTACCTGTTTGGATCATGTGGCCGTGACGGATATTTGCACATATTTGATTTACGAACTCCATGCTTCACCAGGCCTGCTCGAAGTATAATAGCTCACCAAAGGGGGGTGCGTAGAAAATTTCAGTTCCTCTTTATTTCTGTATTAATCAATCTATCAATCATAGGAGTATAAGTGTATAACTTGTAATATGTCAGTTCTTCTGGACTGAATTTGCAATTATGCTATTACGCGATTGAAAGCTATATTGTATAGCATAATTATAGCCTGTTAGTTAGAATAGGTTGTGAATTAGGATGATTTGCTTTGATTTAATTTCCTTAATAATATCTAAGTTTTTGTGGTTAATGTGTATATTATGATGATTGCTAATACATCAAGTTTATCATCTACTTATTTTTATCATGCACATCATCTTGGATTATTGATTTCGGTTCCATTGATACTAGAATACCGATATTATATTCAATTCTAATGCCCATATACCTCATAATCGAGGGCAACTTACTTATAAATCTTTATGTCCAGTTATAGGCATCAGATCCAATAGCAACACACCAAACATGAACTTATACATATTAATTTTTTGGTGGATATGGGCATGTGGCTCCTATTATGATGATTTAATTATAGTGTACCACAAAATTTTCGGGCCAATACAATGCTTACAACTAGTTTTCTAACTCATAGGGTGTGAACTCTCGAATGACTCATTCTTATGATTTATTATGCTTTTATGGTAGATCAACTGCTTGTCCTTCAATCCTTTTAATGAGTGGCTGGTGGCAACGGGGTCCCCCGACAACACTGTGAAGTGCTTTGATTTGAGAAAACTTGCTGGTCCTCTCCATACCTTTAATCAGCACAGGTAAGAACGCTCGTTTCCCATCTCCTTATTTCAATTATTATAAGAAACATATGCCTTTTTAATCTTCCGCCACCAATTGGTTGCTTCGGTCATGTTATTGCAGAGATGAGGTGAGTCAGATTGGGTGGAGCCCACACAGTGAGAATATCTTAGCTTCTAGTTGTGTTGGTCGACGAGTCATGATATGGGATACTCATAGGTATGTCATGAAAACAATTTATGCTACTCTGTCCTAGAAGAGTCAAATGCTTGTTTTGATATATATACAGTTAACATGAAATCTGTCGTAGAAAATTTCAGTTCCTCTTTATTTCTGTATTAATCAATCTATCAATCATAGGAGTATAAGTGTATAACTTGTAATATGTCAGTTCTTCTGGACTGAATTTGCAATTATGCTATTACGCGATTGAAAGCTATATTGTATAGCATAATTATAGCCTGTTAGTTAGAATAGGTTGTGAATTAGGATGATTTGCTTTGATTTAATTTCCTTAATAATATCTAAGTTTTTGTGGTTAATGTGTATATTATGATGATTGCTAATACATCAAGTTTATCATCTACTTATTTTTATCATGCACATCATCTTGGATTATTGATTTCGGTTCCATTGATACTAGAATACCGATATTATATTCAATTCTAATGCCCATATACCTCATAATCGAGGGCAACTTACTTATAAATCTTTATGTCCAGTTATAGGCATCAGATCCAATAGCAACACACCAAACATGAACTTATACATATTAATTTTTTGGTGGATATGGGCATGTGGCTCCTATTATGATGATTTAATTATAGTGTACCACAAAATTTTCGGGCCAATACAATGCTTACAACTAGTTTTCTAACTCATAGGGTGTGAACTCTCGAATGACTCATTCTTATGATTTATTATGCTTTTATGGTAGATCAACTGCTTGTCCTTCAATCCTTTTAATGAGTGGCTGGTGGCAACGGGGTCCCCCGACAACACTGTGAAGTGCTTTGATTTGAGAAAACTTGCTGGTCCTCTCCATACCTTTAATCAGCACAGGTAAGAACGCTCGTTTCCCATCTCCTTATTTCAATTATTATAAGAAACATATGCCTTTTTAATCTTCCGCCACCAATTGGTTGCTTCGGTCATGTTATTGCAGAGATGAGGTGAGTCAGATTGGGTGGAGCCCACACAGTGAGAATATCTTAGCTTCTAGTTGTGTTGGTCGACGAGTCATGATATGGGATACTCATAGGTATGTCATGAAAACAATTTATGCTACTCTGTCCTAGAAGAGTCAAATGCTTGTTTTGATATATATACAGTTAACATGAAATCTGACTATTTCTCAAAAGTCTAAAATACCCCCCCCCCCCCCCCCCCCCCCCCCCCTAGACAAAAAACTGGAATCATGTGCAAACCTGTTCAAATTTGCTAATTTTGACTTAATTTACTTGCATATGATTTGACTTGGGTAACGGTCAAACTGCTTGAATTAAATAGGAGAACGGGCCAAACAGTGTGAAAGTAAATCACACAACCTTGTTTGTGTGATAATTTAGCTTTTGCTGCCCGACCCGTTGGTTAAAAAAAACAATGTGTTTCAACCCGGATCGTTTGGCACAAGGAACGGTGAATATCATAATCATTAAGTGGTGATTTTGATTTAAAAATGCAGGATTGGGAGGGAACAATCTGTAGCAGAGGCAGCAAGGGGGCCGCCAGAGTAGTTGTTTACCCATGGTGGGCATACTTCGAGAGTTGCTGATTTCTCATGGAACCCGACTGAAGATAGGATGATTGCTAGTGTTTCTAATGATAACACACTCCAAGTCTGGAAGATGCCTGACCATATTTACAGTGACTAATTTAACAGATGCACAATTGAATGAACAATTAATTGACTTTTAATGTGGGGTATGATACTCTATTAGGTAATGGTAGTTTACTAGTTTTACATATCCAACAACCATGTTTCAAAGATTTTTAAATCTCTAAATTTTGTTTTAACTTTTAAAAACCTCCTACATCTTATTTTCCATCTTTATCTCTATCGTAAATAACATTTTATATTATTTTTGTCTTTATTCTGTTACAACACCCACAAACATACAAGGAATGAATAGGGAAGTGAGTCTCCAATTTTTGTTCACTTTTGTGAGTGAGAGAGTGAAAACTTATATGAAAACCCCAAAAGTTTTTAAATTTAGTTGAAGCCTTGGTCTTAACCGCAAAAGGGTATTTAATATAAGACCAAGAATAAGTAAAGAGTAAACTGCAATTTTACCCCCTGGGGTTTAGGGCAATTGGCATGTTTACCCCTCCCCCTAAGAAAATAATTGCAATTTTACCCCTCAACGTTTGCTGTTATGTTGCAACTTTACCCCCTGGCGTCAAAGTTGTTAACAGATCTGTTAACTATGACTTGAAATGACTATATTACCCTTCAATTTTACCCCCCAACATTCCTGTTATGTCGCACAATTACCCCCCACCTCTACCACCCACCTGGTTATAAGTAAACCACCAATTAAACACCATCATGTGCACAACATCTGAGTGTTGTACTCACCAATTAAAAGATCAATTCCATCTGAGTGTTGTACCCCCACCACCATCAGCCGCTACCACCCACCTCTACCACCATCAACCTCCACCACCCACAAATGGTACTGAAATTAACTTCTAACTATATGTGGAACTGAAATTACAAGTACTAAATGGTCAAATGTGTTCTCAACTGATTTGGCTTCAATTTTTGATTTGTTGTTTACAGCAATGTGGCTGGCAAAGAGCCTAAAATCATCTATCCTGTGCACCACGGTGCAGATATAACACGCAAACAATGGCTGCATCAAATCACTACAAACTAATACCATTAAGTCATGCACATTTGGGTTAAACCACTAATTATTCTTGCAAATAAACTTAGTCATATGCCCCTGATTTCTCATATAATAAATGAACTGAACAAACACTCTGCAATATAATAGAAACACCAATTAATCATCATCAAAAGACAAAAAATCATTGATCAAAGCTGCCAAGCAGTCGATGTAAAGTAGCGAATGATATAAAAGGGGTTTTGAACGAACAAATCGATATCTGGAGGAGATGAAAGTTAACAGTGACCGACAGTTATGGCAGTGAACGGAGGTGATGGTTGTGCGGTGGCCGGAGACGAAGACCGGAGATTTATGATGAAGAAGTTGATCGGAGATGGTGACCGGCGACGAAAGGTTGATCAGCATATTGCTGTGAAATTGGTTGAACAGTGAACGACGGAGATATGGTTGTTGATGGTGCTTGGTGGTGGTTGACGGCAGTTGAAGTATGACGATGGGGATTGTGATGAACGGAGGTGGTGATGGAGACCAGCGGTGGTGGCAGTGATAAACGATGAACAACAGTGAGTTATTTGAAGAAGATGATGATAATTTGATTTTATAAATAATAATAATAATAATAATAATAAATATAGGGTAAGATTACCAAAATACCCCTGCCTATAACAGTCAAATAACTGTTGACTGACGGCAGGGGGTAAATTGCGACATAATAGCAAACATTGGGGGGTAAAATTGCAATTATTTCCTTAGGGGGGTAGACATGCCAATTGCCCTAAACCCCAGGGGGTAAAATTACAGTTTACTCATAAGTAAATAACCACAAAAAGCATATGAAAACCCCAAACAAAGGTTGTTTATTCGTAAATCTTTATAATCTTGGCCGATGGCGTCGGTTGTTGGTTTGTCGAATGTGGTCTCGGACCAGTGCCCCATTCTCTTATCCACAATCCCTATGGATTTTGGTCCAAGCCCGACTAGAATTTTTAATTCGTGGTTGGAGATGCTCGGGTGTTTAAATTATGCGGGTAGTTTATGCTCTTGGTTTCAGTTTGAGGGGCTAATCGATCTAGCGTTAGCTACAAAACTAATGTGGGTAAAGTTTAGAGTGAGGGATTGGGTAAAAGATCATAAGTTGTTACGGGATGGGGAATATGTGATCAAACCTGAACGACTTGTTCTTTTGGAATTGGAGGCGGAGTCTAGGGGATTATTACCAAATGAACTAGAAGAAAGGGCGGATTGCAAATTTTTTATCATGGAGGTGGATAAAGTAAAGCTTATGGATATTAAACAAAAGTCTAGAGTTCGATGTGCGGTGGATGGGGATGAAAATTCGGCTTTCTTCCATAATGTGGTGAACGCGAACATGAGTTGTAATCGCATAAATGGGTTATTTATTAATGGGGTTTGGGTGACCGCCCCTTCTCTTATAAAAGACTGGGTTTTTAACTTCTTTCAAGACAAGTTTCAAGAACCTATAGCGGATAGACCATTTTTGGATTACCAAATTTGTCATCTTTGTCGAATTTGGAGGCGGATTCCCTTGTTACACCTTTCACCGCAATGGAAGTAAAAAACGCGGTTTTGGGAATGCGAGGGGGATCGAGCACCGGGACTGGATGGCATTAATTTCCGCTTTATCAAAAAGTGTTAAAATCTCTTGTAAAGGGACTTTATGAAGCTCTTTGAAGAATTCTACTGGAAGGGGTCGTTTAGTAATGGATGCACCTCTTCCTTTATTGCCTTGATTCCTAGATGGAGTGACCCCAGGGAACTAGAGGACTTTAAACTGATTAGCTTGATTGGGTGTATAAATAAGGTGGTATAAAAAGTGTTGGTTAATCGACTAAAATCGGTTATTCCTGGGTTAATTTCGGAGGAGCAATCAGGGCTTCTAGCGTAGAAGCATATTGGATGGGCCTTTGATCCCAAATAAGATTATTCCTTGGAGGGGGGGGGGGAAGGACTAATATTTTCAAAGTAGATACTGAAAAGGCGTATCACTCGCTAAGTTGGGGTTTCCTAAATTCCATTTTAGTACAAATGAATTTTCTGTTGAAATGAACTTGGATTATGGCAATTGTGTCCACCACAAGGGGCTCGGTTTTTGTAAATGGTTCCCCTACCCAAGAATTCCTATGTAATAGGGGTTTGAGGCAAGGGGATCCGTTATCCCCTTTTCTTTTTATTTTGGCAATGGAGGCGTTGATGGGAGTGATGAAAAAAACACGTTCTATTGGGTTGTTTAAAGGCATTGAGGCCCCGTTGCATGACCTGTTGGTTCAGTTCTGTTTGAACATAATGGAAAACATGAAAACGTACCTTTGATTGCATCAGCACAGGCTAGCAGAGAATCCAGATGGAGTCGCAGCAATTAAGGTTTGACATGATTGTCATCTTGGTCTGGTTCCTCCTTATGGTGCTGACTGATGATGGTGATGATGAGAACCGAATAGGGATTCGGTTTTGGAGAGGAGGTCGAAAATTGATGTTATGCTTATGGGGTGTGTCTAATTGTGTAACTGTCTAACCCCTTAACCTCCACATAATTCTCCTTATATAAGCACCCAGGAGGAAACCCTAATTAGTTAATAAGGGTAATATGGTCCATCAACAATTACCAACTAATTATTTAATAGGATTGTTATATATTTTGATCTATATAATGTAAATGATTATAATGGCTACAGATTAAATATTAATACGTAATATATTTAATCTTACATTCTCCCACTTAGCCGAGTAATCATTTACTATGAGTATTAGATAAGCCTGATCAGGAGTTAACACTCATTTTAGCTTTAAACAAGTACTATAGCAGAGAAATACAGCCGTTGAATCATTATGCGACTCAGGACCCCCATTAATCATACTATAGCCTTAATTTAAAACCTAATCGTCATGATCAAAATACGCGTAAGCCCTTTGTTTGATTTGTAACTTTATTTATCTTATATTCCATTATGTCGACTTGACATATTCTTAGAGACGTACAAAATCAAACTGATGAGGAAAAATTAACTAATACTTAGTCATTCATAGTACGATATGCAATTGCGCATGGCCATTAACTAATACCCGTCTATGAGCTCTCTTAATAAGACTTATGGGTAATAGCCCTTCAGTTATAGGATCCTTAAGCATATCATGAATGTATCCGATACAAACTTAGTTTCCTCAATTCGTTCATAAATGAATAATTAATTGCGTATCGAAATTTAATGCAGCACCTCTTGAATTGTTACTGTTCAAGGAGTCATGGTAGCTGACTTTATCACACTAAGTCTTCAAAACATTAATTATATGGAGTTAATAAGCTTATGAGTCCACTGATAAATTTCCAACAACATTTAGTGACTATATTATGTCGTTATAACTTAGGTTGTTAATATCAGTGCATTATGACTCCTCCATGAGATATGTTTTGTCTGCTGACATAAGGATATACCCGAAATTACATTTTATCATCTTTGAATATCACAAAGTTATAATAATAAACCGGTTTTAATTCTCACTTCTTCTTCAAATAATAGCCTCTCGTTTCTTTTAAAGATATTGTAATACTCCATTAGATGCTTCACAATAATCTAGACATATCTAGTGTGTTGCAATGTGAGTAATATCTAAACGAGTATAGACTTGAACTTACATAAGGCTTCCAATTAATAAAGCGTAAAAATAATCTCATTTATCCTATTATCCTCTAAAGGAGAGCAGTGTTTAGTTACATATGTAAGGACCCATTTAATGTTAAACTTATGGAACAGAACTAATATCCCATTGGGTCTATCTCAGTATGTTATGATATCAATCACGTAAGAGATATCTCTGAGATCTATTATATCAAAGTTTGTGTTAACAATGCTTTGACTTTTGTAACATATACTTGTCAAAAGAATGTCATCTATATAGACAAGTTTAATTTAGTTGCTCCCACTCATTTTGAGGTAGGTACATTAATCCACTTGGTTCTTGATGAAAATAATTACGTTAAGATTTCATCACATTATGATGTTTGCATTAACTCATACATGGATTTTATTGGCTTACAAATAAAGTGTTCTTTAACCTTCAGTTTGAAACTTTAGGTTGTTATCTAATGAACATGTAAATGTGTCAGCCATTTGTTATGGAAAATTGTTTATAATGTTCATCTAATGTAGCTTTAAACTATTATAAGCTACTAGAACAATGATGATCCTTAAAGAAATCTTTTGTAAGAAAGACTCTTTCATAATTTATCTCTTCCTGAGTATAACCTTTGACAATCAATCATGCTTCTTCGTATCTTAACGCTTATATTAGGATTTGGTTTTGTTATGAACACTCTTATGTAATTCAATCAAATCCCAAACGTTATACGTACACATAAAATCAGTTTTACTAGAAAACTGTTTTATTCCATTAAGAATATTGATTGACACTAATGGCTTAATTTGAAGAGATAGGATCAGTAAACATTTCCAAAATCCATTTCAAGTTCAGTTAGGGAGGTTATGTAATCATCAAAGTTAGTAGGCTTTTAAACCTAGATGACCTCCTGAGTTAATTATTGGGTTCATTAGAAGTTTCAGTTTTATGGATTAGCTCTTGGTTAGGTTGCTATCATTTTCCTTCTAAGTTTGAAAGAGTTGGTGCAGTATGGTGTACAAGAGGTGTAATCGGAGTTAAATTCGGAGTGAAATTTAATGACACTCTTCCCCCCGCCTCTTGTATTCCTTACAAATCATGATAAGGACTTTGAATTCTCCCACTGACCTTAGAAAACTTTAGGAACTCAGCATGCTTAGGGTCAATGTTTAATGACCAACAAATTCTAATAGAGAAACAAGTTAATGACGTTAGTCGTTGTGATTTCTCTTGTTGAGGATTATGTTAGTTTAGGTAAGAAATCTAAGTGTGCCCACAATTAAGCAACAATGAAACTTTTGTAAGAGTAGCATTAGATTTTAAGGAGACAAGTTATGATAGAACAATGTCGTGATGGAGCGGTGTCTTGTACAAGAGGTGCAAATTGAGGTAATGTAAAATTTTCACTCCCCCACCTCTTGCAAGTTATTATTAAGACACGTAATGCTCCCACTGATCTTTAATATCTCTAGAATGCGACAAGAGAAGTTTCAATGAGCTACGTGACGTGGAAACTTATCATATATACTTTAGACTTTATTTGATTTCTTTAATGTCCAGATGTCATAAGAAACTTTAGGGACATATTTAATAGAAATCTTATTAAGTATATATATTAATAGATTTCTTCTAAGAACGTGTGCCATATGCGACAAAATTTAGATACAAGTTGATAGTCTGTTAAAAATAAATAAATAAATTATGTCTGAATATTCCATTTGGAATAAGTTCCACGAATGTCAATGAATGACTTATGATGGACCCATACTTATTCCTTAAGCCAAGTTATATTTTAGGGCTTTAACGTCATGATTTGAAATCACTTAGAATGAGATTAGATGAATAATCATCCTCATTAACCATGTCATAATTTTTTATGAATTTCGGTTATAATGGATGAAATTTATAAGTCTCATTTTCCTTTTGTCAAGTTCTCATTTGCATGATAACAAAAGTTGTGAAAATGTAAGGTATCATCTAGTTTCATTTTAGTAATGTTTCTATCCAGATATTTAGAACAAATAAGATGAGAGTTTAAGATAAGTGTGACTTTATGTTGACTATGCAAACCTCACAACCTTCATGACATAGCCTAAGTAATGATACTGTACTCTGATTAATAATCAGAACATGTAATGTATCGAAAAGCTTTGTTAGAAGACTGCTTATTATGGTTCTTATAGCCTTAACAATTTATTTTGTCACTAACTCTCATGTTAATTATTTTTCAAGTTCTGGTAAGGAAACGTATGGAACTAGAGTCAACTAATCATGTGTTAATTGGAATATTGAAATTACCAGACTTAAATATCATTAATAAGTGACTATCTAATTAATTTACCCAACTGTTCTTTAGAATAATGGATAGTCTCGTTGCTTATGTCTAGCCTAATGACATAGTTATGCAGTGAGATTTTCCCTTGAAGAACCTTAAAGTTGGAATTAGCACTTGTAATTTGTCTATGGACCTTAGAACAATCCTTTTTAAACGTTTTAAGTGGTTGTAAGGTGAATAACAACTTATTTTCCAGCTTTAAACATTTATTTCTTTGTACATATGTTGCTTATCAACACACTCGTTATACTTTGGTATTTTTGAGTGTTGTAGTTGATTTATAATGCATCAAATTGTACAAGTGAAAATCTTAGTATGTAATGTACTGGAAAAAATGTACTTATTTCCATGCGTAAGCCCTTAACTTTATGGGTCATGGTTTTGTACATTATAATGTATTCACATATGCCACTTAACTTTATAGTTTAGAGTTTCAAATTAAGGCATGCATCTTAGGAGTTCTAGTGATTATTCCATAAATAAAGATTAGTCTTAGGAAAGACTTAATCTGGAATAACTTTAGTGATAGCATTTACGTTAGAGAGTTCTTGATTATCATAATAAACATCATGGTCGATTTGTCCTATTCATCATGCTCTAATTTTCTTCTTTATAATCTTTATCAGAAGAGAGCAATAGGATTATCGTGTCTTAAGAAATAATCAAGGATTTAATTTAAGAGCTAATTCTAATAGAAACTTTAAATAAAGCAAACATTTTAGGTTTAAAAAAATTAGAGTGGATGAGATATATATAGAAGAAAATTATAGTGAGTAACATTATGGGTACTAAGAATAAGGCAGACGAAATGATCATAAAAACTTAATTAAGGATCATTAATCTAAGGATCATTATGTGAAGAGATTGTGATATGTCTATTACTAACATCAAAATAATAGACTATTTAAAGTTCTACTTAAACGAAGACAAATCAGCTTTGGCCAGAAGTGTAATCATTTAAGCATGTGTGCAAAGTGTTTGTGACAAATCAGCTTTGGCCAGAATTGAAACAATCACTTTAGTTATGCACTCGTTGAGTATGCCATCTATGAATGAATTAAATCAGCTTTGGCCAGAAATTAAGACATTCATGCTTATGATGCACACACAACATAGCTTTCGTAATACTTGAATGATAAGTAGATGTATCAAGTCAGCTTTGGCCAGAAATGATATATCAAAAGCTCATTCAAGTAAAGCCATTTTGGTTTTGTAAAACATTATTTGATCCTTATTAATTAACTAAGTAATTACAAAAAAACAATTATTTAATAGCAAACCACCCGTTAGCGCGGATCGAACTCCGCGGTGAGTTCACATTAAACAGCTTAAAAATAATGAGGTTTCGAGTCTTGTGCGATCAGTAATGCCCAAGTCTTATGCGATCAATAAGGCCCAAGTCTTGTGCGATCCATAAGGCTCAAGTCTTATGCGATCCATAAGGCCCAAGTAGACTTGTGCGATCCATAAGGCCCAAGTAGACTTGTGCGATCCATAAGGCCCAAATAAATTTGTGCGATCCATAATGCCCAAGTAGACTTGTGCGATCCATAAGGCCCAAATAAGTTTGTGCGATCCATAATGCCTTGTGCTATCAGATCTCTCTTTTTTTTTCGATCTGATCTTGTGCGAATGTTAAGGGACTTGTGCGATTATGAACATAATTTCGAATCCTCTCTTTAAGGCTGTTTATTGTGATAGTTAACTAAAATTCGAAATGTTAGGGATTTTGTGATAATGTTTCCTATTTTAGTGCTGATCTGATTTTACCAAAATATTTCGAAAAATCATGATGTGTTTATCTAATAACAATTTTCGAAAATCTTTATAGGACAAAATCATATCAAAACAGGAAAAACACTTAATAATCCGAATCGTATTCCAAAACATAAGGGAAATTTCGAACTTTAACTAAGAACATTATGAACCCTAAAAACATAAAATATGATTCTGGAACCCGAAACCTGAATTTTTAAGGTTTTCCAAAACAGATTTCGGTCATAAACATAATCCAGTTAATTTTTAACCCATATTTCGGTTAAAACATAAAACATATAATTAATCCAGATTTCGAAAACAGTGATCTCGGTTCGGCTGTTCATAAGATTTTCAAAGAAAAATTCCGTTTTCCAAGTTTCAATCCCAGAATTATGGATACGAAAACAGAACTGACTAATCAACATATGCTCTGATACCACATGTTGGTTCAGTTCTGTTTGAACATAATGGAAAACATGAAAACGTACCTTTGATTGCATCAGCACAGGCTAGCAGAGAATCCAGATGGAGTCGCAGCAATTAAGGTTTGACATGATTGTCATCTTGGTCTGGTTCCTCCTTAGGGTGCTGACTGATGATGGTGATGATGAGAACCGAATAGGGGATTCGGTTTTGGAGAGGAGGTCGAAAATTGATGTTATGCTTATGGGGTGTGTCTAATTGTGTAACTGTCTAACCCCTTAACCTCCACATAATTCTCCTTATATAAGCACCCAGGAGGAAACCCTAATTAGTTAATAAGGGTAATATGGTCCATCAACAATTACCAACTAATTATTTAATAGGATTGTTATATATTTTGATCTATATAATGTAAATGATTATAATGGCTACAGATTAAATATTAATACGTAATATATTTAATCTTACATGACCCGGTCTTGTCACATATTTTATATGCCGATGTAATTTTTATAGGGGAGTGGTCAACCCAAAATGCAATTAATTTGAATCGCATTTTGAGATGCTTTTACCTATCCTCAGGGTTGAAGGTGAATATTGCTAAAAGTAGCATCTTTGGGGTCGGAGTGAACCAAGGGCAAATTCAAGAATTGGTGGAGGTTTTGAGATGCAAGATCAGTTCCTTCCTTTTTAAGCATTAGGACTACAAATTGCGACGACCATGAATTTAGTTAAACATTAGGAGCCGATGGTGAATATTTTCAAAAAAAAAAGGTTAGCGTTGTGGAAGGCTAACACCCTCTCGTTCGAACGCCGGGTAACTTTGGTGAGGTCGATTTTGAATTCACTACCAACCTATTATCTCTCTTTGTTCAAAGTGCCAATCCAAATGATAAAAAGTTTGGAATGGTTGCGAAGAGAGTTTTTATGGGGAGCCGCGAGCAAGCAAGAATAAATTGGGTAGCTTGGAAGAACGTCATGGCGCCAAAGGGTTTTGGGGGAGTGGGTCTTGGTTCCCATAGGATCGCCAACGCCGCTATGTTAACCCAGTGGTAGTGGCTGTTCAAAGTGGACCATAATAGTTTGTGGCGAAAGGTGATTTGGAGCCTACGCAATAATTCAAGAAGTTGGAATATTATTCCGGTTAAAATATCGGCTACGGGACCTTGGAGCAAAGTGGTCAAAATATCAGGTGAGTTGGAAGCTTTCGAGATCGATCTTAGGCTGGAGGGTGTGGGATGGAGCCCCTAGGGGCTTTATCAAGACACGTAGGCGCCACGTAGGATCCACGTCGGCCATAACGCCCCCTTTAATTTGCACGGTGTGGGATGGAGCCCCCTATTAATCAAAATAAAAAAAAAATAATTTTTTGATTGGTGAAAAAAGAGGGCCCCACCTGATAAAGCCCCTTCTCTCTCGTTACCACCATGGAGCCCCCTCTATAGCGCCCCTTCTTAATTCGGGCGGTGTGGGTGTATAGCGCCTGGGGCGCTATAGGCGGTGACGTGGCGGGTATGGCGCCCCCCACACCCTCTGGCCTTATGGGTTTTTTTTTCGCGGTGTACCGGGTCGGGATAAGCAGATCCTATTTTGGAAGGAGGGAAACCGTGGTGGACTCAGGAATTTTTCCATTAGGGTGCGGAATATTTTTTTAAAATTTTAGTCCGCCTAGATATATAAATAAAAAAATTCGGTTCGGGTCGGGTCAGGTCATTTAAAACAAAAAAACATCAAACTAAAATCTTTGAGTTTTCAAGTGTTCAACCATCAATATTCCTTAATTTTCAAGTTTTGAATTTCAACTTTTCAAACCCTATAATAAATCATATAACCAATAAGAGATTAAGAGACAACAAACCCATCCTATAAAGACTAGAACAATCCCAAATTACATCAAAACATATAAAAGTTTAAACTTTTTTAACCAATCCTATTATATCATGAGTATTGAACAAAATCACATAAACATTAAAATAACAAAAAACAAAACATGTACCTGTTCGTGGCTAGAATTAAGCTATTATTCGCCGGAATGTTGCAGTCTTCGTCCGGGGTGGGGGTGTCGCAGGTTGCTGGCAGTGAGGTGAGGCAGAGGGAGGGCGGGAGTCGCACAAAGCTGCCAGTCGATTTGGGTTTTGTTTTTTTTTGTTTTTTGTTTTTTTTTTTGTAATCTGGACTGATTTTGTTTAATTAAGGTTGTATTTGGGTTGGGTTTGAATTGATATTAACTTATTGAGCTTGATGAAATAAATTCAAGTTTTATTAAAGGGGTTAGTGGGCTAACTTGTTTACATAATTGGGTCGGGTTTCAATCCGTGTTCACAATTTTTTATATAAACTAGTGTTTTTCAATGACGCGCGTTGCGCGAAAGGCATTGGTGTTTTCGACCGACATCGTTCTTCAAACGATTCGAGATAAACGATGCGTAACCAGCCATATCCGGCATCGTGGAGTGTATTAAAAAGGGAGCAATTGGACGATTGGATGCTGGGCTAGGTGTTTCTTGGAATGCCCACGGATTGTTCGGGTCAAAAACGCGATTATGAGGATTCATTTTTCGTATTGTGGTTGGATGAGAATTTTTTTTTTAAAATAAGATAGAGATGATTATAGAAGAGGTGGAGTAGTTGTGATAAAAAAATGAATAGAAGTGTGAGCATTTATAGTGAATAAATTTTTTTTAAACACATAGCCGTTGGCCAACGGCTAGCCCAAACGGCTACTTGTCTTGGCCAATGAGATCCTGCCATGTCATCTTGATAGCCCCGTCCAACGCCCGGGCTAAAACCCCCGCCCAAGGGGCCACGCCGAAACCCAAGCCCACCCGGGGTGGTGACTTTGGCGTTTGTACCCAACCCACGCCACAACCCCGCCCCATACCCCATATTCTAATATACCCTAAATTCGCTGTTCATTTAGTTTGATTTTTATTATATATGAATTCCTAACATTTTTTTCTAAGGGGGAACGAAAATTTTCAAGGGATGCAGTCGAAATTTTTCATGGGGTGCGATCGTGATTTTTTAAGAAAAATAGCACTAATTTTTTTTTTCAAGGGGTGCGGCCCGCCCACCCAACCCATAGGGTAGGTCCGCCCCTGGAGGGGAATGAAAGTGCAGACCACTTGGTTGTTACGTGTAATGTTGCACAACAAATATGGGCTTTCATAGAAACCTGGTGGAAGCTAAGCCCATTTTAATTATATTCTTTAGCTTAAAGATTTGGTTGATGTACAAAATAAATGCCCCGGGTCAAGGAAACGGAGACATGCAGTGTTATCGTTATGCAGACAGCCCTATGGGTCTTGTCGAGGAGCCGGAACGATGTGGTATTTAATAACGAAAAAGCAAATTTGGCGAGAATAAAGGAAGAAATTAAAACGTATGACTTCCTATGGGTTAAAAACAAGGCAAAGTGCAATGCGTTATCGTGGGAAGATTGGTGTAATTTCTAGTTACACTCTATGGGGGTGTGATGTAATGTTTTTTTTGTACGGTCAACGAATCCTCCAAATGGGCTGCTGGCGAAATTCATCACATCGGGATACACTCGCCTCCGACCTAGGGACGAAGTCCGTGAACACTCGCCTGAAGGCACGACAATGCGGTGAGGTAAAACCCGCTCAGTTCAAGGATCGAACTAGCGATCGCCGCCTACTCGCCTAGTCTTTGATGTAATGATTTTATTTGGTGAACTGTGTAATATGGTCGGGTTAACATTTTTGTTGACCAATTAATATGAATAAAATGTTTGTTAGCCGTAAAAAAGAAACGCGTATGACAAAGCCTATAGTAAATTCTTGAAATAGTAAATTTAGATGCACCTTACTTGGATTTGAAAGAACTCTTGTAATCAAGCATCACTAAAAATGTAGTCCAAAACTATTCTAAATTGGACACATTAAGAATAAAACATGTATTTGAGGTAGAAACCTTATACTAAACTCTATACAACTCATATTTTCATGCATGACTAAAGCTTTACAAAATACATAGATTCCTGGGGAATTAAAGCTTTAGCTTTTTCTTTAAAGCTAGTGGGTTAGCCCTGCTTCTAATGCATAAACAACCATCAAACCACTTGACAACTTTTTTTCTGTTAAATTACCAAAACATCTCACACAGGTGTGTTCTAAGGGGTTTTTTTTTTTTTTGGTAATTTCTGCCTAAATTAGTTTGGTATTGAAAGTGGCCCTTAGAACCTAACATATCCGTATCTATATCTATACTACCTTATAATAGAACTCTTTAGGATAAATTAGTTTGGGTTGGTTTTGATTGGTGGGCCGTTAATGCCCCCTCTTTATGCCCTCCCACCCCGTATAGTCTAAACGCTGTAAGTGGTCGACTCTGCCGGTCCCCACTTATATATATTTTATCAGAAATTAAAAAGAAAAGTGAGACAACTTCAGTAGTAGCAGTTTTGACATGAGACCCACCAGTTGAGTTGATCACCTACCAATTGAATTCAATTCAAGTACTCAACATTGAAGATGCAAAATGGCATCTCTGAACAAATGCCATCAACAGAATAATGCTTCTGAATCCTCTACAGCTGCTGAACTGGCTGACATTGACTCTCTTTCACCTCATCATCAACCCTTGAGGTTGTATTGTTTTACAAACTGGCAGAAGGGTGATTTTCTTGGAAATGGTTCATTAGGTCCTGTTTACGAAGAGTAAGTAACGTTTGATTATCACCATCATGCACACAAGCATCATCTAGATCATTATCTATGGGTTCCGAAATCCTAATGTTTTGTACAGTTTGTAGATTTACGGCACACCAAGTTTTGTTTAAATGTCTAACTTGTCCTTATGTAAATATGTTCATGGCCATATCGCTATTTATTTTAGTTGTTGTTACAGCCTAAATTATAGCATATGGTCATCCTTAGATTGTTTATTTGACCTTTTAGATTGAAATCAAGATTACAAACCCTCATGTTGGATCTTTATTAATTACGCATGACATGTCCTGCTATTATATGATCTAACAAGCATTTTGACCAAAGATTCCTAGTTAAACTCTTCGTTAAACGTAGCCTAGCTATAGTGTTCATCACTGGAAGTTGCGGATGGAAGAGGAATATGGTAATATGAGTACGTTATGCGATTAAATGGCCTGGTGTGACCTTTGATTTTGTTTGCAGATTTGGGCTCTTTTTGCTGTGAAGGGGGTTTCTTTGCCTGATCAAGATGGCCAGAGCGTAATTCAACTTGAACAGGTGATTTATAAATGTTCATCATGTATATGTTATAGGTTTAATATCAACCAGATCCATCCTGATCGAGTGTCTGCATACATGGCTTTTATATTTGTTTGCTAACCGTTATGACTTAACGGTGATTTTAGTTTATATTCTTAGATTCATGTTCTTTTTTTTCCTAAAACTATATAAATTTAAAGACCTCCATTTTATATTTTGCTTAGAGCCTCCAAAAACGTTGGAACCACCATGTTGCAAATACTATATTATCACCAAAATAACCTGATATTCTTTAATAAACTGATTTTTTATGTATTGAAAATACAATTTGGGAGGCTTCAGATGTAGTGTTTGAAGCACCCACATATTGTTGGAAGTTGTAACAACTAACTATGGTTTGGTTTAACATATGCTAGAAATATGTGAAAATATGAATGGTTCGGTTCGGTTAAATTTGGTTAAACGAGGGTAAAAAAACCGATAACTCTTTTTTGGTTAATTCGATATTCTTTTAATCGGTTATCAGTTAATGCAGTTTTTGGTTCAATTTTGTATGTTTCGGTTAACGATTCACTTATTGCTCACCCCTAGAGACTGTTAATCACGTAACATATCAATTTTTTAATAAAAAATATTATAGCAATATTATACTCAAATTAAAGAGAAACCAATAATTAATTTTCGGAATTAGTGCAAGATGAATGATTAAAATGTAATAAATATGAGAGATTTAAATATAATTAGTGTTTTGAAAAACTAATTTAACCTCATTTTTAGAATTATACTTTATGCATTAAACGAAAAAAAATTCAATAGCGTATGATACGGGTTCGACAGACTTGGTCATCGATAATAATATTACCCGAATCACATCATAGACCCACCAACACTTGACTTGAGGCACACCAATTGACTTGATCACCTTTTTTTTGTTCAATTCAAGTACCCAACATTGCAGGTCAAAAATGGTATCTCTGAACAAATGCCATCAACAGTTGATCAACAGAGTAATGCTTCTGAAGAGGATGACATCTCCTCTACAGCTGCTCAACTGGGTGACATTGACATTGGCTCTCTTTCCCCTCATCAACCCTTTAGGAACTATTGTTTTACAAACTGGCAGAAGGGTGATATGCTTGGAAGGGGTTCATTTGGTCCTGTTTATGAAGGTGTTAATGAGTAAGTAACGTTTGATTATCACTAGTATGCACACAAGCATCATTTTCTATGTGTTTCAAATGTTTTGTACAGTCTGCAGATTATCGCACACCAAGTGTTTGTTTAAATGTCTAAGTTGTGTAGCATGCTTATGATCTTGGCCATATCTCACTGTTTTAGTTGTTACAGCCTAAGTTATCGCATATGGTCATCCTTAGATTGTTTGTTGAACCTTTATATTGAAATCAAGATTACAAACCCTCCTGTTGGATCTTTATTAATCACGCGTCTTGCTTTGTTATGATCTAATAAGCATTTTGACCAACGCTAACGTCTTGCTTTGTTCAGATGGGTTTTTTTTTTTTTACTTCTAGACCAGTGGCAAAGCTTGAAATTTTTTAGGGGGGGTCGAAAACGTATATACCCAAAAATTTCTATAGAACCAGGGGGTCGAAAACATATATACCAAAAAATTTCTATACGAAAAATACATATATAACACTACTGGTCGAAAAGTTTGGGGGGTCGGGCGCCCCTCCCAGCCCCTTCAAAGCATCGCCCTTGTTCTAGACTATGGTAATATGAATACGTTATGCCATTAAATGGCCTGGTGTGACCTTTGATTTTGTTTGCAGATTTGGACTCTTTTTTGCTGTGAAGGAGGTTGATTTGCCTGATCAAGGTGGCCAAGGAACACCGAGCGTTATTCAACTTGAACAGGTGATCTATATATCTTCATCATTTCTTCGTGTATATGTTTATAGGTTTAATAACTATCAGATCCCGAGTGTCTGCATACTTGGCTTTTATTTTGTTCTTCCTTTTAAATTTTCAGGAAATATCTTTATTAAGTGAGTTCCAACATGAAAACATAGTCCGATATCTTGGAACAGATAAGGTATGCATTTCCTCTCTCGACTTCTTTCTTAAACACATATATAGAGGATTTGAGGCTTCGATGTTGATGACAAACAAAGAGATGAAATTCAATTTCTTTGTTATAAATATTGTTTCAATTCTTCTACATAAAATTAACTTGTTTTGATTGAGGTGTGACATAATAAGATACTGTTGTCTATGCATCCTTTCGTTGTTTATAAACTCTGATTGTAAATTGAAGGTCAACCATCACTGCTGTTAACCCTTAAATCATATTTAGATAACAAAACACTCTAAAATGATTTAGTAGAATTTATGGATTTAAAATTACATTTGGGGCTACAGTCAACTTGTTAGGCGTTTGATGGATTTCCCTTTCAAGATTTTTTTTTCACCCGGTTGTCCAGTCACGGAAAACATATAACCAGAAATACATGTTAAGTTGAAATGATGTTTCAGGATGATGACAAGCTATATATCTTTCTTGAGCTCATGACTAAAGGGTCACTGAGAAACCTCTACCAAAAATATGAGCTGCGGGATTCCCAAGTCTCGGCTTACACCAGGCAGATTTTGAGTGGTTTAAATTACTTGCATCACCGACATGTGGTTCATGGGTAATCTTTCTTACATTTGGTGCTATTTTGAAGTCAATACATTATTATTAATTTGAGTTTGTTACGGGTTCTAGGGATATCAAATGTGCTAATATATTGGTTGATGCAAGTGGATCTGTAAAGCTTGCAGATTATGGATTGGCAAAGGTAAGGAAAACACAATATATTATTATATCATTGTTGTTTTCTTTTCTTCCGTCTGATTATATATATACATTCATATTACTTGCACTCTACAGGCAACCACATTGAATGACAACCTATCTTTTAAAGGGACTCCACACTGGATGGCACCGGAGGGTAATTTTTATTATCTTAAATGTAGTTTTGTCGATTTGGGTTGTGTTTTATCTCAAACATGTCAAAGAGGGAACTGGTGAATTTGTTTAGACTGCTTGAAGTCCCCAAACGTCTATCTTTAATGCATACAACTTTCTAAATCGTTTACTATAATTTATTTGATAATCAAACTTAAGACACTAAATATGTATCAAAATCTGACAAATGGACCTGAAAGTATCTTCTGAATGTATTAAAAATCTGACGAATGGATCAGAAAGCTTCTTTTGAGCAACCGACTTGCCAACCCAGTTTCTGAAAAACGGCCAGTTTCAACCAAACCTGGGACAATTGACCATCCACGTAGTATTGATAACTATTGATTGCTTCTGTTGTATGTTTTGCTTTATGTCCTGCATACGCAGGTTATTAATTACAGATCAGACAAGGGTTATGGAGTTGCAGCTGATATATGGAGCCTTGGCTGCACTGTGTTGGAGATGCTAACACGTAAAACTCCATACTCCAACATGCAACCGGTATGCATCACATTTACCATACTATTGGGGTAGGAAATGGGTTGAAAAATGATCGGAACCGATTGTTGAAAAGACTTTGGTTGGGTTGACGCTTAAAAAAAAAGTTATCCAATTTATTAATATACTTGCAAATACTATATTATTACACCATAATAACCTAATATTTTTTAATAAATCGATTTTGTATGTATTGAAAATACAATTTTGGAGGCTTCAGATGTAGTGTTTGAAGCACTCACATATTGTTGTAAGTTGTAATAACTAACTATGTTTTGGTTTAACAGATACATGCAATGTTTAAGATTAACAGTGGTGTTCTTCCTCATATTCCTAATACATTGTCAGCTGAGGCCCATGATTTCATACTCAAATGCTTGCAAGTTAACCCAGATAATCGGCCTACCACTGCAGAACTGCTGGACCACCCGTTTGTGAAGAGGCAACTTTGATGCTTCTGGGAACGGCAGTGGCAACATCTCAACTGTCATTTGATCCATAAGTTCATGAGCACGATTAAAGTATAGTTTATGAATATTTGTATGATATTAAGAGTCTTTTGATATTAATTAAGTAAACATATCCAAATATGTTTTAACTCCCCTTCTTGTCAGATGATGTTCCAACTCATATATGAATAATGATACCATTTGCCTGTTGTAGTACTAATTTTCTATGGAAGTTGTGTGGGTCTGATGATTTTAATTTCTTGTTACGAGAAATGTGTCTCATTAAAACCGGATGATTGAAATACGAATCAGCTAAAAAAAGTATTTGAAGTAGCTACTATCTATATATATTAATTGATAACATTGGGATGAATAGTGTCTTTTTTGTCTGTGTATGTTTTTTTTAACTTTAAGATTTTTCATTTTTATAATTAAAATTTTGTTTTATATATTTTTGCGCTAAAAGTTAAATAAGTTTAGTTTTTTATTAGTTTTGTTTTACGTTTTATTTCTGGATTTGCTCATCATTTGGTTGCTACTTAGCGCGTTTTTTTGGTAATACGTCAAGCTATAAATTCGACTTCGTCTACGTTTCTTGTCACATGGGTCACTTGGTTAGAAATTTTTATTTTTATTTTACGTTATTTCTTGATTTTGATCGTCGTTCGGTTGTTACCTAGCATGGTTTTACCCCTCATCTCCGCAACGTTGGTAGCACGGTTTTACACAGCCTCATCGCAACGCGGTGGGTTAAGACTAGTTAGACTTATTTTGAAAATCAGTTTAGTGTTAACCGGGACAAATGAGTGGTGGAAGCAACAGAAAAGGACATCCTATTCCGATTTGCTAATTTCAACTAATTTACTTATAAATGGTTAATTTGGGTAACGGGTCAAATTACTTAATTGAAAAGGGGGAACAGGCCAAACGGTGTGAAGGTAACGCATACAAACTTATTTGTGTATTTGGCTTTTGCTGCTCAACCCGACCCTTGAAAAAACCGATATTTTTGAACCTGGCTCGTTTGGATGAGTGGCTTGTTGGGTGTGGAGAGGCATACTTCTGTTTGGTTTCCGTTTTGTTGGAGTTGACGTTGTGGTATGATATCCTATTAGAATGGAGTTTTTGTCAGCTTATGAGGAATTTGGGGGGGGGGGGGGGGGGGGGGTTTAAACTCATACAAAAACTTCATATGTAAGTTTCATTATTTACACAAAGTTATGAAAACCTTAGGAGTCAAATAAAACATATTTGATTCATGACATGTTAATTTAAACAAATATGTGAGTCATACTCAAAATCTCCTTAAAGATTCATGAAAAGAAATCTAAGTGTAAAAAACAAACAAGATAACAGTTGATTTGAGATTTCACTATCAACCTCTTGACCTAAAACAGGTATTTGATTTTTGACAAAGATAAAATTCTTGCTAGAGTCATCCAAGTTTAGCAATATTCAATTCAACCACTAACCGTTAAGTATTGATATCCCATTTATCTTAGCTCTGATTTAAATATGGTTTAATCTATTGTGAAGCTTTCACTTACTAGAGCACAGACACATAAAGCTATATATGCTTTTTGTTTTTAATTTTTAATCTCATGTTGTTAAAATTAAGGGTTTTTTCATCCATTTCATAAGTAACCATGGTGATGTGGATTTTTGTTTCTTTTTTCCCATTTATTTGATGCTAACTTTGAGTGATGACGTGAATTGTAACTTGTTTTTTTTTAATTTTTAATGTAATTAAAGTGTTTTTATTTTTAATAAATATAATTTCATATATTAAAATAATCCGACCCCAACATCTTATTCTTCATTTTTTTCTTGACACATAGAAAAAAGGACATGACTCGATTTGAATGTTAAGTTATCTAATTGGGACAAAAACGATACGAATGACCTAATTAGAACACTTTTGAAACTTTGTTACTATTCTGTGACATATTTCTTTCTTTTAATGCTAGTGGGTTAGCCCTAGGGGTGAGCAGAAAACCGAAATAACCGAACCGTAACCGAAATAATCGAAAAATCCGGGCCGAAAAAACCGAACCGAAGCAAAAACCGACGGTTCGGTTTTCGGATTTTTAATAACCGAAAATTTCGGTTCGGTTTTCGGATAATCGTTTTCAATAACCGAAAATAACCGAACCGAACCGATAAGTTTTACTAGTATACCAAATCTATATATTTTTATGTTTAAGTGTTTACCCATGCTACTAAGAATTATTAATTTTATTCTTGTTTGTTAAATATTTATAATAAGAACATTACCATGTTTATTTATCATTAAAAGTATCAATTGTTTACAAGAACTAACAAAGTTAATATAAAAATTAAATGGTTTTCAAAGTATTATAAAAGAAAACGTCTTAACAGAAACTTTGGAGAAACATTAAAATAGATTAGAAGGTTAGGTTTATGTAAACATTTAAGAAAGATTCTTGAACTTTGAATGATACTTTTAAGTTTTGAATCTTACATAATTTGTTTCAAAAACCGAAAAAACCAAACCGTTACTAAAACCGAAATAACCGAAACCGAAAAAAACCGAAACCGAACGGTTTTTTAAAAACCAAAAATCGAACTTTCGGTTACGGTTTTGGTTTTACCCAAAAACCGAACCGAACCGTACACACCCCTAGTTAGCCCTGCTTGTATATAATGCTTTAACTCTAATACATAAACAACCATCAAACCACTTGACAACTTTGTTTTCTATTAAATTACCAAAACATTTCACACAGGTGTGTTCTAACTTCTAAGGTTTTTTTTTTTTTTTTTTTTTTCTTTTCTGCCTAAATTAGTTTGGTATCTAAAGTGGCCCTTAGAACCTAACATATCCGTATCTATATCTATATACCTTGTAATAGAACTCTTTAGGATAAATTAGTTTGGGTTGGTTTTGATTGGTGGGCCGTCACTTGATGCTTAATGCCCCCTTTTATGCCCTCCCACCCCGTATAATCTAAACGCTGTAAGTGGTCGACTCTGCCGGTCCCCACTAGTACATTTATATAATTAATTAATCGGAATTAGTGCAAGATGAATGATTAAAATGTAATAAATACGAGAGATTTAAATATAATTAGTGTTTCAATAACTAATTTAACCTCATTTTTAGAATTATACTTTATGCATTAAACCAAAAAAAAATTCTTTAGCGTATGATACGGGTTCGACTTGGTCATCGATAACAATATTACCCGAATCACATCATAGACCCACCAGCACTTGACTTGAGGCACACCAATTGACTTGATCACCTTTTTGTTCAATTCAAGTACCCAACATTGCAGGTCAAAAATGGTATCTCTGAACAAATGTCATCAACAGTTGATCAACAGAGTAATGCTTCTGAAGAGGATGACATCTCCTCTACAGCTGCTGAACTGGGTGACATTGACATTGGCTCTCTTTCCCCTCATCAACCCTTGAGGAGCTATTGTTTTACAAACTGGCAGAAGGGTGATATTCTTGGAAGGGGTTCATTAGGTCCTGTTTATGAAGGTGTTAATGAGTAAGTAACGTTTGATTATCACTAACATGCACACAAGCATCATTTTCTATGTGTTTCTAATGTTTTGTACAGTCTGCAGATTATCGCACACCAAGTGTTTGTTTAAATGTCTAAGTTGTGTAGCAAGCTTATGATCTTGGCCATATCACTATTTAATTTTAGTTGTCATCCTTAGATTGTCTGTTGAACCTTTAAATTGAAATCAAGATTACAAACCCTCATGTTGGATCTTTATTAATTACGCGTCTTGCTTTGTTATGATCTAATAAGCATTTTGTTTTACTTCTAAATGGCATGGTGTGACCTTTGATTTTGTTTGCAGATTTGGGCTCTTTTTTGCTGTGAAGGAGGTTGATTTACCTGATCAAGGTGGCCAAGGAACACCGAGTGTTATTCAACTTGAACAGGTGATCTATATATCTTCGTCATTTCTTCGTGTATATGTTTATAGGTTTAATATCTATCAGATCCCGAGTGTCTGCATTCTTGGCTTTTATTTTGTTCTTCCTTTTAACTTTTCCGGAAATATCTTTGTTAAGTCAGTTCCAACATGAGAACATAGTTCAATATCTTGGAACAGATAAGGTATGCATTTCCTCTCTCGACTTCTTTCTTAGACACAGATACAAAGGACTTGAGGCTTTGACTTTGATGAAGAACAAACAGTTGAATCTTTAAGTTGAAATGATGTTTCAGGATGATGGGAAGCTATATATCTTTCTTGAGCTCGCTACCGGAGGTTCACTGGCAAAACTCTACCAAAACTATGAACTACAGGATTCCCATGTCTCGGCTTACACAAGGCAGATTTTGAATGGTTTAAATTACTTGCATGAAAGAAATGTGGTTTAAAAATTTATGCTACTTTGTAGTTTAATAAAGTTTTCTAATTTGAGCTTTATTACATGTTCTAGGGATATCAAATGTGCTAATATTATGATTGATGCAAGTGGAACTGTAAAGCTTGCAGATTTTGGATTGGCAAAGGTAAGGAAAACACAATGTTTTATTATTTCATTATCATTGTCTTTTTATCCATGTGGTTACATATACATTCAATTTATCTACACTTACAGGCAATCGCATTGAATGACGTTAGCATTTGCAAAGGGACTGCTTATTGGATGGCTCCAGAGGTTTTTTCTATTTTTGTTCTGGGAATAGTTTAGCTAATAGCAACCGAGTTTCTTCTGTGTTCCACTAAGGTTACGTTTTATTGTTCCATTACTGTGATTTTTTTTATTTAAATATTAACTTTTAATTTTAAATTAAGTGACCTAAACGGAACACATATGAATTTTGGTTACTATTTAGTAATTATTGTTATTTTTAAATTTAACCTAGGATGTAACAGTGAAGAAAAATCTCACAACATAATAATTACTAAATTGTAACCAAATTGACAAAATAATTACTAAACTGTAACCAAATTTCATACATACTCCATTCAGGTGACTTAATTTAAAAAACTTAACATTTTTAATTTTGTTTACAACAATGGAACAATAATATAACTTAGTGTTTTTTTGTAGTTATAAAAAGTATGAGTGACTTGAAACTTGGTTCTTATTTCATTATTTTATCCCATTTATTCTCTTAAATGTAGTTTTTGTTTATAGCTGTATCTAGAAGTGGAAATTTCGACCCGTTTGCTTATAAATTGGATCTGTGTTCTGTTTTGGTCAAATTGTTTAGACGGGTTGAAGTCTCCCAAAGTCTACTGTTTGCATGCAACTTCCTAAATATCTTAGAAACGGACCAAAAATGGCATGTTTCAACCTAAATTTGGACAATCGACCATCCACATATTAGAATTCTAATACTAACATCCATTGATTGTGTTCTGTATCCTCAGGTTGATATTAATAGCTCAAAGAAGGATTATGGACTTGCAGCTGATATTTGGAGCCTTGGCTGCACCGTGTTGGAGATGTTAACACGTAAAACTCCATACTCCAACATGGAAGTGGTATGCATCACATTTTACTATACTGATCTTAAATATTATCCAGAGTTGGCAAAATCGTTGGGGGGCAGGAAATGGGTCGAAAAATGTTTGGATGTAAATGTGTTGTCTGAAAGATTCGGATCGGGTAGACGTGGAAAAGAAAGTTGACCAATTTTAAAAAAAAAGCAGAGCGTGTGTTAAATATACTTGCAAACACAGTATTATTACCATAACAAACTAATATTTTCTAAAATATGGGAGGCTTTAGACCCGTTTGACCCATGTCTGTAAATCTGTAATGTCGTTAGCGTTTGAAGCACCCACACATATTGTTGTAAATTGTAACAAATAACTATGGTTTGGTTTAACAGATGCGGGCACTGTTTAAGATTAATAGTGGTGTTCTTCCTCATATTCCTGATACATTGTCAGCTGAGGCCCACGATTTCATACTCAAATGCTTGCAAGTAAACCCGGATAATCGACCTACCACTGCAGAACTACTTGACCACCCGTTTGTGAAGAGGCAACTATGATGAACCTAGACGTTGCTTCTGGGAACGACAGTGGCAAGGTCTCAACTGTCACTTGATCCATAAGTTGACAAGCGATAGAAGTATTGTTTATGAATATTTGTAAGATATTAAGTCTTTTAATATTGATTAAGTAAACATATCCAAATATGTTTTAACTCACTTCAGTTTGAAAGTTGCCATTCAAAAAAAAAAGTTGATTGAAAGTCGAATTAGCTAAAAAGTATATGAAACAGCTAATTTGACTGATTTTGAAAATCAGTTTAGTGTTAACGGGTCAATGAGCTATAGCTCAATTGGCATTGGAGGGGAAGTGAAGATTTGGGTTTGAGGTCAGAGGCTCAAGTTCAAGTCTGATCCCAACTGGGTTTTACCCTAGTGGGCCTTTAGGCGGCGTGTTTTCCCCGGAATTGGTGATGGTGGGCTTGGGCTACCCAACGCTGTTTGTGGTCGTGGGCGTATGAGGTCGCCTTTTGTCATTGGGTTACCCCGGTTAGCCGGGATTTTATTTCATTGGCCGTTCAAAAAATAATAATAATTAGTGTTAACCTGGACGAATGAGGGGTGGAGCCACAACTTATTATGTTAATCAAGCTAGGGTTCTTCATGAATTCGTGACTCCTTTCGTGTCGAAGAGCCTTGAGAGGATAATATATGAACTACATAGATCTTGATATTGGTACCGGTTTTGTGGGGAACAATAGCTACACATAACTCACATGATAAAGTTTATTGAGAAAAATATTTCAAGGGAAACTTTGATCGACCGGTTAAGATTAGGGGTTTGTAGCTCGTGTTTGGAGCCTGAGATGGCAGTAGAGATTGTTCGCCATAGGGGTGTTAAAGTATTCGGATTTGACTCGAAAAACATGAAATTTGATTCGGATCGAACTCATATTTCAAGGTTCGAATTTAATTTGATTTCAATAATCGAATTTTGAATTGAATACAAATTTATGATTTTTAATTTGAATCGATTGGAAATTTGAATTCAAATTATACATACATGTAGTGTAATTTTGCAGCTATTAAGTTCGGAAATTAGTCATTTTGGACTTTTGGTTGTTAGTTAATATTTCGCCACTTGTTATGAAGGATTGAACTTGTAAACTAGATATGCTACTTTTAGTATTTTAGATGGTTTACTAGTTTCATAAAAAATGTTTTTTTATGCTAAAAAACTTCAAGTATGTAAGACTTTTGAAAATCAACTCAATATATAAATTATTTTGTTGAATCAAATTAATTGAAGTACGAGAATTTTGAATTTGAATTTGAATCAAGCTTCAAAACTTCAAAATTTGAATAACTTAGATTCGATTAATTTGAATAGTCGATATTTGATTCGTTGAACAACTCTAGTTTTCTTGCAAAAACGTGGAACAATCAAACAATTATGTTTACTTTTGTCCGTAGTGTGTAAAAAATCCCTCTGTAGATAACATGCCACTCTTTACAACAAAATACAACCTCTGTAACTACACCTTGCCACAATGCAGAACCAATTAAACGACAACTCGGATATGTTTTCATAGATGGAATCAACAATGCCGGGGAAAGAGGGATTTCGGCTATGCAGGCTTGCTCTCCGACCACAATCAATTCCTGTGCCAGTTACGTGTCACAAAATCAAATAGATAACCTGGACTTCCAAAATGTGTAGAAATTTAATCCATGAAGCTGTACTTATTAGGCTATGGGATATGAGGGTGGTGGATTGGATCATGGATTGCCATGTGGGACATGGTTCTCGACTTCTCGTGGCACACCGCCCCCTTCTCAAACCATGGTGGTTCGCATGGTTTAATTTAATCCATGACAACTACGGCCCTCTTTCAATTAATTAGGGGATCTTCACCGGTGGGGGAAGATAGTGGGGGTCATGGTCCACACCATATAGGGTGGTGGATTAGGTTGGTGGATGAGGGTGGGATGACATGGACCTGACGTGGAAGGTGGTGGTCGATTTCGTCCACACCATTTGGGTTATGACCACACCACATAGCCTTAATAGGTCGATTTGGTCATGTTTGTTAGAAGTTTAGTGTGAATGAAAGTCTCAAGTTGGTAATTCACCTTGTCCCACATCGGTGTGGGAGTGAAAAGATAGGCTATTTATAAGGTGAAACCTTAATGAAGCCTTTGAAGTCTTATGACATGTTTTACCACAAGTCCTACGCGCGCGCAGGGGGGGGGGGGTGCAAAAAGTGGAACCGGATTTAGTTGAACTCGTGTACGTCCTGCGGACACGAATGCAGTTTCGAAAACCCGGGTCCGCGTGGTTGCATTCTTGACTTTCTGTTTTTGAAACCGAAATGAATGAATGATCATTATTTCATTTTTCAAACTGACTATCAGTTTCGTAACTGATATTCTAATGACCATTATTTGGTCTTTAATTTGCTGATTTCGGTTATGGTTCTGGCATTATAAATCGAAGGCAAAGCTGATCAGTTGAAACACACAGAAAACAACTTCTCTTCTCTCTATCTCTGCAACACAGCTTCTTGTTCTTTTCAGGCAAGTGCTCAAGTCCGGCAGTGCGCGGTGCTGCTTCGGACCGGCGTACCCTGGGAACAGACGACGAATCTGTTTAAGGGAATTGTGTTAAACACAAGCCCGGTTCACTCGTTAACTGTTTCTTTTCTACTTCTAATTGCAGCTTTTTCTAACCACTGTTCTGATCAGTGGTTCTGTTCTAACTTGCCACTGCTTCAAACCGACAGTGGTTGATCAGCAGTTTCTGATCAGTGGTTACACTGGTCAGTGGTTTTATTCAGATCAGTGGTTCAGTTTAAACTGATCAGTGGTTTGGTTTAAACCGATCAGTGGTTAATTTTTTCTAACAAACTTAAACAGATTATGTTACTGATTTGTTCCTTCATTCTTGTTCTTTTCAGAATGGAATCCCAGCCGATGACTACTGCTGTTTCTGCTCTCATGACCAGTGTTGTTTCTGCGGTCATGACTTTCGCTGTTTCTGTCACTACCGGTCTCGTTGCACCGCTGCCTAATGCAGTTTCGCATGCTGAAAAACCAGAGAAATTCAATGGTGTGAATTTCAAACAGTGGCAGCAAAAGATGTTCTTTTATCTGACCACGCTGAATCTGGCAAGGTTCTTGACTGGACCTAAACCCCATGTTGATGAAGGGGAAATGGATGCTCAAAATGTGAGCGCGATGCATGCTTGGAATCATTCGGATTTCCTGTGCCGAAACTTTATCTTGAATGGTTTGGTGGACACATTGTATAATGTGTATTGCAAAGCCAAGACTGCCAAAGAATTATGGGAGTCGTTGGATCGCAAATACAAAACAGAAGATGCGGGCACTAAGAAATTCGTGGTGGCTAAGTTCTTGGACTTTAAAATGATAGATGATAAAACTGTCATGAGCCAAGTCCAAGAATTGCAAGTTATTCTTCATGATATTCATGCGGAAGGAATGGTCCTCAGCGAGACATTCCAAGTTGCGGCAATGATTGAAAAACTGCCACCAAGTTGGGTTAATTTCAAGAACTATCTCAAGCATAAGCGAAAGGAGATGACCATTGAAGATCTCGTTGTTCGTCTTCGTATTGAAGAAGATAACAAGTTGGCTTTGAAACGGATTGATGGTCCTGAAACTGTGAAGGCCAATCTTGTTGAACATGGGCAATCTTCGAAGGGAAAAAACAGTGGAAAGGGAGGAAAGAAAAGTCATGGGAAACGCTCCAACCTTGGTCCTAAGGGGGGAGTTGGGAAAAAGAAGTTCCTTGGAACTTGTTACAATTGTCAAAAGCAAGGCCACAAGGCTAGCGAATGCAAGCTTCCCAAGAAGAAGGAAAATGCTCAACAAGTGAACATGGTAGATGAAGTCGATAAGCTTGTTGCCATGGTCACGGACCTCTCGATTTTGGTCACGGAAGTGAACATAGTTGGGCAAAATAACAAGGATTGGTGGGTCGATACGGGGGCTACTCGACATGTGTGCTTTGACAAAAGCCTTTTCAACACCTTCAAGGAGGTGACTAATGGAGAAAAGGTTTTCATGGGAAATTCTGCCACGACGGAAATAAAAGGCGAGGGTAACGTTGTTTTGAAAATGACTTCTGGAAAAGAACTCACATTGTCCAATGTGTTGTATGTTCCAGAAATTCGTAAGAACCTTGTTTCGGGGTGGCAATTGAACAAGTTTGGGTTCAAAATGGTGATTGAGTCGGATAAGGTCGTGTTGACCAAACCACAGGGAGCAAAACCGAAAGTTTACTCTTTATAATAAGTTGAAAACCCCACTTATGCTTAAAATTCCTACAAGCAAAACAATATTGTTTAGAACGGGAATATAAACAAGATGCTGGGGTGGAGTTATTGTAAAAAAGACCAAAAGTGTGAGAAAGGTAAGAAAGAATCTCAGCCATTAGATCTAAATTAATTGAAAAGGGTATAACTGTAAATACATTAACAAATTCAAATATGGTAATCCTTGATTTAAGGATTTGGAGAGAGAAAATCCTTGATTTAAGGACTTGTAACCGTCCATAATCAGAGCATGTTCATGACATGGTGTTTTAAATAAATTCATAGTTCAATTCATGGTGTTTTTACAAAATAACATAACACCATTCAGTAAAAAAAAATATAACACCATTTAGCACAAAAAAAAACACCATTCACACAAAAATAACATCATTCAGCACAAAATATAACACCATTCAGCACAAAAAAAAAAAAAACACCATTCACACAAAAATAACATCATTCAGCACAAATATAACACCATTCAGCACAAAAAAACACCATTCAGCAGTAAATAATATAACACCATTCAGTACAAGAATATAACACCATTCAGTAAAGAAATATAACACCATTCAGAAAAAGAAAATAACACCATTCAGAAAAGAAAAAAACACCATTAAGAAAAGAAAAATAACACCATTAAGAAAAGAAAAAAACACCATTAAGAAAAGAAAAATAACACCATTCAGAAAAGAAAAATAACACCATTCAGTACACAAAATAACACCATTCAGTAGAAGATATAACACCATTCAGTAAAGAAAATATAACACCTCTGTATCATCTTCTCCACTTCCGGCAAAGAGATTTCCGTCACTGTCTCCGGCGACTAACCGGCGAGATCAGTCCGTTTAAATGTCAACAAGCGTCTCATCACCACTGCCGACCCGACACCCACCACCGCCGCACAACCAGCGTCGCACCACCAGCGTCGCACCACCACCGCCGCACCACCATCGCCGCACCACCAGCGTCGCACCACCACTGTCGATCCGGCACCACTGCAATGTAGAGAGATAGATCGAATTTGAAGAGAGAGAGGGAGCTCTGGTCGTGCGATTGGAGAGAGAGATCGAAATTGTAGGGATTTTGATTACAGTTACCTATTTTGAATGGATATAAAGACTTTATTACCCCTATAATTTTCAATTCAGTCCAAAAAAATAAAACAAATTTTACAATTTGGTCCCTATTAATCTAAACCATTAGATCAAAGATCTAATAGTGTAGATTCTTTCTTATCCTTCTCACACTTTTGGTCTTTTTTACAGGAACCTTTACCCAAGATGCTGTGAATTATATAGCCGCCACATTAATACTATTACAAGGTATATCAAGTTCTGTATGTATTATGTTTGCTTGTTGTCTAGCTTTTGCTAGTGTTCTTATATTAATCAGCAGTTCAAAAAAAAAAAAAATCGATTTTCATTGTTTTTATAGTAGTACTAGCTATATATGTAAATTCACAAGACTTTTCAATAGATTCATCCATAACAATTGACCCTTCTTAAGGCTATGCGGTATGATGATGGTCCTCTCTTGGAGGATGGTCCGCCATGTAAGCGCCACGTATGATGGGCATGAGGATGGGGCAAAGAGGATGGAGGTATGGAAATGAGGGGATGGACCTAAAAAGTATATGTATATATTGTATGTATAGGTGTGTAAGAGAGGGGGAGTGATGATTGTTGTCATTTTGTGGACCGGCACCAACGTCTGGAAAAGGACGGCGAGGACGAAGCCGGGAGGGGGCAGCGCGGTGTTTGGCCTGGCGCCGGACCAGAACGAACCGGGGACTAACCCCATACCGTCCAGCCTAAGGACCAACGTCCTCATTGGTTGTGACGACTACCAAACGCGGAATCATTATTAGTTAGATGATAACATGACAAAAATGATAACATGACAAATATCATGACTAAAGATTGCATTCGAATCATTGTAACATGACAAATGACAAAAATTGCCTTCGAATCATTATAACATGACAAAGATGACAACCTTCCCCATGTGCTAATGTTTTATAATTTTGGAATTTGATACCAAAATTTGTCGTAGAACACATGATATTGAATTTAATCATTTCTTTGAATATGATTTTGAATTTACGAAATTCATTTGTTTGTAGTTACTACCAACATTTTTTGATTGAGTAAATCATTTAATTTCGATAATATTAATCGATTTTTGTTTGTGTATGTTTATGGAAAACAGATGTTTATAAAAATGCTTAAGGAGATATTAACATAAATATTTCGAAGTAATTTAACAGTTAGAATAGAACATACCTTTCCTCTTTATCCGACTAGGTAAATCTTTAAGTTGATTTTTCCAAGTGACCAACCCAACCAATTTTTCCCTACGGCCTCCTGCCTAAACGGTACTTTTGTGGCTCCAGGGCTCCAGGTTTTGCAAATTTTTTTAAAGATGAACTAATGGATAAAAAGGAAACTGATATTTTATTCATAACTGTTCTTCCCTAAGGAAGAACTTCTTGATATTTACATAATATTCTCCCTTAGCAAGGAGACTACTCACTTACACACATATTACAAATGAAAAGTTGGAAAGGGAAATGATACGAGAGATGGGGATGCTAAACTTAAAGAATTCAACTTCTTTATATAGTAGAAGTGAATTTTACAAAAGACCATTATAGCCCTTAATCAATCGTCATGGATGACGTTTATTTAATCGATATACCCATGTGTTGGGTCCAGTTCTCGAGTGTCTTCATCTGAAGAATAACTGTCTTTTTCAGTAGGGTTTTTGTTTTTTTCTGAAGAAGATGCTTTGCAGTATTCGCACTGATGGTTCTCAAATGTGCGTTGTAACTTTTGGCAATGTTGTTCTTTAGTGGCGGGGCCTGCCTCTATTTTATTAAAAATAATGCATTGCTCCATCCTTTCTAGAGCTTCTTTTTCATGTAGTGGTAATGGGGTTCCACTATAGCTAGTAATTATGCAGTTGGTGCTGCAATAATTTACTTTATTAAAGCTTCCCGCTTTAATTTTTTGTAGGTTTTCTAGGATTTGTAAAAATCCTTTTGTCCTGATATTTAACCATTTTTCATAGTCTTCATTGTCTTCCTTTATCACCCTTGAAGGATTGACCGTTCTTGTTTTGGCGATACCAATTTCTAAATGATGGTAACTTGGAAAGGTTTTTCCTTGATACCAGTCTGGGAGTGTAGAACTACACTTGATGAAGATATTTGCATCTCTTGCAGCGGCAATTCGAAAATTTTTGATAGCTTTCTTCATTCCTTCAGATAAAGTACTTATTTCAAGTAAATTAGGAGAAGGGTAAATGAACTTCGCTAATCCATCAGAAAATGCTAGAGAAACTAGTTCTGGGCTTGCACCTGGACAAAAGATAATAATACTTTTAGTAGCCTTGTCTTATGTGTAAATATGTTCGAACTCGAAATCGTTTTGGCTTAGGGCTCTAGCCTTTGACCAAATTGTTCTGAATTCGTCTAAAGATATAATATCTTTTTCTTCTTTCTCTTCATTTATTGTTGGTTTTGAGAAAGTGTTGTTTCTGAATTCAATGACCATTTCTTTTTTCTTGGGCTTCAAAGGTTCAGGAAAAATGGTTACCTTTAAAGGTATTTCTTTTTTCCCGAAGTTTGCTGAATATCGGGTGGCTTCTTGTTGGGCTTGTAATAATGACCAAATTTTTTGAAGGGATAATCAGTTTTGTCAACATAACTTTTGACTATAGCCTAGTCTTCATAAATTCCTCTGTGGTTGCCATCAAAGATAACATGAAATCTTGAGTTAAGATTTTTTGGTATTTGAGTGACTTGAGAGTAACTTGGTCTGAGAGAGACCTTTTCAGTTTTTGGCAAACTGTCAGCCATCAACGGATTTGATATGCCTTTACCAGAGCTGTTAGCTTCTGGGCTAGATGAAGATTTTAGTTCTTCATTTACTCTATTTTTGTTTTTTTTTTCCAAAGCAACAGGAGTAAACGGACTTGATTTTTCTTTACCCTTTGACGTTTGAGGGGGAATAGATTCAGATTGTTTCCTTGCGGATTCCTGCTCTGAATTAGCAGTTGTTTCTAGACTTTCATCATAGAGAGCTATCTGATCTCGAATAGCTTTTAATTCTATCAAAAGAATTTTTTCTTTTAGGCGTAAAGCCTTTAAATTCTCCATTTCTTTTTAAAAAATAAGCTTTTCTTTTGTGAGAGTGATAGGTGATGCCTTTGTTTGAAGGGTATGTGCTCCTTAAATAGGCATGAAAAGCATTTAAATATAAAAAAATATTTGAAATACGTATTTGTTTACGTATTTTGAAAATCTCGTGTCAAGCAATCAGCTAGCACGTTTTTGGACCCTTCAAGATGCTCGATGTCGAAAGAATATCTTGAAAACCACATCTGTCACCTGACAAGACGGCCTTGTTTATTATCTCCTGAAACTTTTGTTTTCAAAAAATAAGTAAAATTTTTATTATCTATCCTGACTAAAAATTTTACAGGAGTAAGATAAATAGAAAATTTAGAAATAGTGTTTTTACCGCAAGTAATTCTTTTTCATTAGTGTGGTAATTTCTTTCAGCCTGTTTAAAGCTTCCAGAAGTATACTTACATATTTCTTCTTTTTCGGTTGTTCTGGCCTTCAGAACTCCTCCCCAATAATCATGAGAAGCGTCTGTTTCTATGATTAAAAATTCATTTTCTTTTGGAAGATAAAGTTTAAGAAAACTGGTTAGGTTTTTCTTTATCTTTTTGATATAGTCTACATCGGATTGTTTCCATTCCCATATATAATCCTTTTTTTTAATTTTACCTGTAAAGGTTTCCTAAGTTCTGCGAGTTTAGGAATATATCCTTCAGCATAGGTTAAAATACCGAAAAATCTTTGAAGATGTTTTTTATCTTCTAAAGTATCTGGGAATTTGTGTAAATTTTCCAAGATATGTTTTTGTGGACAATGAGTCCCTTGATCTATTTCAAGACCCAAAAAGTTTATCTTTGTTTTAAAAAGATTAGCTTTCTTTTTTGATAAAATGATTCCATATTTTTCAATTGTTTTTAAAACTGATAAAACATAAAAATAATGTTTATCTTCTGAGTTTGAGAAAACTATAATATCGTCGACATGGACGGTACAGTAATTTTCTAAACCTCTTAAAGCATTTTGCATATGCCTTTGAAATATGCTTGGTGTTTGCTTTAATCCAAAAGGAACTACCTTCCACTGATAATGACCATCTGGACATGTGAATGCTGTTAGTAACTGAGATTCTTCATCTAACAGTACCTGCCAAAAACCATTTTTGCAATCGAAACTAGAAAAATAGGTTTTTCCTCTTAAAAGAGTGAGTAGTTCCTGCATACAAGGAAGATTATGGCTGTCGCCTTTAGTAGCTGCATTAATTGCTTTATAGTTTACAACCATGCGTTTTTTCCCTCTTCTTTTTTCAGTTTCATTTTCAACTAAGAATGCTGGAGACATGTGAGGTGATTTACTTGGAATAAATAATTTTAAATCAAGTAATTCCTTAATTTGTTTATTAAATTCTTCTCTGTCCTGTGAACTGTACTTCATAGGTTTTACCCTGATAATAGTTTTAGGATCTATAAGTTATATTGATGCTTTCATCCATTTTTTGGATTTTTCAGGATCAATAGGATTTTCTTAACAAATTTTTCAAGTAGTTCTTCAATTTTTTGAAATTTTTGTATTTCAAGTAAAAATATTCTTTCTGCTTTTATAACCTCTTGAGCTATATTAGTTCCAGGAATTTGTTTTATCTTTGAATCTTTTTTCATGGATTCAAGAAAATTTGGTTTTTCGCTTTGAAAAGCCTTTGTGACCTTTTTAATCAAAATCATTTATTGATCAAGATGAAAAGATACTCTGTCTAACCATTGAGTGAAAGGTCCATAAAGTTGACAGAAATTATTTCCAAGAAGTAAATCCATACCTGAATCTTGTTGATAGATAGTAGGAGTGGTAAATGGTTCTCCAGAAAAATAGATTATAAGATTCCTACAAACCTTTTCTAGCTTAATGACATATTTGTTAGCAATCGTTACCTTAATATCTTTGGGAGTGTTTTCCCATAGATCATTAGGAATTATGTGTTTGCTTGCTAAACAAAGACTTGCCCCTGTGTCTACATAACAATGTAGGGCGATTGTTTTATATCCTTTGAAAAAGATTTTTCCTTTAATATAAATTGAATTTGGATTAGTTATATTTGAATAAGCTAATTCAAAACAATGAGTTTTATGATTCTCTTCCCCCAAACTAAAAGAGTGGATAGAGTTCATTCTGAGTCTTCTGTTGAAGAATCAGAGGATGACAAGTTGTCTAGTATTTCTAATGCATATACTTGCGTATAGCCATCAAAAATATTTTCAGAAGGAAAATATCCTTCAATTTCGGCTTCCGAGATAAATTTTAACTTTTCCGGAGATTTTTGTCTATTGGGACATTCGTTGGCATAATGTCCTTCTTCAGAACATATCCAACAACGACATTTTTTCTTCCCTTGAGGACAGACCTTAGGTTTTTCTTTAGAAAAATATTTTCCAGGTGAAAATTTTCTTTTCTTGGTTTTCCAAAAACGTTTTTTAGTTTTTGTTTTATATTTATTTTTATATTTCTTTTTGAAATAACCTTTATCTTTTGTTGGTTCACTGCCAAAAGATAATTGTGGTAACTCTGCGAGTTTTTTACAACAGTTTTTATTAAAATGTTTTAACTGTTTTTGTTTATTAGAAAGATCACAATAGGATGCAATTTCTTCTTTAACAATTCTTGTAGCAAACCCAAGGGAATGCATTGTAAATTGAATCTTTTCTTTATTCCATCGCTCTTTTGCCTTTTCTCCGACGATGGGAATTTTCATTAGGTAAGCATCAATCCAAGAATGGAATTCACCTGTGCCTAATTTATATAAATTTGTTTCATAAAGACAAGTGAAATCGTCTAAAAGACATATGTCACAAAGCTGTGCTTTAGCAAGATTTTGTCTTGCTATTTCTAGCATCTTCTTATTTTCTCGGTCTTTATCTGTTATGAGGTCGAGACCTAAAAACATCATGTATATTGCATTTATAATTTGATCAAAAAGATCCTCACCATGCAAATCTTCACTCTAGGTTGTTCCTTTTATGAAGTTTTGGACGATTCCTGCAGACTTATTGTCACACCCCAACCGATGGCGGAAACATCGGGGCGTGGCACTGAGTGAAACAGATTGTCCAGAAGTTTCCATAACAACTATAATTACCAATTATTTAAAGCAACATGTCCCATACCATGTCATAAAAGATAACATAATTATTACAGACAAGATCTAGTCAAATTGTTCTGTTCCGACAACTCAGATTCTTATTACAGACACTTTATTATTGATCTAGGTCTTTCCTAGCCTCGATTTCATAGCAAGCAAAGCATGTAAACATCCTAAGCACCTATCACATACGTTAAAGTAAAAGTCAATACACATAGTGTAAAGGTGAGCATAAAAGTTTGATAGATATAATAAAGTTCGAAATTGTTTACGCATAACCAGCACGTACACAGAATGAAATGAGCATGTTAGTTATCGACATGAACCCATCGATACCAATGACTGCGGGTTGACTGCCCAAAGAAGTTCGCGATACACACTCACCACTGTGAGCCATGTAACTAATTGTCCTTAGCAACCCCTGAATGAACAGGTGCTGAGTCCAAACTAATAGTACTACCGTCACTAAGGCAGGTAGACAACATTCCATGTGTAAACATAACAAACAAGCATTCATTTAGTCACGTAATACATGCAGTAACGGTTAGCGTTTAAAGCATTTGCGTAGTGTGTTCGATGTGATTCAGAATAAGTAACGTATGTAACACCCAAAAGTGCACAAAGCAAAAAGGGTTCGAGTATACTCACAACGGTTGATGGATTGAAGGGAGCGCTAGAGAGTAGGGTTAGCCTGATCAGAACGATAGCTTAACAATAAGCGATGCATAAAATGATACAAGTGTTAGTGGTTCGGACAACAGTTCGATCGGATGGTAGTCCGATCGGACAGCCGGTCGTTTGAGTGCCAGTCCGCTCGGATGGTCATCCGATCGGTTGGCCTTTCAAGTGGATTGTTTCTCCCTTTGTGAAAGATGTGTTTGTGTATGATGGTTTGACTTTTGAAGTTTTCGTTGTAGCATTTTGAAAACATTGAAGTATCTCTACCTTTCAGGTCGATCGATCGAACGAACGTTCGATCGTGCGACAGTCCGATAAGTTGGGCACTTCAGTGAGAACAAGTCCACAGCAGGTTGTCACTCGATCGGACAGTTGTTCGATCGGGTGGCAACACAGGTGCATTGAACATGTTGAAAATTTGTTAAAGTATGAAGTTCCAAAACATCACATAGTCAGATGGTCGGTCGATCGGGTGGTAACCCGATCGGACGGCGATCCGTTCGGTGTTCCAAAACCTTTGAAGTTTGAATGATAGTTAAGTGGGGGGGGGGGGGGAGACCAGGATGCAAGTTGATCGGGTGACCGGTCGTGCGGGTGGATGTCCGTTTGGACAGCAGTCCAATCGGACGACACTCCGTCCTGGTCGACCTGTTCGTCTTCTCCCTTGGTCACTCTGGTAGTATGTCGTTTTATCGAGATGTTTTGATAACGCATTAGACAACAGAAACCTCGTCACGACTTAGTAACCTGATCGGACAGGAATCACCCAAATCCTGCCGGTTAACTGTTCGAGACGGTGTTCCATGTTTAACCCGAAATCGGTAATCTCGTGGATAGAATCTAGATCTTGAACCAACGCATCAACATGTAAGAGTGAAAGGTTAGAACAAGCTCCAATTCTGTCGGTTTTTAGGCATTGAGTGTAAAAGAGTTGAAAGAAAGTTAGAAACCATCTTTCAATCCTTTTCACCTTGAATGTGTTTAGATCTATGCAAGATCTTTGTTTGTTTGTATAGAAATCATTCAGATCTAAGTTGTTCTTGGTGGATTGAAGCCAAAACATGAAGTTCCTAAGAACACCATGATGACATCATCCTAGAACACCTCAAATCTAGTGATTTCACGATTAAAAGTTAAGATTCAAAAGATAGAAAGGTGTAGGAGTGCGTGTAGATTAAGGAAGTACAAGAGTTAGGACGAGATCTTACCGGAATCGTGAGAAATCTGAAGAAAAGTGGGGAGGATGAGCTGGTCGGATGAGAGTTGCCAAAAGTGGAAAGTATGAAGGTGACAGGTGGTATTTATAGGGTTTCCCAAAAAGGAAAGGGTGGGATGTGGCTGGTCGATCGAGTGGGCAGTCCGATCGATCGACTGGTCACCTGGTCGATTGGCCACCGATTCGAGTGTTTGGTGCGATGAGTTTTGCCGTTTCGATTGCGATGCGATAAAGTTTCCTAGTCAAATTACTTTTAATCCCAACTACTATATCAACATACAAGCATCCTTATTCCATATTTGTTTAGCGTTTGGGATTCGATTGCGATTGAGTTTCGATTGCGTTTCGATTGATCACCATACATTTTATAAATAAACATGCACAAGTAACACATAAGGCACACACACACGTATAACAATACCATAATGCGTAATTCGAGTTGCGGGTGCTATTACGATAAACATGCGATACATAGAGATTAAACCTCGATTATTAATAGTTAGTCCACATAATACAACTAACGCAAGAAAATAGATAGATTCTCTATAAGTCAAAGAAGCCAAAACAGTCAAACTTGACTTTGACCTTGACTCCGAAACACGGGGTGTTACAGCCTCCCCTTCTTAAGGGAATTCCGTCCCGAAATTAGGTCGAAGCCGTAACAAACAACTGCGGGTACTTCGCCTTCATGTCACTTTCGAGTTCCCAAGTGAACTCTGCGCCTCGTTTTCCTTCCCAGCGAACCTTCATAATGGGAATGCGTGAGCGTCTGAGCTGCTTGGTTTGTCGATCCATGATCTCGACAGGATTTTCCACGAAGTGTAATGTTTCGTTCACTTGTAGATCTTCTAATGGAACGTGCAAATCATGCTCAGCTAGGCACTTTCTGAGGTTTGAGACGTAGAAAGTCGGATGAACGTTGCTAAGTTCCTCCGGTAGTTCGAGTCTGTAGGCCACCTTGCCGATCCTTTCCAGAATCTTAAAGGGTCCAACGTATCGAGGTGCAAGCTTTCCTTTCTTGCCGAATCGGACCACACCCTTCCAAGGTGAAACCTTTAGGAGTACGTAGTCACCAACGTCAAATTCAAGGGGCTTGCGTCGTCTATCGGCGTAACTTTTTTGATGACTCCGAGCTTTCAATAGATTGTCTCGAATCTGGAGGATTTTGTCAGTCGTTTCTTGTAATAGCCCAGGGCCGGTTAATTGCGAGTGCCCGATCTCGTGCCATACAATAGGCGATCGACATCTTCTTTCATACAATGCCTCAAATGGTGCCATTTGAATGCTGGCATGATAACTGTTATTGTACGAGAACTCGACTAAAGGTAAGTATGCGTCCCAATTACCACCGAAATCTATGACACACGAACGGAGCATGTCTTCAAGAGTACGAATCGTTCTCTCAGTCTGACCGTCGGTTTGAGGGTGGAATGCGGTACTTAAATTGAGCGTAGTACCGAGAGCCGTTTGAAATGTCTCCCACAGGCACGAGGTAAACCGAGCATCACGGTCAGAGATGATGTCGCGAGGCGTCCCATGTCGACAAATGATCTCATCGATGTAGATTCGGGCTAATCTTTCTACCTTGTAGTCTTCCCGTATTGGCAAAAAGTGAGCAGATTTGGTCAAACGATCGACAACAACCCAGATGCTGTCGTGACTTGTTGGCGTGCGAGGAAGTTTCGTTATAAAGTCCATGGCTATGCTTTCCCACTTCCACATAGGAATTGGGGGTTGCTCAAGCAAGCCAGAGGGTCTTTGATGTTCAACCTTGACTCTCGAGCAAGTCAGGCACTTCCCAACGTATAGAGCAATATCTTTCTTCATGCCCGGCCACCAGTACTTGTAGCGAAGGTCCTGGTACATCTTATCGGCACCGGGGTGAATAGAATACCGAGATTTGTGGGCTTCGTCCATTAAAATCTGTCGCAAATCGGTCCATTTAGGGATCCAAATTCGGTCAAGATAATGGAAAATCCCATTCGACTTATTCACTAGCTGGGCTCCATTGTGGTAGATTCTTTCCTTATTCAGTGTGCGTTTAGTAAAGCATGCATGTTGGGCTTCGCGGATAAGGGTTTCGTGATCATACTGGGCTTGAAAATTACGTGCGCTATGCAAATAGCTCCATCTGCTGAGGGCGTCGGCTACGACATTTGCTTTGCCAGGATGATAACGGATCTCACAGTCGTAATCCGTGAGAAGTTCCACCCATCGGCGTTGGCGCATATTAAGTTCTTTCTGGCTGAGGATGTGTTGTAGGCTCCTATGATCGGTGAAGATCGTACACTTAGTACCATACAGATCGTGTCGCCAAATCTTCAGTGCAAAAAACAACTGCACCTAGCTCGAGATCGTGGGTTGTGTGGTTCTTCTCGTGGATCTTGAGTTGACGAGACGCGTAAGCGATAACCTTGTCTCGTTGCATGAGAACACAACCAAGACCAAGGTTCGAGGCATCGCAATAGACAATAAAGTCATCGTTTCCGTCGGGTAAAGTGAGAACGGGAGCATTGCAAAGCATATGCTTGAGGGTCTGAAAGGCAGTCTCTTGTTTAGTTCCCCAAACAAAAGGCTTGTCCTTGTGCATGAGAGAAGTGAGCGGCACGGCGATCTTAGAGAATCCTTCGATAAATCGGCGATAATAGCCCGCCAGTCCAAGAAAAGAACGGACTTCAGTCGGGTTCTTAGGTGTAACCCAACTCTTGACAGCTTCGATCTTCGCGGGGTTAACGTGAATACCTTGACTATTTACAATGTGACCGAGGCATTGAACATCCTCCAACCAAAATTCGCACTTGGAGAACTTGGCATAGAGTCGATTCCCTTGGAGTACCTCGAGAACCAAACGTAGATGTTGCGCGTGTTCGGCTTTCGACTTGGAATAGATCAAGACATCATCGATGAACACGATGACGAAGTGGTCGATATAAGGTTTACACACACGATTCATCAGATCCATGAAAACCGCGGGTGTGTTGGTTAAACCAAAAGGCATAACAACGAACTCATAGTGGCCGTATCGAGTGCGAAAAGCAGTTTTGGGTATATCCTCCTCTTGAATGCGTAGCTGGTGGTAGCCTGAACGTAAATCGATCTTGGAGAAACATGTAGCACCTTGTAGCTGGTCGAATAAATCGTCAATACGAGGCAGGGGATAGCGATTTTTGATAGTCAGCTTATTCAACTCCCTATAGTCGATGCACATCCGGAACGACCCATCCTTCTTTTTGACGAAAAGGACCGGTGCGCCCCAAGGAGAGGTGCTAGGGCAAATGAAGCTTTTGTCAAGCAATTCCTGAAGCTTACTCGACAATTCGCGCATCTCGGATGGTGCGAGTCGATAAGGAGCTCTAGCAACGGGGTTTGCTCCAGGAATGAGGTCGATCCGAAAGTCGATATCACGACTCGGGGGTAAACCTAGAAGATCATCAGGGAAGACATTAGGAAATTCGCAAACTACAGGCACCTGGACTACCTCCTTAACTTCCTTTTTCTCCACTACTATGATGTGAGCCAAGAAAGCTTGGTATTCCTTACGGAGATACCTGCTAGCCTGGACACACGACATGAGTTGGAGCTTATTCGACGCGAATTCACCATAAACACACAATTTGTCACCATTAGCGAGCGAGAATCGAATCATCTTTTTCAAAACAGACAACTTCAGCATGGTTTTCGCGAAGAAAGTCCTTGCCTACTATGATGTCAAAGCTTCCGAGCTGCATCGGGATGAGGTCGATGGGAAAGATGTGACAGTTGAGTTCAAGGGTACAATCACAAAGAATAGAATTGATAGAGACAGTTCTTCCGGTGGCAATTTCGACATCGAACGTCGAGGGGAGATGGGCGCGCTTACGATTAAGGAGCTTCTCGAATTCGAGCGATACAAAACAGTTATCGGCACCAGTATCAAACAAACATGAAGCATAAATACCATTCACGAGGAACGTACCATTGACCACGTTTTTGTCAGCCTGGGCTTGGCGCACGTTGATGTTGAAAGTTCGAGTACGTGCTGCTTGTTGCTGTTGCTGCTGCTATTGCTGAGGCTGCTGCTACTGGGGCTCTTGTTTCACAACCCTATTCAGGCACATGTTGGCGAAATGGTTAGGATCGCCACATGCGAAGCAGACTCTGGAGTTGACCGCGGGTGCCTGAGCTGCCTGTTGGCCTTGAGGAGCGGTGAGAAGAGCTTGCTGAGCAGGAGCTGGAGCTGTGGTGTTGCGGGAGCCGGTTCGACAGTTGGCGGTGAAATGGCCATACATATTGCAATGTGCGCAAAATCTTTAGGCTAGACCCACCGGGTGATGATAGGTGCAGGTTGGGCAAACAGGATGAGGACCAGTGTATGCACGCTTTGCAGGCGGTGCATAGGTAACTGGTGCAGATCGGTGCTGATATTGCTGCTGAGCCGGTACGGCTTGGAGTGGGGCAGCAATGGTAGTGGCAGCACAGTTCTTGTTGTTGGAGCTGTTGTTGCTCTTCTTCTTGCGACGTGAGAGCTTTGATGACTGAGGGGTGGCAGTTTGGGTAGCTGGTGCGGCGGTAGTAGCTTGGTGCAGACTCTTCGAAGCTGTATCCCAAAAGCCAGCTTTGACTCGCTTGTCATTGATTTCAGCGGCAAGCAAGTAGGTTTCTTCGATCGTTTTGGTTTTGGCCGCTTGCACAAAATCTGCGACACAATCCGGCAGGGCTCGGATATACTTCTTGATTGCTAACTCAGGAGTCTTGACTTGATCAGGGCAGATAATACTGAGCTGCTTGAAACGAGCAGTTAACGCAGCGTTCTCACCATCCCTCTGCTTTAGATGCCAGAATTCGTCCTCCAACTTTTGACGCTCATGTGGAGGGCAGAACTCTTCGAGCATAACGTTCTTCAACTCGTCCCATGACATACCATAAGCTGCGTCGTTTCCGCGTTTGTTCCTCTCGGGCGTCCACTAGTCTAATGCGCGGGACTGGAAGACGCCGGTAGCATTCAGAGTGCGGAGATCATCAGGACATCCACTCTAACGCAGAGTGACCTCGATCGAGTCGAACCATTGAAACAAGGCCGTAGGGCCATCTTCGCCAGTGAACTCTTTTGGACCACAAGCTTTGAACTGCTTGAAGCTGAAAGCAGTCTTGGGAGCAGCTTTAGGAGCTTCGGTTCTAGACTCCTCAGATGATTTGCTAACATTCTCATAAATTTCGCTCACGATCTTGGGCACAACCTTTGCCACTTGTTTAGCGAGGATGGCAGCAAGGCGTTTGTCTCTCTTTTCTTGACGAGTGATTCGTGGGTGACGGGGTCCAGATGAGGGTCCAGTTGACATTGTCTGCAACAGACATCGTCTTGGGTCTCGGACATAGTACAATCGAATCTCACCTCACACCTAATACTATTAAAGCTCAGGAACACGTATAGTCACGTAACCACATAGGCACATAATCACAGTTCCACCTAAGCACATAAGCACATAAGGCATAGAATCACAGAAGCACATAAGCATGTAATCACAAGATGCATATAGGGACACGTAGAGCATTCTGACTGCATCTATCATCTAAGGCCTACGCGCATTCGAGAATAGCGATTGCGAATAACATATCGAATAGTATAGTAAGGTCGTCCCTAGTTTAGCGATTTGTCAGTGTTTTGAGGTAGGTAAGCAGTGCGAGCCGTGTATGTCGATCAAAGCAAATATCGAAATTCGAATAAGTCACCAAAATCAAAACATATAGACAGGTAAATATGCACATAAACACATAAAATCGACGAGTATCAGAGTTAGCAGTTGCGGGCTCAGAATCGAAACACATAAAAATCAAGGATGGATTGTCTGCGGCTGTTTAGACATTGACTACCCAAGGTGGTTCGACTATTCTCAAGGACTTTCTGAGCACACTTTGAGCTTCAGGACTGTGCTTTCGCCTCGATTCTGGGCGAATGGCGCGCATCCCTTTGGTTTTTGCATGACTTCAAGTCGTTGGAGTCCATCAAGACCTTGGTGAGAGTTTTGTAAAAACCAAATAGAGATCAGAACAAGTCGTCAAGGTTCGGGTTTCACCCCTGACTTAACAACTTCGTTCCTGTTTTGATAAAATAAAGGGAGAATAATGCGTTAAAGTATGGATTTCACTCCTGATTCGACGCAAATTCCCCTGTTTATAGATAAAAATGCGGGTCGAATAAACAATTTAGTCGAGAGTTTGCAGTTTTCACACCTAATCTCGACCTAGTAGCTCGTTCATTTTGAAAACTGAAGTGTAGTGATAGTGTAGCGTAGGCGAGAATAGCAAGCAGGCTCGTACATAATCCCTACAGGATATGCACAGGTTGGTCTGTTGGTTCCTAACCATAGACTAGGCCGTTTCTAAGACATCGACCCGGACTAGGTCGAGTCTTGCCTAATTCCCTATAGTTATGGCTCTGATACCAATCTGTCACACCTCAACCGATGGCGGAAACATCGGGGCGTGGCACTGAGCGAAACAGATTGTCCAGAAGTTTCCATAACAACTATAATTACCAATTATTTAAAGCAACATGTCCCATACCATGTCATAAAAGATAACATAATTACTACAGACAAGATCTAGTCAAATTGTTCTGTTCCGACAACTCAGATTCTTATTACAGACACTTTATTGTTGATCTAGGTCTTTCCTAGCCTCGATTTCATAGCAAGAAAAGCATGTAAACATCCTAAGCACCTGTCACATACGTTAAAGTAAAAGTCAATACACATAGTGTAAAGGTGAGCATACAAGTTTGATAGATATAATAAAGTTCGAAATTGTTTACGCATAACCAGCACGTACACAGAATGAAATGAGGCATGTTAGTTATCGACATGAACCCATCGATACCAATGACTGCGGGTTGACTGCCCAAGGCAGTTCGCGATACACACTCACCACTGTGAGCCATGTAACTAATTGTCCTTAGCAACTCCAGAATGAACAGGTGCTGAGTCCAAACTAATAGTACTACCGTCACTAAGGTAGGTAGACAGCATTCCATGTGTAAACATAACAAACAAGCATTCATTTAGTCACGTAATACATGCAGTAACGGTTAGCGTTTAAAGCATTTGCGTAGTGTGTTTGATGTGATTCAGAATAAGTAACGTATGTAACACCCAAAAGTGCACAAAGCAAAAAGGGTTCGAGTATACTCACAGCGGTTGATGGATTGAAGGGAGTGCTAGAGAGTAGGGTTAGCCTGATCAGAACGTTAGCATAACAATAAGCGACGCGTAAAACGATACAAGTGTTAGTGGTTCGGACAACAGTTCGATCGGATGGTAGTCCGATCGGACAACCGGTCGTTTGAGTGCCAGTCCGCTCGGATGGTCATCCGATCAGTTGGCCTTTCGAGTGGATTGTTTCTCCCTTTGTGAAAGATGTGTTTGTGTATGATGGTTTGACTTTTGAAGTTTTCGTTGTAGCATTTTGAAAACATAGAGGTATCTCTACCTTTCAGGTCGATTGATCGAACGAACGTTCTATCGGGCGACAGTCCGATAGGTTGGGCACTTCAGTGAGAACAAGTCCAAAGCAGGTTGTCACTCGATCGGACGGTTGTTCGATCGGGTGGCAACACAGGTGCATTGAACATGTTGAAAATTTGTTAAAGTATGAAGTTCCAAAACATCACATAGTTAGATGGTCGGTCGATTGGGTGGTAACCGATCGGACGGCGATCCGTTCGGTGTTCCAAAACCTTTGAAGTTTGAATGATAGTTAAGTGGGGGGGGGGGACCAGGATGCAAGTCGATCGGGTGACCGGTCGTGCGGGTGGCTGTCCATTCGGACAGCAGTCCGATCGGATGGCACTCCGTCCTGGTCGACCTGTTCGTCTTCTCCCTTGGTCACTCTGGTAGTTTGTTGTTTTATCGAGTTGTTTTGATAAGGCATTAGACAACAGAAACCTGGTCACGACTTAGTAACCTGATCAGACAGGAATCACCCAAATCCTGCCAGTTAACTGTTAGAGACGGTGTTCCATGTTTAACCCGAAATCGGTAATCTCGTGGATAGAATCTAGATCTTGAACCAACACATCAACATGTAAGAGTGAAAGGTTAGAACAAGCTCCGATTCTATCGATTTTTAGGCATTGAGTGTAAAAGAGTTGAAAGAAAGTTAGAAACCATCTTTCAATCCTTTTTCACCTTGAATGTGTTTAAATCAATGTAAGATCTTTGTTTGTTTGTATAGAAATCGTTCAGATCTAAGTTGTTCTTGGTGGATTGAAGCCAAAACATGAAGTTCCTAAGAACACCATGATGACATCATCCTAGAACACCTCAAATCTAGTGATTTCACGGTTAAAAGTTACGTTTCAAAAGATAGAAAGGTGTAGGAGTGCGTGTAGATTAAGGAAGTACAAGAGTTAGGACGAGATCTTACCAGAATCGTGAGAAATCTGAAGAAAAGTGGGGAGGATGAGCTGGTCGGATGAGAGTTGCCAAAAGTGGAAAGTATGAAGGTGACAGGTGGTATTTATAGGGTTTCCCAAAAAGGAAAGGGTGGGATGTGGCTGGTCGATTGAGTGGGCAGTCCGATCGAACAGCTGATCGATCGAGCGGCAGCTCGATCGGGCGGCTAATCGATCGACTGGTCACCTGGTCGATTGGCCACCGATTCGAGTGTTTGGTGCAATGAGTTTTGCCGTTTCGATTTCGATTGCGAGCGTTGCGATGCGATAAAGTTGCCTAGTCAAATTACTTTTAATCCCAACTACTATATCAACATACAAGCATCCTTATTCCATATTCGTTTAGCGTTTGCGATTCGATTGCGATTGAGTTTCGATTGATCACCATACATTTTATAAATAAACATGCACAAGTAACACATAAGGCACACACACACGTATAACAATACCATAATGCGTAATTCGAGCTGCGGGTGCGATTGCGATAAACATGCGATACATAGCGATTAAACCTCGATTATTAATAGTTACTCCACATAATACAACTAACGCAAGAAAATAGATAGATTCTCTATAAGTCAAAGAAGTCAAAACAGTCAAACTTGACTTTGACCTTGACTCTGAAACACGGTGTGTTACACTTATGTTCAACTAATAATAACAAAGCCTTAGCATGAGAGAACTCTTCTGGATTAGTCTGAATGATTAGACTGATCTTAGTGTTCCATTTATCAATTACCTCTTTTCTTTTGTCAAGGTTGAAGATACAATCAATTTTAATAGTATTAATAGTAGTTGAACTACCATTGTCATTACTATTAGAATCAGGTATACCTTTATGATACGGCATGGAAAATTCCGTATCCTTTTTCTATTAGAACGCCTGTTACTTCTGCTAGTAGAGGCATTATTTACTCTCTGTCTTGGAGACATTTCGATATCTGAAGAACTTTCTTCAGTTTCGGGTTCTTCTTTCTTTAAAGGAAAGGTCATTGGTTCTTCATTCTTTAAAACAAAGATCTGTTCTTTATTTTCAGAGAAATATCTTTCATTTAAGATTTTATTTTCAGAAAACTTTTGTTCACATTCTTTGTCATCTAAAGTAATGAGATTAACAAGTTCTTTTATCTGTTCAACTGGAAGGGTATCCAATTGTTCATCTAAAATTTGCTCCAATCTTTGAGTGATAGAGCTCATTTTACCCGCGAGATAGAATAATCTTTTTGTCTTTAATATTTTTAATTCTTTGTTCAAGCCTTTTTATTTGACTTTTATGACAAAACATGTCATTCATTTTGTCTTTTGGATGCATGCCCCGATTATTGTAGTTTTCTAATAACAAATTGATGGCATTTTGTCGTAGCAAAAGGCATCTTGATATTTCCATATCTATCTTTTGAAAAGAAAGTTTTAAATATTCAAAATTAGTCATGTAGGTGGTTTAGGTGGTCCAAAAGGCCATGATAATGCATTTGGAATTTTAGAACTTCCTAGAGATGGATTTCCAACGTTGAAGTTTGGAAATGAATATTTTTGAAAGCTTTTTTCATTATCAATTTCTTTTTGCTTTTCAGGCATAAAAGTTTTTGAATTTTTTTTTCATCAATTTTGTCTGAAACATCTTTGATAATTTTTGCAGCAGTTACCTCAAGATTTTCGTTGGTAGATAGACTTTCCACCTTTCTTATTAAATCTTTAACAAGTTCCTCTAATTTTAAAAGAGTAGTCATGTTGTAGATATTATTGCTTTTTTAGTTTTAATTTCAATAATTTTTTGCTTAGAAGCAATAATGTTCTTTTTAATAATTTTTATATTTTGAGATCTTATTTTATGACTCAACATAAAATTTTCTCTTATTTGATTTATTTTAATAAACCAGATTTGTATATCAGCCTCTTCATAGGTGATTTGCTCATCAAGATATTGTAGATATTCTAAAATTGGTTTTGAAGACATTATTCTCCAATAACTCCTTTTAAAATTCTTCCATACCCGTCTATTCTTTCTGACATAGAACGTATTAATTGTTCAGTATGCTGGAAACTCTTTACAAATAAGAGAATCAAGTAATACTGAACAATTATTACGTTCTATGTCAGAAAGAATAGACGGGTATGGAAGAATTTTAAAAGGAGTTATTAGAGAATAATGTCTTCAAAACCAATTTTAGGAATATCTACAATATCTTGATGAGCAAATCACCTATGAAGAGGCTGATATACAAATCTGGTTTATTAAAATAAATCAAATAAGAGAAAATTTTATGTTGAGTCATAAAATAAGATCTCAAAATATAAAAATTATTAAAAAGAACATTATTGCTTCTAAGCAAAAAATTATTGAAATTAAAACTAAAAAAACAATAATATCTACAACATGACTACTCTTTTAAAATTAGAGGAACTTGTTAAAGATTTAATAAGAAAGGTGGAAAGTCTATCTACCAACGAAAATCTTGAGGTAACTGCTGCAAAAATTATCAAAGATGTTTCAGACAAAATTGATGAAAAAAAAATTCAAAAACTTTTATGCCTGAAAAGCAAAAAGAAATTGATAATGAAAAAAGCTTTCAAAAATATTCATTTCCAAACTTCAACGTTGGAAATCCATCTCTAGGAAGTTCTAAAATTCCAAATGCCTATATCATGGCCTTTTGGACCACCTAAACCACCTACATGACTAATTTTGAATATTTAAAACTTTCTTTTCAAAAGATAGATATGGAAATATCAAGATGCCTTTTGCTACGACAAAATGCCATCAATTTGTTATTAGAAAACTACAATAATAATTGGGGCATGCATCCAAAAGACCTAATGAATGACATGTTTTGTCATAAAAGTCAAATAAAAAGGCTTGAACAAAGAATTAAAAATCTTAAAGACAAAAAGATTATTCTATCTCGCGGGTAAAATGAGCTCTATCACTCAAAGATTGGAGCAAATTTTAGATGAACAATTGGATACCCTTCCAGTTGAACAGATAAAAGAACTTGTTAATCTCATTACTTTAGATGACAAAGAATGTGAACAAAAGTTTTTTGAAAATAAAATCTTAAATGAAAGATATTTTTCTGAAACTAAAGAACAGATCTTTGTTTTAAAGAATGAAGAACCAACGACCTTTCCTTTAAAGAAAGAAGAACCTGAAACTGAAGAAAATTCTTCAGATATTGAAATGTCTCCAAGACAGAGAGTAAATAATGCCTCTACTAGCAGAAGTAACAGGCGTTCTAATAGAAAAAAAGATACGGAATTTTCCATGCCGTATCATAAAGGTATACCTGATTCTAATAGTAATGACAATGGTTGTTCAACTACTATTAATACTATTAAAATTGATTGTATCTTCAACCTCGACAAATGAAAAGAGGTAATTGATAAATGGAACACTGAGATCAGTCTAATCATTCAGACTAATCCAGAAGTGTTCTCACATGCTAAGGCTTTGTTATTATTAGTTGAACATAAGTCTGCAGGAATAGTCCAAAACTTCATAAAAGGAACAACCTGGAGTGAAGATTTGCATGGTGAGGATCTTTTTGATCAAATTATAAATGCAAGATACATGATGTTTTTAGGTCTCGACCTCATAACAGATAAAGATCGAGAAAATCAAAAGATGCTAGAAAAAGCAAGACAAAATCTTGCTAAAGCACAGCTTTGTGACATATGTCTTTTAGACGATTTCACTTGTCTTTATGAAACAACTTTATATAAATTAGGCACAGGTGAATTCCATTCTTGGATTGATGCTTACCTAATGAAAATTCCCATCGTCGGAGAAAAGGCAAAAGAGAGATGGAATAAAGAAAAGAATCAATTTACAATGCATTTGATGTGTGTGCTGTGTTATATATTTTTATGTATATTTTTAGCCCTTTTTAACACTTTAGTCAAGTTTTAAATTTATAAAACACGATATTTTACTAACACTAGACACACATGTGGGCAAGTGCACCCATCGTGAGCATAGCATAGCGTTGGTAAGATACCGAGGTCGTCCAAGGACATAAGGGCTTTTAATACCGGTTTATCCTCAACGTCTAATCAAATCAAAAGTTTAGAAAAAGGTTTTTAAACATGAAAATAAAAACTAAAAATGCTGAAAATAAAAATAAAAATAAAACAGATAGACAAGATGAATCACTTGGATCCGACTCGCCTCTAGTGTAACCTTTGATTATTTCCACACTTTTGCACTTTTTAAGAGATTATCTTAGTTATAGTAGTAGGCCCCTCTTTTGAAGGTGACGTTACCCTCAACCCAGTAGTTTGAGTCAGCAAGGATACAATCCTAAAGGGTTGGATTATTGAAAGATAATTAATTAAGTTATTAATGCGTAATGTGGTAGGCCCCTCTTTTGAAGGTGACGTTACCATCGGCTAAGTAGTTTGAGTCAGCAGGGATACGATCCTATTAGCCGGGTTAATGTTTTAATAGTAGTTTACATATGAGGGGATCAAGAAATTCGAACCCCCGCCATCCAATACCAGTGGGTATTGAAGGAGGTCCTACTAAGCTTGACCCAGGTCCTTGCAGGATCTATACACTGAACAAGGCAAGATGCTTACCAAACCACTCCCTTAACCCCGACCAGGTAGCCAACATATCTCCATATAGACCGTGGAGATATGAATGGTGTAAATCTTTTATTTTATATAGACAGTAAAATAACGCCAAGACACCACGGACAAATGATAAGGAAGTTTCACCTTCAACATAAGAAACTAGTTATTAAAGTCATTAATACATAACCAAATAAAAAGTGCGAAAAGATTAAAATAAAAAGTATTACACTAAATGCTTGTCTTCACCAAGTGATGTAAGAGACTTAGGCAAACATGGCCTTTGATTGTCAAGAACTCTTACGATCAATCTTGGATCCCGAGACTACTACACACAGTCTATGATGGATGATGGATGATGGTGGTGGATGTGGGTGGGTAAAGTGCGAGAGAGGTGGTTTGCCAAGGGATGATTTGCAAGTGAGCCAAGCACCCCTATTTATAGCCTGCACAGAAGCCCGGACACGGCCCCGTGCCCACTGGGCACGGCCCCGTGCCCACTGGGCACGGCCCCGTGTCCACCCTTCTGCTCTTTCTTCATTTAATGTAGTTTATCTGTATTAGTTGACCACGCCCCCATGACCGCTGGGCACGGCCCCGTGTGCAGAAGCGTATCTGTACTATCAAGATTTGCTCAGATTCTGTGAATCTTTGCGTTGACCACGGCCCCGTGCCCGCTGGGCACTCCCCCGTGTTGGGAAATAGAAGCTTCTACCACTTTGTCTTTTCTGCAGACACTTGGGCACGCCCCTGTGTCTGCTCGACACGGGGCGTGTTCAGCCTTCTGTTGTCTTGTTTTTGCTTGGGAAGATGCTGTCGAGGGGTCGGGCATGCCACGTTTATCCCTTTTCTTGTATTTATGTTAGATTTAGCTGTATTTTTGCTTCTTTTGTTCGTTTAAGCTCTTTTAACCCTGAAAATACAAAAGGAAGACAAAAGCACACTTTTTCCAACATTAGTACTAAAAAAGGGTTAGTTTTATGCCACATTTGATGTAATTTATATGTTGCATTTTACACACATCAATACCCCCACACTTGAATCTTTGCTTGTCCTCAAGCAAAACTCTTTATTTTGTGGCTTACACACCCAAATGGAATGGGTAGAAGAGAAGGTTTTGGGCTTGTCATAGAGTGTCGGGATTCCAAGATTCTTTATTAGGTTTTATTTTTATGTTATTTACAATCCTATTCGTTATGATTTATTTAGAACAATACATAAGATAAATTACTTATTGGGGCATAACATGCCTTTTTAAAATTCCATTTATATACAAGTTCACATACCTCACGGGAGATCACTCAACACTCGGCCGAAGATGTATTTTTGTGAAACACTCGGGACCGGCATGGAACTTACTTCTACCATATGCTTGCCAAGCAATCAATCCTCCTCCTTTTTAACTATACACCTTTGTAAATATCAAGAGGACTTTTGGGGAAGGGTTAGGCTTGGGTTAAAGGTAGGTGGTTGGGTTAGTGGTTAGTAGAAAAAGGCTAAAAGGCGTAAAAAGCGTCGGTTTTCGTAAAACATTTTGTTTTTGTGACTTTTTATCCTAATGAAGCATTTTTCAAACAAGCTTTCTTTTGATGAGCTTGTTTGTTTATTGCAAACTTCATTTTTCTTTTCTTCTCTATAAAATCAAGGGTTTAAAATGAAAAAGGTTTTGGTGGGGAAAGGGTGTTTGTTTTGGGTAAAGAAATGAAAAGGTTTAGGCTCAAAGGGGTTAACTAAGGGGATTTTGGGTAGGTGGTAAAAGAAAAGAAAAATAATGGTGTTGAAAGAAAAAAGGTTAGTCCTAATGCCTCTATCATTTACTTACTTGGGTTTAAGTTGGTAAGGACCGGGAATGCATCGTCATGGCAAGTTCTAGAGTCGTAAGAAACCAAGCGTCTATTCACACAAAAAACGAAAAATGAGCATTTAGTTTTAAGATGTGTATTTGTATGCTCAATAAAGGCTCAAAACTCACTTTTTGTGGGAATGGGTTTTTATGTGATTAAGTATATATAATCAAATTTTAACTAGATTTTTCATGCCGTTTCATAATTTTCTTATGTTGGTTCTTTTTATCACGACGCTATCGGTTGTAAGTTTGTAAAAATATAACCTTTTTAGAACGTGTAATTCCCAAATTAAACCAAGACAAGTAAAAAAATGAAAAATTTTTGAAAAAAATGAAAAATTTTTGAAAAAAATTTGGGGTGTTTAGCGGTTCCAATAGAATTTTGTGTAAGGCTTGTGATTAGGACTTGCAAAATTCAAGGTTTTAGTATCCCCCCACACTTAAATTACACATTGTCCTCAATGTGTCCCAAAAATAAGTTTTTAGGTTGATTGAATGTGTAAAAAGGTGTGTTTAACAAAAATTTTCTGTTACTGGGCACCTGGACACGGGCCGTGGTGTCAGGGCACGGCCCCGTGTTCAGATTGCCAGTAACAAAAATGACAAAAATGTAACAGAAGGCTGGGCACGGGGTCGTGTTCAACGAACATGCCCCGTGTCCAGTTACCTGAACTGGGTGATTTTCTGCAGACCTTTCAGCACGGGTGTAACACCCCGTGTTTCGAAAGTCTAAGTCAAAGTCAAGATTGAGGTTAAGGGAAGAAAAGATTGCTAATTGCGATCTGTCACTCTTTGCTCAACTCCTGTTTTGACTTCTTTGACTTGTAGATAATCTATTTATTTTATCGCATTGGCTGTATTATGTGGAGTACTTATTAATAATCGAGGTTTAATCGCTACTTTATCGCATGTTTATCGCTTATCGCATCGCACTCGCAACTCGAATTTACGCGCTTTCGTTGTTGTTTATGTGTGTGTGCTACCTATTTGTTACTTGTGCATGTTTACTTATGTTATGTATGATGTGGTGATCAATCGAAACGCAATCGCAACGCTATCACAATCGAATCGCAAACGCTAAACACAAGAGTAATCATCCTAAGTAACTTGATGATTGTATGTTAGATATAGTAGTTGGGATTAAAAGTAATATTAAGGGGAAACTCTATCGCATCACTCACTCGAATCGCATCACAACGCCCAACACGCGAATCGAAACGACAAAACCCGTCGCGCCACACACTAGGATCGAGTGGCCAACCGATTGGACTGCTATCCGATCGAGTTGTCACCCGATCGGGCTGCCACCCGATCGGACCAGCCACCCGATCGACCAACACTTTCCTTTCTGGGAAACCCTATAAATACCTCCCTTTGTCACCTCATTTGATGGTGACAGCTCCTTACTCGATCCAGCCGCACTCAAGCTTCTTTCTCTCGATTTCTCGCAATTCTTGTAAGTTTTCAACCTAAATCTTGTACTTTCTTGATCTATACGCACTCCTACATCTTTCTATCTTTTGAAATCTTAACTTTTAATCGTGAAATCAGTAGATTTGAGGTGTTCTAGGATGATGTCACCATGGTGTCCTTATGGACTTCATGTTTTGGCTTCAATCCACCAAGAACAACTCAGATCTGGACGATTTCCACATAAATAAACGAAGATCTAGCATAGATCTGAACAAATTCACGGTGAAAAGGATTGAAAGATGGTTTTTCTAACTTTCTTTTAACTCTTTTACACTCAATGCACTCAAACCCGATGGAATCGGAGCTTGTTCTGATTTTCCACTCATTTTTAGTGATGAATCAGTTCTAGATCTGAGTTCTATCCGAGAGATAGTCGATTTCGGGTTTGAACATGAACAACCGTCTTGAAACGTGTACTGGTCGGATTAGGATGATTCCTGTTCGGTCGGGTCACTCGGGTCGAGATGGGGTTCCTATCGTTTAAACCAGCTATCATAACGTCTCGCTCAAACTACAACACTTCAAACAAAATCAAGTTACAAAACGATCAGATCATCGGGACAGGTTGCCGTCCGATCAGATTGCCATCCGATCGACTGGCTATCCGATCGGATTGCACCTTGATTCAACGCTTAACAATTTTTCAACATGTTCAATGCATTACCAGTTCTAGCAGATTGTCACCCGATCGGTAGACCATCTGATGGGTTGATAAAACTGCTGTGAACTTGTTCTCTGAGAAATGTCTCACCGAACGGATCGCCGTCTGATCGAACCGCCGATTAGATCGACCGACTTGAAAGGTAGAGATACTTCTCTGTTTTCAAAATACTACAACGAAAACTTCAAAAGGCAAACCATCATACACAAACACATCCTCACCAAACGAGGTGTCAATCCGACCGAATGGCTATCCGAATGGGCGACCATCCGAACGGATTGACATCCGATCGAATGACCGACCGATCGGATTGCCATCCTGTTGGTGCATACATCTGTTGTCTTCGTCTTATGTCGAGTCTCAGTTTCGTTGCGGTTTTGATCAAGACATGATGTCATCTTATTCATTGATGACATCATGAAAATGACATCAATATGACATCATACATTCATATCACGTTCAAACAAAGGAAATGCATGGGATTCGCTTGAAACAAGAAATGTGAGTTTGCTTGAAGACAATTTAGGAAGGTTTCGCTTGAAAGTCAACATGTGTGTTTCGCTTGAAAGATAATGAGGGGGTTTCGCTTGAGTGGTGATATATGGTTTCAAGCGAAAGTCTAAGTGTATAAATAGGGTAGTGGTCTTCTTCATTTGTAACGATTTTTTCAGATTCCATACCGAGGTGCTGCCGGTGTGAAGACTGATTGTAATTGCTATTATATCAATCAAATCAGTGTTTAAAGTGATAAGCAAGCTGTTTCAAAGTCAGTTTCTTATTTTCCGCATCTGAAACTGATAAAATCTCTTCTGAACGACTCGTTTGGGTCACAAACCGATCCTACATGTGGTATCAGAGCTCAGGAGGAAGAGATCTTGCTAAAACAACCTGTTTTCGTCAATTTTTCTGATTTCTACACCATTCTTTTCAAAATTAAAAAATTTTCACGGTTAAAATCGGCTCAAATTCACACATATTGTGCGTAATCATGTATTAACAAATCCTGGAAAGTTTCAGCGTTAAAATCGGTTTAAAATTGGTTCAAATTGTAGTTTCGCTTGAAATTTGTTCGATTTTTGCTGATGTCATCATCTTTCGCTTGAAATTACATCGACCTTTCGCTTGAACTTTACATGGTGTTCCGCTTGAAAATGACGTTTCGCTTGAAAAAGTGTGTACTTTGAAGCGAAACAAGGTCTTTCGCTTGAAAAGTTCAGGTTTCGCTTGAATCTGGCCTCTCGCTTGAAAATACATTGATCTTTCGCTTGAACCTACACTAAGGTCTGATCACTTGAAAACGACATATCGCTTGATAGTGCATCGAGTTGTTTGATATTTTAATCGAAGTTGTCAGTAGGTTGGGAAAAGAAATCACATGTGTGTGTCAGTTTGAATGTGATTCTCGTGAATTGATATAATCGGTCCAATGAGATTTGAGGGGTGATCACATATTTTCGGTCACGTGAATTAATTTAAAAGGTTCGTTCAAATGGTGCACACCAAACAATAGTGTAATTGTATTGATCTCCATATTTGCGGTCCAATTATTTCATCTTGATACTTGACTTTGTCGGCCATCAACTTTTGTGCATGTGCATATAAAGAGATTGTCTAGAAAGTATCATTTCAAGTTGACAATTATCAGTACATGTGTTGAACAAGTTCTCGGCCCAAGTTTCATTATCATCGACCCAATCAGTGAAGGCCCAATCAGATTTAAGTGTTTGAACAGATTGTTTTGGACAAGATGTTTGATGAGAATGAAAATTATTATTTTGAAAGATTTAACAATTGGAATCGAGGGTTTATAGATGATAGTTATAGAGATGTGAAAAAGGATGGTTGGGTCAAAAGGTTTAAATATTTTGTGTGTTTGAAAAATGAAACCTTGGATGATCTAGTAAACCGATATAATGTTTTACTTGGTTATCTAAAAGATCATGAGATATTCTTGACAGATGCTGAAAAAATAGCAAAGTTTGCAGATGCATTACCTATTGAATGGAGTGAATGTTTGAAAAATTTAAGAAACGATTCAAATTGTTCAAAATTACATCTAAAAGGATTCATCAGCAAACTTAAAACTCATGATTATGAAAGTGAAAAGAAAAGGAAAGAATTGATAAAAGTCTTGGAAACACATTTGGTGGATATGAGTTTAGATGTGATTGACGAAATGAACAAAAGGATTGTTGAATGTGTTAAGGCAAAATATGTTATGAAATACGATAACAAGAGGGGTTGTTATATTGATGAGAATGCGAATCCTCTTAATTTCGTTAAAAATTTTTGTGCAATCATTCAAGACAAGAACAAAGGAAGTTCCAAGAATTTGTGAAGAATGAATCTTCAAATTCTGCATCAGTGTGCTCTAAATGTGATAAACTTGAAGCTGAGAACGGCAAACTCTTGAAAGATGTGGAAAGTTTGACATTGGAAGTCAAAAAGTTGAAGGATGAGAAGCAAACTGATGTTAAATAGATTTTTATTTTGCAAGAAATTTGTGAGAAGCAAAAATCTGAAAATGTTAAACTGATAAATGACTTGAACAGTTTGACATCAGAAAACAAGAAGTTGAAAGAAAATGGAAAAAATTTGAAGATAAAATTAAAAGTTTTGGAAATGAAAAATTGAAAATTGAAAAAGAATTTCAAAGTCAAATAAAAATTCTTGAAGATGGGAGATCTGTTTTTAGCAAGAATAACATTGAAAAGCAAAAAATGATAAATTCTCATCTTCAGACTATTATTCGACTTGAAAAAGAAGCTGAATGTGCTCGAAAGAAAATCAAAGAGTTAGAAGGTAAAATCAGGGAATGGGAAGAAAAGTTGAAGGTTTTTGTGAATACTTCAGCTATTCCCTGCCCAAAACCAGCTAATTCAGTTCCAATAAGTGACGATGTCACAAACTATGATAAAGTCATAGTTGAAGATTGCGATGAAAAATCTGATGATGAAAACGAAAAAATTGAAAAAAAGAATTTGTTTTTGAAATTAAAAGAAAAATTTCAAGAAACTGTTTCACAATCAACTGAAAAGGGAGAATGCTCTAAGCAAAAACCTTTGAAGAAGAAAGTGGAACAAAAACAAAAAGAGAATTTTGAAAAATGTTCAAAAAGAAAATAAAAGTTCATCAGATCAATCATCCAATCGCAATCAAAAATTACAAAAAGTAAAAAATTGAAAATTCAAAAATTGTTGGTAATGAGTGGTGCAGGTCGGACCACAGTGCTCAAAAGCCAAATCCAGCAAACAAGAGGAGGAAAGATTATCACCAAGCCAAACAGTGCTTTGATCTAAATGTTTGGGCTGAAAATGGTGATTGGTACGATAACAGAGTGTGTTACAGATGCGGCTATCAAGGACACATTGTTGTTAACTGCCAGAGTTGGAGGTTTGAGTCAAGGAGATGCTTTAATTGCAACATCATTGGCCATATTGCTAGAGATTGCTCAATGAGATCAATGAAAATTTCAAGGGCTGAATCTCAGAAGCAGGTGAAGAAACCAGTCAATGTCAAGCCCAAAGAACAGAAGGTTCAAGAACCTAAAGTTCAAGAAAAGAAAGTGAAGCTTTCTCAGGGTCAAAAAGACAGACTGAGGAAGAAGAGGAAGAAGGCCAGAGAGTATCTGGAGAATATTTTGTCCTCGGATACAACTGGTAAAATAGATAAAAGTTCTGATAAATCGTCTTGCTCACCAAAGAACAACAAATCAATCAAAACGCATTCATCAGATATAAATCTGAGGACGAAAGAGGAAAAGAAGAAGAAGAAAGTTGATGGCAATGAATCTGTTTCTGTGGAAACAAAGGAGCCACATATCGGCGATGAATCTGGCTCATCAAAGTCAGACAAGCCACATTCAGGCAATGAATCTGGTATGGTAAAACCAGAAGAGCCATGTGTTGAGGTAAAAAATGAGAATTCTGGTCTAACAATGGATGATGCAAATTTTCCACCATTGTTGAACAAGAATTCCAAAGCACCCAAGGACCGCCTGGCTTGGGTGAATCTGTTTAAATGAAAAACCTGACTTGCCGGAGTTCCCAGGTTGGTAAGCGTGGAACATGAATCGGCATATTTCTTGAGAAATTCACGAAAGTGATTTCGATTTAAAAGTGGTAAATCAGGGACATTAAATTGTACTTGATTTTCTACAAGTGATGTTTGTGGATTGATCTTACAAATGTTAGTTTTTACAAGTGGTTGAAAGAACAAGGTGATGAAACTCCATGTGTGAGAAATGACTTACAAAACTAATTTTCCGGCAAAACCATTTTGATTAAAACAAACTTAAGTGTTTTGAAATCACCATGGGAAAATGTTTTGTTGTCAGGGGAGTTCTGATTGTTCAAGCCAAGTGAATGGAGAATTGAAGTAATTCTCATCATGTTGTCATTTACTTTGTACAGTTTGATTTCTAATTTTCCCAGAAAATCAAAATTGGAATATATTTTGATTTTAGGGGGAGAAAAATTAAAAAAAAAAAAATTAGAAAATTTGAAAATGTAAAAAACATTGAAAAAATGAAAAAAATGAGTTTTGTTGTGAAAAAGAGGAAATGATAGTAGATCAGTTAGACTGTCACAGCATGCTAAAGAAATGGAGAGATAAAATGTGATAAGCGATCTCACTAAAGATGTGACGGTAGGCTCAGCTAGACTAGTAGATTTGTGATAACGATACAAACCTAAAATGAAAAAGCCTAGTTCTAGTGGGAAACATGATTGAAAGCATAGTACTTAGTTTTGTCCTTCTTGATTGTGTGCCTACTCAGTAATCGCTGATTGTCGAAAGACATAAAACTGGTTAAGTTTGTGAACTTTCACAACTTTGCTGAAAAGTCGTTGTGATTGTGCATTTCATTTTGCAAAGATTTAAACTTGTTTTATTTCTTTATTTTGTTTAAGCATTGGACATCCTCTGCGTATACGTGAGTATAGACCTGGATGTTATTGCCTAAACATTCTGCGTTATTTTCTTTGGTGTTTCGTTTAAGCTTTGGACCTCCTCTGCGTATACGGAAGTATCGACTTGTGGTTAAAGCCTAAACAACTTCAACTTATTTTTATTTTCTTATTTTGTTTAAACATTGGACTTTCTCTGCGTATCGAAAGATCGACCTGATTGTTAATGTTTAAACATTCTGCTTTGTTTTCGCACAAATCACATTTGATAAAAGTTTAAAGGCATTATTTGAGTCATTGTATTACATGATGAAGGGATATGCTGAGATCGTGGGGTCCATAAGAATTTAGTGCAAAATTAATATACCTTAAACGTATCGGTAAGCATGTCGAAAGTTTTTAGATTGAGTTTAAGTGGACAACAATATCGTCAATCTATGTGAATCGTTTAGAACTTAAAATGTTTAAAGCTTAACGGTGTTGGTGATTTGTCTCAACAACTGATATGATCCTCTTATACAAACTCACAAAAATAGTGTCTGTAAATATTTCTTTTCTGCATTCCTTTGTTATAAAAAATCCAAAAAGATTTTTAGTGTGTTTTAGCATAAATTTTGAAAAATACAAAAAGATTTTCGACAATTGATGTTGGAAAGCTGATATTCAAAATTTCAAGTGCTGAACATGATGAACAGGGTTGGGTTTGAATGCTGAATTGAAAAATTTTGAATTAAGAAAGAAGTTGAGATTAATTAATCAGGGTTATTAATTTGAACTTGGTGTAACTATTTCTAGTAAGTTTTTCTTATTGATTTAAATAAAAACTTATGTTTTGGTGAGAAGTGTGCAGGAGATGTGCAGGTTTCTAAGAGATAGAGAGCCAGGTTCTGATACCTGAGGAATGTGTGATTTCAACATGCCAGACTGCGATCCCAGCATATCGAAAGGGGAAGTCTGAAGACATTCAAGTAGAGATTGTTTGTGAGGAGTCTGTTGATGCTGAAGATGAGAAGGAGATAAAGTTTGAGAATGCTTACACTGTGAAATATTTCAGAGAGAGTTCAGACTGATAAGGACTGAAGACGTTGAAGACTCGACACTTAAGACTCGTCAACATCTGAGGGGGAGTCTGTTGGTGCATACATCTGTTGTCTTCGTCTTATGTCGAGTCTCAGTTTCGTTGCGGTTTTGATCAAGACATGATGTCATCTTATTCATTGATGACATCATGAAAATGACATCAATATGACATCATACATTCATATCACGTTCAAACAAAGGAAATGCATGGGATTCGCTTGAAACAAGAAATGTGAGTTCGCTTGAAGACAATTTAGGAAGGTTTCGCTTGAAAGTCAACATGTGTGTTTCGCTTGAAAGATAATGAGGGGGTTTCGCTTGAGTGGTGATATATGGTTTCAAGCGAAAGTCTAAGTGTATAAATAAGGCAGTGGTCTTGTTCATTTGTAACGATTTTTTCAGATTCCATACCGAGGTGCTGCCGGTGTGAAGACTGATTGTAATTGCTATTATATCAATCAAATCAGTGTTTAAAGTGATAAGCAAGCTGTTTCAAAGTCAGTTTCTTATTTTCCGCATCTGAAACTGATAAAATCTCTTCTGAACGACTCGTTTGGGTCACAAACCGATCCTACACATCCGATCAGGTTGCTGTTTGACACTTGGTTTCTCGCACCATTTTACGCACCGCTTAACGTTTATACTATCGTACTATTCAGGCTAATCTCGCTCTAAGCGCTCCCTTCAATCCATCATCGCCGTGAGTATACTCGAAGCCTTTTTGCTTTACTCACTTTTGGGTGTTACATACGTTACTTATTCTAAATCACATCAAACACACTACGCAATACTTTAACGCTAACCGCTACTGTATGTTATACGTGACTCGATGAATACTTGTGATATTCACCAATTTACACATACTTTAGTCCCCCATTTTATACCCATTTTACGCGTTTTTGGCCGTAAAACCGAGAATCGGATACTTAATCGAGTTTACTTTTGTTTACAGGCCTAAAACAGCATGCCAAACAAGAAGATGATGAAAACGAGGATTTTCCAGGAAAAACGACAAAGCTGCGAAGATTCTGTGAACATTCTGATCTGGGTAATTGGCATGGCCGTGCAATGAATGGTACGACCGTGTGGATCCGACAACAAAGCTCGGCCCAGCACTGCACGCTAGTGCGATCAGGAGTGCAAGCCCAAATTGGAACCGAACGACCGTTCATCTTATGGAACGCCCGTGCAACCCCGATGACCAAGCCCAGCCCGAAACTGCACCACCAGTGCAGTTGGTCGTGCCAGCCTAAACCCGGAGATGCACGCTTGTGCAACAGGTGGCACGACCGTGCGTCTACAAAGACCGGTCAAGATCTGCTGATGTCACACAGTATGGTGAACAGGGTTTTAAAAGTGAACGGTCGTGCACTTTATTGGCATGACCGTGCGATAAGAAAAAGTTATAAAAAAACAGACAACAGCTTCATTTCGAAATTCTGGACTTTTGGGAGCTCTTTTGGCGAATTCACAGGCTCCGGAGGCACTAGCTTTCACCCGGATTCAAGCCACATTATGCCGATTAGCTCCGTTACTATCCAGATACTCAATCTTGTGCTTTTTTATGGTTTGATTCCTTAATCTTTCCATGTTTTGTTCATGTTTCAAGCACTTAGATTGAAGATTATGTATTATTGTAAGCCTTTGGGCAAAAACACTAGTATCCCTTGCTTAATTACAACCTCTAGTATGTTAATTATGTTTGTAATGACACTTTGAAGCATTTTCTATGTTAATCTTTGTTGATTAGTTTGCAACCATGTTTATTGATGTTGAATTCTTGATTATAAGTAATTATCTTGGATGATTGGTATATGGTTAGTTGAGATATTTGCAAGAAGATGCTTAATTAATCATGTATTAGTAGACTTTGAACTTGGTTAACTTGTTTAATATGTTTGCTCCATGATAATAGAAATGGTTAGTGGGTTAATAAGGGGTAATTATTGTTAATCAAGAAGGCTTTCCCTCACGGAAGGACCTTAACGGGTTAAATGGTGTTGTTATGAATTCTTGTCATGAATTGTTAGCTTTGTTAGTAGTTTCGGCCAAAATTGCTATCTTGGTGAACTTATGTTCAAGATTTGTAAAATGAACTCGGTTGTGATTTAATCTAGTTTATGCTTGTCTCGGTGGTTGCATTGTGTTTATCGGTGTCACTTTCCTTGATTAAGTGAGGTTAGAAAACTCCTAACGGATGACTAACTTATCTTTAGGGGATTATCATAGACATTTATCAATTGCACGTTAAAGAACAATTTTAGGTGGTTAAAGTGTGTTTATCGTTTTAGCTTTCCGAATGATTGTCATGTTAGTATTCCCGAATGGTATACTAATTGTCTTGAAAATGGAGAATTGACCAAATGCTTTAAGTGACAAAACCGACTTAGTTCACATGCTTGGGGTGTGTATAAAGCAAGGCGATATATCTATTTTCTTATTTGGAGTCTACTATGTTTTTATTTATATTTGTTTATGCTTATTTTAGTTTTTAGAAAATCACACAACTTATCTTCCTACCGGTAATTTAATGACAAAGGTTTAGTATTATTCCTCCGTCCACTTCCTTGGATCGACACTTGGTTCTTACCGACACTTTACTACATATATGACGGGGTACACTTGCCCTTTCGTGTGTGTTTTGATGTTGAAGTATAAATCACTTTTATAAATTTAAAACCGAATCGTGTGTAAATTCATTGCAAAATTATGTATATACGCGCACACGTCAAGTTTTTGGCGCCGTTGCCGGGGACATGGCGAGCTTTAGGAACGACCCGAGTCATTATTTTATCGGTGCACATACTTGTTAATATTTGTGAATATTTCCTGATTCATTTATTCGTTCATTTATTTGTTAATATTTCTTGTTTTAATTTAATTTATTCGTTTTCCAAGTCTATTTTTAGAGCTTGTAAATTTTTTTTTTATTTTTATTCCATTTATTTGTTCGAATTCGAACTAATTATTTATTTATTCCTTGAGTTTTCGGCTCCGAAAAATCATTTTTATACTAGCCGATATGTTTACTTTACTTGTTATGTTTTTTTTTTATAAAATTTTGGGCCCATTTTCAAATCTTTATAAAAATTTTCAGCCCTATTTATAATAATTCTGTTTCAATTCAAAAAAAAAAAAAAACAGCATTATTGTAATAATAAAATATTCATTGTGTCAATTTTTCGTTTGCAGGTTGATGTCGTCAACCCCCGCTCCAGACGCTGTTGAGCCTTCAGACGAACCCGAGCGTGATCTGAGGAGACGTATTCGCGATAGATCCTGAACGGTAGCGCTGCTACTCGCAGCTGGTGAGCCGGAGCAGGTGGTACCCGCTGAAGCCGAGGGCTCAGGGGTAGCAGGAAACAGAATCATGGCGGACGACGAGCGACCTTTGAATGACTCGAATCAGCCCGGAGGGGCAGGCCTGGAGCCGAGCATCTTGCAGCCTACTATTGATGCACCTACTTTTGAAATTAAATCTAGTATTATTAATATGGTACAGAATTCGGTGCAGTTTGACGGACGTGACCATGAGGATCCCGAAAGACATATCGCTGCTTTTCTCGCAGTATGTTCGACGTTTAGGATTAGGGGTGTTTCTGAGGATGCAGTTCGGTTGAGGTTGTTTCCATTCTCATTGTGTGACAAAGCTAGAGCTTGGCTTATGTCACTTCCAGCTGGGTCCATCAGGACCTGGAATGAGCTGGCGGAGCTGTTTATGCAAAAATATTTTCCACCTGAGAAAACAAACCAAGCTACGGAACCGAATTGTGACCTTTCGCCAAGATGAGGGAGAGTCGTTGCACGCAGCCTGGGAGCGATTTAAAGATTTGTTAATTGATGTTCCACATCATGGCTTCTCCAAAAGACAGCTGGTCTTGACATTCTATCAAGGGCTTAGTTACAACACGCAGGAGAGGTTAGACGTGAATGCAGGAACGAAGACGCCGAATGAAGCTTATGATATCATAGAAAAAGCTGCGTTGAAGTCTAGCTCGCGTCGAGAAGGAGATAGAGGCCGGACAACAACATCGTCATCATCACCTCGCCCAGGAGTTCACGCTGTGGATGACTACACAGCCATTACTGCATAAATCTCAGCTCTTTCAGCAAAATTCGATAAGTCCCAGATAGCTGTGCAGGCTAGTTCAGGGTGTGACCAGTGCGGGGTGTCACACGAGCTTGGTGCATGTTTTCAGGGAGTCGTGTATGAGGGCCAAGAAGAAGTGGATTTTGTGAGTAATCAGGTGAGGCCGCAGAACAATCCCTACAGCAACACATACAACCCGGGATGGAGAAATCACCCAAATTTTGGGTGGCGAGCGAATGTGGGTAATCAAAACCCATTGGGATTTGCCCAGTGCGCTCCAGCGCCGCAGCAGGCTCAAGGTTAGCAATTCTAGCCATACAACCAATCTTACCAGCAACGTCCATACTCATATCAGAATCAGGGCACTGGGAGTAGTTCCCAGCAGCAGGCCCCTCAATCTAGTTCCAAGCTGGAGGATATGATGGCTCAGCTTCTTACTAGCTCCTCGAGTGCAAATCAGTTGGCTGAAAAACGATACCAACAAAGCAAGGATCGTTTTCTATCCCACGAGGGAGAAATGAGGAGTCAGAAAGCCTTGATTCAGAATATCGAGAATCAGGTTGGTCAGCTGGCGAAGATGAAGTCTGAAAGGCCCCCAGGTGGTCTTCCGGGCAATACCGAGCCAAATCCGCATGGGCATGTAAATGCGGTTATGACCAGGAGTGGCAAGACTACAGGACCCAACATATCGGACTCACCACCGATCGATGAAGCGGTCCAGACTGATGCTCATGATGAGCTGCAAGCCAGGCGTAGCCCAGCAAGTACAGCACAAGTCCAGGAGCCAGTTAAAGAGTACACTCCACCAGTACCATATCCGGGCAGGCTGAAGAAACAGAAAAACGAAGAACAATATGGTAAGTTCCTTGAATTGTTTAAACAACTACACATAAACATACCGTTTGTTGAAGCCCTGGCCCAAATGCCAAAGTATGCGAAATTCCTAAAGGACATCCTTTCGAATAAGCAGAAGCTCGAGGATATATCATGTGTGGTGATGAATGAAAGTTGTTCTGCCATTCTGCAAAACCGTTTGCCCATGAAAATGGGAGATCCGGGCAGTTTCACGCTCCCTTGTTTGATTGGAAGCATGTCTGTTAGCCATGCATTGGCTAATTTGGGAGCGAGTATCAACCTTATGCCCTATAAGGTTTTTACTAAACTTGATCTGGGTGAGCCTTCACCCACTAGAACGAGCATTCGATTGGCAGACTGTTCAATTAAGTATCTGCGTGGATTTGTTGAAAACATGCTTGTTAAAATCGATAAAGTTGTTTTCCACGTGGATTTTGTTATTCTTGACATGGACGAAGATTCAAAAGTGCCATTAATACTTGGGCATCCGTTCCTCAATACTGCGAGGACGATTGTTGATGTGGCAGCTGGCCAAATCACGCTCCGAGTAAATGACGAGCACGTGACATTTGATATTAAAAGATCAATGCAACATCCGCAAGGTCACGATAACATGCTTTATTATGTCGACATTGTCGACGCATGTGTGTGCTCTCATTTCCAAGGCACTATTGAAGAGATTGATTCGGACACACATCTGTCGTGTGGATACCTGATTGGCATTACGTAGGAGGGCCACAATTTCGAGCAGCCAGTCTTTCAGATTGGTGACGATGGTTCCCAGAGTCCGGAGCGGTTTCTAGAAATTGGCCATGTAGAAGAAGAGAAATCAAAACCTTCGATTGAAGATCCGCCGTCTTTGGAGTTAAAAGAACTCCCGCCACATCTCGAGTATGAATTTCTGGATGAGGAATGTCGCTTACCGGTCATCATTTTGGCATTATTGGAAAAAGATGAGAAGAAACAGCTTCTCGAGGTTCTTAGACTTCATAAGAAAGCCATGGCGTGGAAGATTATGGATATCAAGGGCATTAATCCTTCTTTTTGTACTAACAAAATTCTAATGGAAGACGAGTACAAACCCTGTGCACAGCATCAGAGGCGTTTGAATCCAAATATGTAAGACGTGGTGAAGAAAGAAGTGATTAAGTTGTTGGATGCCGGGTTGATTTATCCTATATCTGACTTTGTGTGGGTGAGTCCAGTGCAGGTAGTACCCAAGAAAGGAGGTATTACTGTAGTTTCAAATGATAAGGATGAGCTAATTCCTACCCGTACCGTCACTGGGTAGCGATTTTGCATTGACTACCGCAAACTCAACGATGCTACTCGTAAGGATCACTTCCCGCTTCCATTCATCGACCAGATGTTGGAACGTCTGTCGGGGAAGTCGTACTACTATTTCTTGGACGGGTTTTCTGGATACTTTCATATTCCTATTGCTCCTGAGGATCAGGAGAAGACCACCTTTACCTGCCCCTTCGGCACATTCGCCTACCGGCGTATGCCTTTTGGGTTGTGTAATGCACCGGCGACCTTCCAGAGATGCATGGTTGCGATTTTTCATGATATGATCGAGGATTCTATGGAGGTTTTCATGGATGACTTTTTGATATTTGGAGATTCCTTCGATCATTGTTTGGAAAATTTAAAGAAAATGTTGAAGAGGTGCGAAGAAACGAATCTTGTCCTAAACTGGGAAAAGTGCCACTTCATGGTTAGAGAAGGCATAGTTCTGGGACATAAGATTTCGCGTGCAGGTATGGAGGTCGACCCTGCTAAAGTTGACATTATTTCACGACTTCCACCTCCCACTTCTGTGAGAGCGATACGGAGCTTTCTTGGTCATGCGGGGTTCTATAGGCGATTCATCAAGGATTTTTCAAAAATCGCTAGGCCCATGACCCATTTGTTGGAAAAAGACGCTCCGTTTATCTTTGGAGATGATTGCTTGAGGGCTTTTGACCTTCTCAAGGAAAAGTTGATTGAGGCCCCTATTTTCATTGCACCTGACTGGAGTCTGCCATTTAAAATTATGTGCGACGCGAGCGATTTCGCTATAGGGGCCGTTTTGGGACAAAAGAAAGAAAAGCACTTCCACCTGATCTATTATGCGAGCAAGACTCTTCACGACGCTCAGGATAACTATACCACGACAGAAAAAGAGCTCTTGGCGGATGTTTTCGCATTTGACAAATTTAGATCGTATTTAGTGCTTTCAATAACAATTGTGTATACTGATCACGCAACCATCAGATATCTTTTCAGTAAGCAGGACGCTAAACCACGTCTCATCAGATGGATCTTATTGCTGCAGGAGTTTGATATTTAAATTCAAGATAAAAAGGGTGCGTTGAATGTAGCGGCTGACCATCTCTCTCGGTTGGAGCATGGAGACATCAAGGACACATGTTGGGATTCAATTAATGACAATTTCCCACACGAGTTGTTGATGAGCGTTGAGGTATTCGATGAGTCACCTTGGTTCGCCGACTTTGCGAACTATCTTGCCTGCGGGATTCTGATTAAAGGGTTGACTCACCAACAAAAGAGAAAATTCTTTTCGAATGTCAAGTACTACATTTGGGACGATCCTTTCTTGTTTAGGGTTGGTGCTGATCAGGTGATTAGAAGATGCGTTTCAGGAAAGGAGGCGACTGACATTCTGCGCCACTGTCACGAGGGACCTACTGGAGGCCACCATGGAGCTAATTTCACCGCTAAGAAGGTGCTTGATTCCGGGTTTTATTGGCCGACAATATTTCGTGATGCTCAGAGTTGGGTCAGAGCGTGCGATGCCTACCAGAGGGTAGCAAACATATCGGCACGCGATGAAATGCCTCAGAACTAGATACAAGTTTTTGAAGTTTTTGAAGTCTTTGATATCTGGGGGATAGACTTCATGGGACCATTTCCCCCCTCACGAGGAAACAAATATATCCTGGTTGCGGTTGATTATGCATCAAAGTGGGCGGAGTCACAGGCCTTACCCACCAATGATGCCAGGGTAGTCGTGAGATTTTTGAAGAGTTTGTTTGCCCGGTTTGGTGCACCAAAGGCGCTTATCAGTGATAAAGGGACCCACTTTTGCAACACTCATCTTGAGAGAGCTTTGTCCCGTTATGGTGTGCATCACCCTTTATCCACGCCCTATCATCCACAAACAAGTGGGCAAGTGGAGGTCACGAACCGAGGGTTGAAACGAATCCTTGAGCGGTCGGTAGGTGCAAACCGCAAGGATTGGTCAGACAAACTAGATGAGGCACTGTGGGCTTTCCGTACGGCTTACAAGACGCCTATTGGGACTACTCCCTTTAGGCTTGTTTATGGAAAGGCGTGTCATTTACCTGTGGAGTTGGAGCACAAAGCGATGTGGGCTCTAAAAACTGAAAATCTGGATCTAAAAACCGGAGGTGAAGCCCGGTTCTTTCAGATTCATGAGTTAGAGGAGCTACGACGACATGCATATGAAAACTCCGTGCTATACAAAGAGCGCTCCAAGAGATTGCATGACAAGCGCTTGAAGGACCACAAATAATTCCAAGCGGGAGATCTTGTCTTACTTTACAACTCGAGGTTGCATCTATTTCCGGGAAAACTACATTCACGTTGGACAGGACCGTACATGGTAAAAGAGGTATTTCCATATGGGACTGTCGCAATAGAGAACGCGGACGGCGTTATTTTCAAGGTAAATGGGCATCGCTTGAAGCTATACGTTGCTGGGCCGATCGAGTCGGCGGTGGAGGTTATCGAACTCCACGCCCCGCACACATCATTAGTGTGGGGGGAGAGTCTACGCTACTGACTCGAGTATTAAAAATGTAGCAAGAGCGACTTTGGCGCTTTAGGGGTAAAATCGTCCATTTTTATGTTTTTGTCGTTTTTACGTAATTTAGGTGTGATTTGTAGATTTCGTAGGTTTGTACAGTTTTTAAACGTGCCGAACGAAGGTTCTAGGTTGGAATAATGTTAAAACAGTTTGCGGAGTGCAAAAATGGCGAAAAAAAGGTCGATTCGGCTGCTGAAACAGCTTTCTACAGCAAACAGACATATCTGCAGATCTCGCACGACCGTGCCACAGACCGCACGCCCGTGCGGTTGTGAGCCAGCACCTCGAGTCGCACCCCCTGTGCATTACTGAGGTCAGCGTGCAAGGATTGGTCAATGCCGGTGAAGCACGACCGTGCGTCTGGTCGCACGACCGTGCGGATGGCTAAGGGCAGTTTGGTCATTTGTGCAGTATAAAAGCCCTCATCTGCAGTTTATTCTCATAAGTCGCAAAACCCTACTGCACCAGCCGTTCTAGACCGATTTTCCCCCAAATTGCACCATTTTTTCGCACGGTTTCTCTGATCCTTTTGCACGGTATGCTTTTTCTCTTCGATTTTCAGTTTCATCCTTGTTCTAGGGTAGATCTGTTCGATTTCTTCAAGGCTTTTTAGGGTTCTCTTCATAAACACAATTGAAACCCTAGCCCTTGCAAGAATCATGTGTCTCGTGAACAGTCGGTCGATTTTCTAACCCCCATCTGCCCAAAATTTGATAATTTTCAGAAAAATCTAGCAGTTCTGAATCAGGGGTTAAGAATCTGCAGGAAACGGAGTCGCAAGGTCGTTCCGTTTTGGCACAGACCGTGCATTTGCGGCTGTTCACGATGGTTCGTTGTGGTCTCGGTGATGCACGGTGGTGCCATTGATTGCACGCCGTGCAGTTACGACCAACGCCAACCACCATTGCTGATTCTCGATGACGCACGACCGTGCGTCTGGTCGCACGCCCGTGCGAATTGCCCAGATCAGTAAGGCAGCAGCTTCATAATTGTGTGTTCGGCTGTCCGAATGATATTTTTTCTGCTTCTCTTGTTCTAACTGTCATCCCTCATGCAGATGAAGCATCCGTTTTTACAATTCAACTAAAACGACGCACGAGAAAGTCTTTGCATTCCGAAACTTAACGCATTGTGGCAAAGGCGGGGCCAGTTTGGCATCCCTAGAAGATTAGACTGGGACGTAATGACCGAATTAAACCAACGCGACTGGCTCGAAAACATGTTAACAATTCCGCTTGCGCGTTTGGTCAACATCGACCGCCCGATCTATCTTGAGCCCACGCTAAAATTCTTCGCTACCTACTCGTACGACAAGCCAAAAGCGAGTAAGGTTCCAAACTTCCGCTATAAGAAATGGATAAATTTCAGGTTAGGCGGTCGTTGGCATAGTTGGACAGTGGGAAGGTTGGGTCGAAGACTAGGTATCTACACCAATGAAGATATGGATTCCGAGTTCTTTACAGATCAGTTCACCTTCCCCAGCGAAGGCGAGCGGGGTGAGTTTTGGGCGCAAATTGCAGTTGGCGACCCATATGATCCTCGGATGTCAAAGGCTTCAAGGTTATGAGACCCTTTGCACAGATTTATGCACCACATCTTTAGCCGTACCATAGCTGGGCGCATGGACAGTTTGGGAAACTGTCCCACACCGGATCTTATATTTCTTTATGCGCTAGCGGAGGGGGTACACATCAATCTCGCCGCGCGGATGGCGGAGTACTTTGTGCATAGTTCGGGTAGAACCAACAGCAGTCAAATACATGGTGGTCAGTATGTGACCCAGATCGCTTACAACATGGGTATAATGACTGACGAGGTGGTTCAGGGTCTTATGTTGGTTACCGAGGGTTTGTATATTGACATCCGCTCTCTGAAAGCGATGGGGCTTATAGCAGAGACAGATCATGGGGATAGGTTGAAGGGGCTCAACAACGAGGTCTGGGACCCAGAGCCGGCGGAGGATGAGGAAATAAAGGACGAGGAGCAGCATCAGGAGCCGCCACACTCACCACCACACTCACCACAGCAGCACCACTCACCGCAGTATCAGAACTGGCCCCCCGACATCCCTTCATATCCAGAGTTCTATGGCCAGTTCCAGCAGATGCAGGTCAATCACGAGCAGCAGCGGGCCAGTTTAGAGCGGCTGCATGTTAGTCAGGAGCAGCTGCGGGCGAACCAGGAGGCGATTAGGGTGAACCAAGACTTCATGCGCCAGGAGGTGCAGGCCGGGTTTTCATACCTTTTCGGGGGCCTTCATAATGCATTCCCCAACTACTTTCAGGAGCCCCCATAGTTCCCATTCGGGAACCCAGGCTGTTATGGAGGGGCAGGCCCATCCGGCACGGGAGGAGATGCGGGTGATGACGACGAGCAGTAGTGGAAGTTGTGAGTTGGTGGTTATGATATTTTAGTAGTTTATTTTTTGGGTGTTCATTTTGGTCTTCATTTCAAACAACCGATGCTATGTACTTTATTTTTCAGACACTATCGTTTGTTTGGTTTGTTTTATGTTTGGATATTTAGTACTCCTTGTATGTATGTAAATTATGGTTTGTTTGCGTTTAGATTGTCGCTCCCTTCTGTTTTGTTTTGCTTTGCTTTGTGACATCTGTACAGATTTTTGAAGCAAGTCTTGGACCGGAGCACATCACAGAATCAGCTTTGAAGTCTCGTTTCATCAAAATCATCTTCAGGGGAGTGTTATTCTCCTTTTTCTCTATATTTCAGGTTTCGCATTGGGGACAATGCGAAGTTCAAGTGTGGGGAGGGGGTTTAACATATTGACTTTGTTTGTCCTAAAAAAATAAAAATAAAAATCAGAAAAATCAATCAAACAAATATCAGTAAATTGTATATATATTTAGTAAATAAACCGGTTAGTTATGTTTTAGAAAGCTTCAGATATGATAAAAACCCAACAAGCCAAATAAATTTTGAAAAATATAACTAGAAAGCGTGACAAACAAAGAAAGACTTGCATGATAATTTTCACACTTTTACCCATTCCTTCCGTTATGTGAGCATATTTGAGCCTTAAACTTGTTATATATTTGTTCATTTCGGAGTAGGAGTGAGCCGGATGTCACGTGTAGTTTAGAACTTGTCACTAGCATGCTTGTTAAGACCATAAACATGTGAGATTGTGTAGAAGTGATAGAGGCACCTAGAAAACCACTTTGTTGTTAGCCTTGTTCTTTGTGTTGTGTTTCCCCTAAACCCTACATTACCCCTTAGGATTAACCATGTTGAGCCTTTCCCATGTTTCCCTTTGTTTACCCAACAAAATCACCCACTTAGCCAAATTTAGCCTTTTTATTTTTAAACCTTTTGTGTTAAAACTCGGTCAAAATCATCGTTTAACTAGCGCTTCTTGTAGTTAATTGTTCATTGTACAAATCCATTGGATTATTTTTTATATAAAAAAACAGAAAATAAAACACCCTAAAATAGGGTGAAGTCGACAAAATTCGAGCAATTTTGAATGCTAAAATGACAGAATCTCGTTGATGAGCTCGATATCACAAAAGTTGCCTTTTTAAGGCGTAAGTTTGTATAGTTTTATTGTTCTACGCTTGTTAAACGTAACTACTGAGTTTTAACCATTTTGTCACTTTAAAATTCCCATTCCATACCCTTCACCCAAGCCTATCGTTACAACCCGTAAAGACCTCTTGATTTGCACTTTTTCGCATGTTAGTTGGTGGAGATGAGATCTTGTGACAACCTTATGATATTACACATTTCATTGATGAGGCATTGAGTGTTTGCACATACACATTTTATGTATGTTTCACAAATAAAACCGAGTGTGTGTGAACATTGTGAGGTGTGTGAAGATTAGCGTGTTAAGTCAATCGAAAGTGAAGTCACGGCTTTTTGGTTATCTATATACATATTTGCATGTGCTTGTTTGGTTCGAATCACTTGATATTGCGTTTCGAAAAATCGGCTAACTGTTTGTAGTTGTGTTAGTAGATAGTTTGTAAATTCTCGTTCTTGTTAGACTCTAGCTTTTATTGCATTTTAATTTTAGCTTGCTTGAGGACAAGCAAGGTTCAAGTGTTGGGAGGTTTGATATTCACCAATTTACACATACTTTAGTCCCCCATTTTATACCCATTTTACGCGTTTTTGGCCGTAAAACCGAGAATCGGATACTTAATCGGGTTTACTTTTGTTTACAGGCCTAAAACAGCATGCCAAACAAGAAGATGATGAAAACGAGGATTTTCCGGGCGAAACGACAAAGCTGCGAAGATTCTGTGAACATTCTGATCTGGGCAATTGGCACAGTCGTGCAATGAATGGCACGACCGTGCGGATCTGACAACAGAGCTCGGCCCAGCACTGCACGCCAGTGCGATCAGGAGTGCAAGCCCAACTCGGAACCGAACGACCGTTTATCTTATGGAACGCCCGTGCAACCCCGATGACCAAGCCCAGCCCGGAACTGCACCACCAGTGCAGTTGGCCGTGCCAGCCTAAACCCGGAGATGCACGCTCGTGCAACAGGTGGCACGACCGTGCATCTACGAAGACCGGTCAAGGTCTTCTGATGTCACACAGTATGGTGAACAGGGTTTTATTGGCACGACCGTGCGATCGCAAAAAGTTATAAAAAACAGACAGCAGCTTCATTTCGAAATTCTGGACTTTTGGGAGCTCTTTTGGCGAATTCACAGGCTCCGGAGGCACTAGCTTTCACCCGGATTCAAGCCACATTATGCTGATTAGCTCCGTTACTATCCAGATACTCAATCTTGTGCTTGTTTATGGTTTGATTCCTTAATCTTTCCATGTTTTGTTCATGTTTCAAGCACTTAGATTGAAGATTATGTATTATTGTAAGCCTTTGGGCAAAAACACTAGTATCCCTTGCTTAATTACAACCTCTAGTATGTTAATTATGTTTGTAATGAGGGTCATTAATTTGAACTTGGTGTAACTATTTCTAGTAAGTTTTTCTTATTGATTTAAATAAAAACTTATGTTTTGGTGAGAAGTGTGCAGGAGATGTGCAGGTTTCTAAGAGATAGAGAGCCAGGTTCTGATACCTGAGGAATGTGTGATTTCAACATGCCAGACTGCGATCCCAGCATATCAAAAGGGGAAGTCTGAAGACATTCAAGTAGAGATTGTTTGTGAGGAGTCTGTTGATGCTGAAGATGAGAAGGAGATAAAGTTTGAGAATGCTTACACTGTGAAATATTTCAGAGAGAGTTCAGACTGATAAGGACTGAAGACGTTGAAGACTCGACACTTAAGACTCGTCAACATCTGAGGGGGAGTCTGTTGGTGCATACATCTGTTGTCTTCGTCTTATGTCGAGTCTCAGTTTCGTTGCGGTTTTGATCAAGACATGATGTCATCTTATTCATTGATGACATCATGAAAATGACATCAATATGACATCATACATTCATATCACGTTCAAACAAAGGAAATGCATGGGATTCGCTTGAAACAAGAAATGTGAGTTCGCTTGAAGACAATTTAGGAAGGTTTCGCTTGAAAGTCAACATGTGTGTTTCGCTTGAAAGATAATGAGGGGGTTTCGCTTGAGTGGTGATATATGGTTTCAAGCGAAAGTCTAAGTGTATAAATAAGGTAGTGGTCTTGTTCATTTGTAACGATTTTTTCAGATTCCATACCGAGGTGCTGCCGGTGTGAAGACTGATTGTAATTGCTATTATATCAATCAAATCAGTGTTTAAAGTGATAAGCAAGCTGTTTCAAAGTCAGTTTCTTATTTTCCGCATCTGAAACTGATAAAATCTCTTCTGAACGACTCGTTTGGGTCACAAACCGATCCTACACATCCGATCAGGTTGCTGTTTGACACTTGGTTTCTCGCACCATTTTACGCACCGCTTAACGTTTATACTATCGTACTATTCAGGCTAATCTCGCTCTAAGCGCTCCCTTCAATCCATCATCGCCGTGAGTATACTCGAAGCCTTTTTGCTTTACTCACTTTTGGGTGTTACATACGTTACTTATTCTAAATCACATCAAACACACTACGCAATACTTTAACGCTAACCGCTACTGTATGTTATACGTGACTCGATGAATACTTGTGATATTCACCAATTTACACATACTTTAGTCCCCCATTTTATACCCATTTTACGCGTTTTTGGCCGTAAAACCGAGAATCGGATACTTAATCGAGTTTACTTTTGTTTACAGGCCTAAAACAGCATGCCAAACAAGAAGATGATGAAAACGAGGATTTTCCAGGAAAAACGACAAAGCTGCGAAGATTCTGTGAACATTCTGATCTGGGCAATTGGCATGGCCGTGCAATGAATGGTACGACCGTGTGGATCCGACAACAAAGCTCGGCCCAGCACTGCACGCTAGTGCGATCAGGAGTGCAAGCCCAAATTGGAACCGAACGACCGTTCATCTTATGGAACGCCCGTGCAACCCCGATGACCAAGCCCAGCCCGAAACTGCACCACCAGTGCAGTTGGTCGTGCCAGCCTAAACCCGGAGATGCACGCTTGTGCAACAGGTGGCACGACCGTGCGTCTACAAAGACCGGTCAAGATCTGCTGATGTCACACAGTATGGTGAACAGGGTTTTAAAAGTGAACGGTCGTGCACTTTATTGGCATGAACGTGCGATAAGAAAAAGTTATAAAAAAACAGACAACAGCTTCATTTCGAAATTCTGGACTTTTGGGAGCTCTTTTGGCGAATTCACAGGCTCCGGAGGCACTAGCTTTCACCCGGATTCAAGCCACATTATGCCGATTAGCTCCGTTACTATCCAGATACTCAATCTTGTGCTTGTTTATGGTTTGATTCCTTAATCTTTCCATGTTTTGTTCATGTTTCAAGCACTTAGATTGAAGATTATGTATTATTGTAAGCCTTTGGGCAAAAACACTAGTATCCCTTGCTTAATTACAACCTCTAGTATGTTAATTATGTTTGTAATGACACTTTGAAGCATTTTCTATGTTAATCTTTGTTGATTAGTTTGCAACCATGTTTATTGATGTTGAATTCTTGATTATAAGTAATTATCTTGGATGATTGGTATATGGTTAGTTGAGATATTTGCAAGAAGATGCTTAATTAGTCATGTATTAGTAGACTTTGAACTTGGTTAACTTGTTTAATATGTTTGCTCCATGATAATAGAAATGGTTAGTGGGTTAATAAGGGGTAATTATTGTTAATCAAGAAGGCTTTCCCTCACGGAAGGACCTTAACGGGTTAAATGGTGTTGTTATGAATTCTTGTCATGAATTGTTAGCTTAGTTAGTAGTTTCGGCCAAAATTGCTATCTTGGTGAATTTATGTTCAAGATTTATAAAATGAACTCGGTTGTGATTTAATCTAGTTTATGCTTGTCACGGTGGTTGCATTGTGTTTATCGGTGTCACTTTCCTTGATTAAGTGAGGTTAGAAAACTCCTAACGGATGACTAACTTATCTTTAGGGGATTATCATAGACATTTATCAATTGCACGTTAAAGAACAATTTTAGGTGGTTAAAGTGTGTTTATCGTTTTAGCTTTCCAAATGATTGTCATGTTAGGATTCCCGAAAGGGATACTAATTGTCTTGAAAATGGAGAATTGACCAAATGTTTTAAGTGACAAAACCGACTTAGTTCACATGCTTGGGTGTGTATAAAGCAAGGCTATATATCTATTTGCTTATTTGGAGTCTACTATGTTTTTATTTATATTTGTTTATGCTTATTTTAGTTTTTAGAAAATCACACAACTTATCTTCCTACCGGTAATTTAATGACAAAGGTTTAGTATTATTCATCCGTCCACTTCCTTGGATCGACACTTGGTTCTTACCGACACTTTACTACATATATGACGGGGTACACTTGCCCTTTCGTGTGTGTTTTGATGTTGAAGTATAAATCACTTTTATAAATTTAAAACCGAATCGTGTGTAAATTCATTACAAAATTATGTATATACGCGCACACGTCAGCTTGTTTGTTATGTTTACACATAGATTCCTGTCTACCTGCCTTAGCAACGATAGTACTATAGTTTGGACTCGACACCTGTTCACTCAAGGGTTGTTAAGGACAATTAATTACAAGGTTCACAGTGGTGAATATGTATTACGAACTGCCTCGGGCAGTCAACTCACAGTCATTGGTATCGATAGGGTCATGTCGATAACTAACGTGCTTCACATCACACGTTGTACGTACTGGTTATGCGTAATCGATTTCGAACTCTATTATGCCATTATTAAACTTGTATGCTCACCTTTACACTATGTGTATTGACTTTTACTTTAACGTATGTGGCAGGTGCATAAGATGCTAGGACGCCTTGTTTGCTGTGTGATGAAATCGAGGCTTGGAAAGTGTCATAGAAACAAATAAATAAATTTTCTATTTGAAATCTGAGTTGTCGGATCAGTACTTGTTTGTGAGATAATTATCTGTAATAACTGTTTTATTTGATATGTTATGGTATGGGACATGACGTTTAAATATCTGGTAATTAATAGTCGTTATGGATACTCATGGACAATCTGTTTCACTCTGTGCCGCACCCCGATGATTCCGCTATCGGTTGGGGTGTGGCAGATTGGTATCAGAGCCATAACTATAGGAAATTAGGCAATACTCGACCTAGTCCAAGTCGATGTCTTAGAACGACCTAGTCTATAGTCTAAGTACCAACAGACCGACTTGTGCATACACTGTAAGGGATTCGCACAAGCTTACACCTCGCTATTCTCACTTACGTTACATGTCGCAACCCCCGCCCCCTTTTCTGTCCCGGGAACGGGCGGCCGCGAGACCAGTTGTGGTGGTATCATTTATTATCATTTTTGGCAGCGGAAATTTCATCAGGACCGTAGTTAGAAAATGTTTATAAGAGTAAAACCACCATATTTTATATTAATAATCACATGGGTAAAAACCCAAGTTTCTTATTACAATATGTTTATAGGGATAAACCCTATTTTATTGAATTTAAAACATCGTCTTTTAGGTAACTTTTATAGCCACATATTTCCAAGCCGTCAGTGCTCTCCAGCTGGCTTTCTTCTAATTGGCTTTTACATTTTGTTACCTGAAACGCGTTTTAAAAACATTTGTCAGTGGGAAATATTGGTGAGTGAATCCCAGGTTAATCAAGAAGGGTTTTATCAATTAATACGGTATTGAGAGCTATCACATTATTTATTTCTACACAATTACTCATTCAGTACTGTCAATCCTGACTGGTGGGTCATATTACCCATTGGCTAACTCTTTGTCCAATGGTAACGTGTTCCACATTTTGTATACAAAACCCCAACATACTGGCAGTAATTGAAGAACTACAAAGACTCAATCACTGCTTAATCACATTGTAAAACATTTAAGGTTTTGTAAAGACAGATTACAAAAAGGTTTACAAAAAGAGGATAAACTCACATTGCTGTCTTAGACTTCGTTTAAGGGTTTCCTGGTGTTAATCTATTAATTACACAAATGTACATATGTTAGTATAATAACCCTTTATTTATATTAACAATACCCTCCCTGAGACGGTATTCCAACGACTACGTCGGGCAGAACCACAACAGTCGTTACGGAACCCTGGATCCATCGGGCAGCGTATCTAATACGTAACCGGAGTTATAATACTTACAACGGAGCAGAACTTCATTAATTAGGGGGTATTATGCCTGGAAATTATGTTATCTTCTTCAGAAATTCGTAAGAAAGAAAAGAAATGAGCGATCGTAACTGAAGGCCCGATGCCCTCTTATATAGGGCCTGATTTTGGGTTTCACGCGGCCCGCGTAAGGTGCAGCAAGGGGCTACGCGGCCCGCGAGAGAGACTAGGGTAGGCCCTAGTGTTGCTGACTTAGCACGTAGCTTCGACACGATCATGACACGTGTCGGCACCGGGTGTCGCCCTGCCTTGGAGTTGTCGCGCCCCGCGTAAGATCCTTAAGGGATCTACGCTGCCCACGAGCGATATAAATTTTTGTTTTCATTTTATTTTTAATGATATTTCATATTTTGGGCTCGGTTTTCACATACGGGGTGTATTTTAAGACATATAGGGGTATTTTACAATATATTAGGGTGTCAGAAAAATTCAGGAGGGTTGTTATATCCTACCCAACTTGTTTTAGAACTCGTCCTTGAGGTCTACTGGAACAAGTGTGGATTTTCCTTTGCATTTCCGATTCAAGCTCCCATGTGTATTCTGGTCCTCTTTTGGAGTCCTACTTCACTTTGACCAGAACTAATCTCTTATGCTTGAGGTTCTTGACTTTCCTGTCTTCAATTTGTAGAGGGCTTTCTACAAAATTTAACTGTCCATTTACCTCTATATCCTTAAGAGGTACTACGAGTGATTCATCAGCTAAGCATTTCTTGAGATTAGATATATGAAATACATCATGTATTCCTGCTATTTCCTCTGGCAGATGTAGCTGATAGGCTACGGGTCCTATTCTTCTAATAATCTCAAAAGGTCCAATATACCTGGGGCTTAGCTTTCCCCTTTTGATGAATCTTACCACTCCTTTCCAAGGAGAGATTTTTAATAACACTTTATCTCCTACTTGAAATTCCAACGGCTTTTGTCTGTTATCAGCATAACTCTTTTGTCGATCACGTGCTGCTTTCAGTCATTCCTTAACTTGAATGATTTTGTCTGTTGTTTCTTGTACTATCTCAGGTCCAGATAGTTGCTTTTCTCCAATTTCGGCCCAGTAGACAGGCGTTCGGCACTTTCGTCCATAAAGTGCTTCGAATGGTGCAGCATTGATACTTGTGTGATAACTATTATTATAAGAAAATTCTATCAATGGTAAATGATCGTCCCAATTACCTCTGAAATCAATTACAAAAGCTCTAAGCATGTCCTCAATGGTCTGAATTGTCCTTTCGCTTTGTCCGTCCGTTTGAGGATGATAGGCTGTGCTTAGATTTAACTTGGTTCCCATTGCTTTTTGGAAACTTGTCCAAAAATGAGAGGTAAAACGACTATCTCTGTCAGAAACAATTGATAAAGTAATTCCATGTAATGAGACTACTTCATTTACATACAATTTAGCTAATTGTTCCATACTGAAAGTTTCCTTCATCGGTAGGAAATGAGCTGACTTGGTTAGCCTGTCTACAATCACCCAGATTGTATCATGACTTTCCTTGGTTTTGGGTAATTTAGTAACAAAATCCATTGTTATTAATTCCCATTTCCAAGCAGGCATTTCTAACTGTTGCAATAAACCTGAAGGTTTCTGATGTTCAGCTTTGACTTGTGAACAGGTTAAACACTTTGCAACATATGCTGCTATATCCTTTTTCATTCCTATCCACCAGAAATTCTTTCATAAGTCCTGATACATCTTATCACTTCCAGGATGCATCGTATACTTAGACTTATGGGCTTCTTCTAATATACGGTGGCATAGGTTTCCTAATTTAGGTATCCACATCCTTTTATTATGGAATCTCCAAATTCCATCTATTCCTTGTTCTAATTCCTTAATCATTCCTTTCAACTTCTCAGTATCATCCTTGATTACTGATTCTTGTGCCTTTCTAATCTGTTCATTTTAATCCACTTGTATATTTAATTTAAGAGAACATACTCTTTTTGGCTTTTCGTGATACTTTCGGCTTAAAGCATCAGCAACTACATTTGCCTTTCCTGCATGATACTGAATATCACAATCATAATCACTAAGCATCTCCATCCAGCGTCTTTGTCTCATATCCAATTCCTTTTGCCCGAAGACATACCTTAAACTTTTATGGTCTGTGAAAACAGTAAACTTAATACCGTATAGGTAATGTCTCCAAATCTTAAGGACGAAAATTATAGCTCCTAATTCTAAATCATGAGTTGAATAATTCTCTTCATGATTCTTAAGTTGTCTCGATGCATAAGCTATAACCTTTTGACGTTGCATCAACACACATCCATAACCTACTTTAGAAGCATCACAATAGATTACAAAATCTTCAGTTCCTTCTGGTAACGCTAGTATGGGTGCATGGGTTAATCTTTGCTTAAGAATTTTAAAGGCTTCTTCTTGTTTTGGTCCCCATTCAAACTTAACGGATTTACAGGTTAGCTTAGTTAAGGGAATGGCTATTCTAGAAAAATCTCAAATAAATCTTCTATAATAACTGGCCAGTCCTAAGAAACTTCTAACCTCGGTTGGTGACTCAGGGGTTTTCCACTTGGTTATCGCCTCAATCTTGGTGGGATCCACATGAATTCCGTCATGATTAACTAGATGTCCGAGAAATTGTACCTGTTTTAACCAAAACTCACACTTCGAAAACTTAGCATAAAGCTTTTCTTTTCTTAATAAACTTAGAAGTGCGTGCAAATGCTTTGCATGTTCCTCTTTACTCTTAGAGTAAATGAGAATATCATCTATAAAGACAATTATGAATTTATCCAAATATGGTTTACATATTCGGTTCATCATGTCCATGAATGCAGCTGGGGCATTGGTTAAACCAAATGGCATGATAGTAAATTCATAATGGACATACCTCGTTCTGAAGACGGTCTTAGGAATGTCCTCTTCCTATACCTTTAATTGATGATATCCTGACCTTAAATCGATTTTTGAGAAAAATCGTACTCCTTGCAACTGATCAAACAGATCATCAATTCTTGGTAATGGATACCGATTCTTAATTGTGACCTTGTTCAATTCACGGTAGTCAATGCACATACGCATTGATCCGTCCTTCTTTTTAACGAATAAGATTGGCGCTCCCCATGGGGATGAACTTGGTTGTATGAATCCTTTCTCTAATAATTCATCTAATTATTTCTTTAGTTCCTGCATTTCTGCGGGTGCCAAACGGTAAGGTGCTTTGGCAATTGGTGCTGTCCCTGGTATTAAATGGATTCTGAATTCAACTTCTCTATCTGGAGGTTGCCCTGGTAGCTCTTCTGGAAATACATCTGAAAACTGGGATACTACTGGAATATCTTTTAATTCTTTTCCTTTAGTGTTAGTGATTATGGAAATCAAATACACTAATGATCCTTTTCTTATATAACTTGTTGTTTTCATCACAGAGATGAATTTAGTGGATCTAGAGGTTTTATTTCCTTTAATTGTGATCTTTTCACCCTTTGGTGAATTTACTTGTATTGACTTTTGATCACACAAATACTGGCTTTATTGGCTATTAACCAATCCATTCCTAATACAACATCAAATCCTGCCAGATTCATGGGGTAAAGATTTGCAATAAATTTCTGATTTAAAATTTCTATTCTTGCTCCCTGCAAGATTTCAGAAATCTTAATGGTTTCCCCATTTGCTGTCTCTACTAGACACTCTTGTGGAAGTTTAGTTAATGATTGATTGAGAAGTTTTCAAAATGAAGCATTAATAAAACTTTGGTTTGCACCAGAGTCAAATAATACTTTAGCAAAAACATCATTAACTAAAAACGTACCGGTGATCACATCCGGGATCATCTTTGCTTCTTCTGCAGTCAGAACAAATGCTCTAGCATTTTTATTATTCTTGGTGTTCGTAGCTGGAGCTAATTTCGGACAGTTTGGCTTGATGTTGCCTTGTTCTCCGCAATTGTAGCATATCCTGTTGCTAATCTTTTTCCTGCAATCTTCCTCCTTGTGTCCCGATATTTTGCAGAAGTTACAGTATATGGAGCATCTTCCTGAATGCTTCTTTTTGCAATACTTACAGTAGGGTACAGAAGTAGAGCTTACATTTTTCCCAAGGTTAGAATTTCCAGAATGTGTTGGTGCAGTTGTCTGTCGACTTCATCTTCGTTCGAGTCTTAGTTTAGGGCTGATTGTATAGGGCACGGAAATCAAGAAATCTGTAATTGAGGGTGATTCCGCCCGAAATGACAAGATGTCATTTCGAGCGAAACCCCTAAACATCCTGATTCCGCCCGAAATAGTTAGATGCTGATTCCGCTCCTAAATGTAATGCTGATTCCGCTCCTACTGATGTTGTGTCATTATGAGCGAAATCAGGAGCCTATAAATAGGTTATCATGAGCGAAATCAGTAGTTCAGTTGTTCAGTTGTGATTTCCGACGGCGAAGCTCCGTCGAAGTGTCTCCACGTCTGTAATCGCTTCCAAATCAATACAAGAGACAGTTAATGGTGAAATCAAGCTAAACAAAGACTGAATCAATGAATTACGCCTCTGATTCAGTCTGAGTACTCTTCTGATCGACTCGTTAGGTCGTTTTACAATCCTACAGAATGGAATTCTTGGGTAAGCTTCTGGGTTAGGTTCCTCCTTTGATCCTCTTCTCGTGTACGGACTAATTCATCTGTCAAGGTGTTTACTGGTTCTACAGCTTCTTCTATGGTTTGAGGTCTAGCTGCCTTGACTACATGCCTTATCTCCCCGATTAATCCCCAGATGTAACAGGAGATTAATACTGGTTCAGGTGAAGTAAGGGTTGGCACTATTCTAGCATATTCAAAGAATAACTTAGTGTACCCCTTACTATCCACACCAGTCATTCTAAGGTTTAAGAACTTATTTGCTATCTGTTCTTTTTCATTAGGAGGGCAGAATTTCCTTTCTACCATGTTTTTAAACTCTTCCCATTGCATATTGTAAGTTCTATCACTTCCTCTAGACTGGAGGATAGTGTTCCACCATTCTAGTGTTGAATTCTTAAACAGATTGGAAGCAAACATTATCTTATCCTCTTCCGCACATTTACTTATTCTTAAGACTACCTCAGTCTTTTCTATCAAGCGTAGAGATGCAACGGCCCTTTCATTGCCCGAGAATTCCATCGGTTTACAAGACCAGAATTCTTTGTAAGAACAACCGTAAGACATGGTTCTTCTTCTTTTGGGAATGGACATTTGAAGTATGGGTCCATTGTTCACGCTGTGTTCAGGTTTAGAGGGTCGCTTGCTATCATGCTTACTTTTATTTTCTGCTTCCCTAACTGTTTGAATAATATATGGCATTGCATCTATTATTCCTTGTGCCACTACGTGTTGGATGGCACTGTTGTCCACTTGGTTTCCATTATTGTTGTTGTTCGGGTTATCGTTATTCAGATTATTGTCATTCTGGTTTTCCGGGTTATTATCCAGATTCTCTTGATTCACTTGGTCGGCCATCTGAATTTTAAACATTTGCCAATTATTAATATCACAAAATAATTAATAGTTTAGGCAACAACCACACAACACACATATTGATCAAAAACGTCGAACATTACGACTTTACTCTTTCTTATCTTTTATACATCTACTACAAACTGATACTGAAATTTTGAAATTACAATACTACTATGCATCGCTAACCACAAAGTGGTCTATACTACAACATATATCATTATTATATATATATATATATATATTTTCATACAAACATATTATATATTATTATATTATTATTATTACCAACTCTACCATCACATTCACTGGTCTGGATTCATCCAGTAATCCATATTGCGCTCGTCGTATTTCTAGACGAGTCGCTCTCCTACCTGCCTCATCCTTTCACTACTCTCTAAGATTTCTTCTCCCAAAGTTCGGAGCTCGTGCACATTTTCTGCACTCATTGGGGGTGTAGGTGCTGGTACTGGGTCTGGATACTGGGGCATGGGATTCTCCTGAGGGTACGGATTCTCTAAGATCTCCCTAATGTATTCATCGTTGTCATAGTAGGGATCTAGTGGGTCCAGACCTGGATAGGCTGCTAAATTTGGCATGGTTTCGTCATTTAGGTGATAGCGTGGCACATAATCCCTATGATCATCAAACCATGGATCATAATCTGGGTCTAAGGGATTAGGGGCTGGTATCCTAGGTATTTCCTCAGGGTTGAAATCATGCATTTCTACTTGATTTTCTGGGTTGTTTTCTATCTCCATTGGCTGAGTGAGGAACAAAGGTAAGGGTTGTGGGGCTACTAGTTGTTCCAGATTTGGGTCGACAGCAGTTGTTGCTAGGATATGAAAATTGGCTAAGCTCCTATTAAGCATATCCTGTGTATGGGCATCTGACTCTCGCTTAGCGGCTGCTAGGACTCTTTGCTGTTGCAACTTTCTCATTCTTTTCCTACGCTAAAATGCTCCCTTACTGAACCATCCTCTCTTTTTCTGAGGGAATGGCTCTTCAGACTGAGCTTTAAAGGCAAACATCCCTTCTTCCTGATCAGCTGAATACCCAGAGAGGGTAGGCTGGGAAGAAGTACCTTCACTTCTAGGTGAATCGGACAACTGACGATAAACGTCTGAGGGTCCTTGATCACTCATACTGTAAACTAACAAATAGTCAAATAACACATAACAATAAAATACAGATATGCACGTATTTTCATACTTAATTTCCTAACAAATTAAATAATATATTGATGTCAGCAGAACACTTCTGTGGCTGAATCAGTGGCTTAGCTCTGATACCACCTTCTGTCGCAACCCCGCCCCCTTATCTGTCCCGGGAACGGGCGGCCGCGAGACCAGTTGTGGTGGTATTATTTGTTATCATTTTTGGCAGCGGAAATTTCATCAGGACCGTAGTTAGAAAATGTTTATAAGAGTAAAACCACCATATTTTATATTAATAATCACATGGGTAAAAACCCAAGTTTCTTATTACAATATGTTTATAGGGATAAACCCTATTTTATTGAATTTAAAACATCGACTTTCAGGTAACTTTTATAGCCACATTTTTCCAAGCTGTCAGTACTCTCCAACTGGCTTTCTTCTAATTGGCTTTTACATTTTGTTACCTGAAACGCGTTTTAAAAACATTTGTCAGTGGGAAATATTGGTGAGTGAATCCCAGTTTAATCAAGAAGGGTTTTATCAATTAACATAGTATTGAGAGCTATCACATTTTTTATTTCTACACAATTACTCATTCAGTACTGTCAATCCTGACTGGTGGGTCATATTACCCATTGGCTAACTCTTTGTCCAATGGTAACGTGTTCCACATTTTGTATACAAAGCCACAACATACTGGCAGTAATTGAAGAACTACAAAGACTCAATCACTGCTTAATCACATTGTAAAACATTTAAGGTTTTGTAAAAACAGATTACAAAAAGAGGATAAACTCACATTGCTGTCTTAGACTTCGTTTAAGGGTTTCCTGGTGTTAATCTATTAATTACACAAATGTACATATGTTAGTATAATAACCCTTTATTTATATTAACGATACCCTCCCCGAGACGGTATTCCAACGACTACGTCAGGCAGCACCACGACAGCCGTTACGGAACCTTGGATCCATCGGGCAACGTATCTAATACGTAACCTGGGTTATAATACTTACAACAGAGCAGAACTTCATTAGTTAGGGGGGTATTAGCCCGGAAATTATGTTATCTTCTTCAGAAATTCGTAAGAAAGAAAAGAAATGAGCGATCGTAATTGAAGGCCCGATGCCCTCTTATATAGGGCCTGATTTTGGGTTTCACGCGGCCTGCGTAAGGTGTAGCATGGGGCTACGCGGCCCGCGAGAGAGACTAGGGTAGGCCCTAGTCTTGCTGACTTGACACGTAGCTTCAACACGATCATGACACGTGTTGGCACCTGGTGTCGCCCTGCCTTGGAGCTGTCGCACCCCGCGTAAGATCCTTAAGGGATCTACGCGGCCCGCGAGCGATATAAAATTTTTGTTTTTATTTTATTTTTAATGATATTTCATATTTTGGGCTCGGTTTTCACATACGGGGTGTATTTTAAGACATATAGGGGTATTTTACAATATATTAGGGTGTCAGAAAAATTCAGGAGGGTTGTTATATTACACTATCACTGCACTCTAATATTTGAAAAAGAACAAGTAATTAGGTCGAGATTAGGTGTGAAAACCGTAAACCCTCGACTAAATTGCTTGTTCGACCCGCATTTTATCTACAAACAGGAGAATTTGCGTTGAATCAGGAGTGAAATCCGTACTTCGACGCAAATTTCCTCTCTATTTTTATCAAAAACAGGAACAAAATTATTAAGTCAGGGATGAAACCCGAACCTTGATGATTTGTTCCGTACTTTATTTTTGTTTTACAAAACTCTCATGAAGGGCTCGATGGACTCCAACGACTTGAAGTCACACTATCACTGGAAGGACGCGTGCCAATCGCCCGAAATCGAGGCAATAGCACAGTCCCAAAGGTCGCAGTGTGTACCAAAAGTCCTTGTGAATAGTCGAACCACCTTGGGTAGTCGATGTCTATTTAGCCTTAGACAACCTATTTTTTATTTCAAGCTCGCAATCGCTGATTTTCTGTGTTTTGGTTCTGAGCCCGCAACTGCTGACTCTGATATTGGCCGATTTTGTGTGAATTTTTATGTGTTTACGTGGTTTGTATGCTTATTTGTTAGCATAGTGAGGTACTACTAGTTTCGATTTAACACTTTTGTCAACCGCTCGACACACACAACACAATACACACCGCTAACGAATCACTATTAATTGGTGGATGATCGCGTGATATATTACTCGCTTATGCTATACTACTCGCTGTGAACCCGTTAATCGCAATAGCTATTATCGAACGCGCGAAACTTGGATGATAAAGGAACACATCGATCATATGTAGGTGAATACGTGCAAAATATAGTGTGGTTTTTGTAATCTGACTGCCTTATGTGTGCTTCTGTGCCTTATGTGCTTATGTGGATCTGTGTTTTATGCCTATGTGTTTATGTGATATATGATTGTGTTCTTGAGCTTTAGTAGTATTAGGCGTGTGAGGTGAGATTCGATTATATTGTGTCTGAGTCCTATGATGATGTCTGCTGCAGACAATGTCATCATCTGGACCCCGTTACTCTCGAAACACTCACCGAGAACAGAGAGACAAACGCCTTGTGGCACTCGTCGCTGAGCAGATAGCAAAAGTCGTCCCGCAGATCGTTAATGATCTACTGGAGAATGCTAGCAAGTCTTCTAAAGAATCCAGGACTGAGACTCCAAAAGCTACTCCTAAAGCTGCTTTTAGCTTCAAGCAGTTCAAAGCTTGCAGACTGAAAGAATATACTGGTGAAGATGGCCCTACCGCTTTATTTCAATGGTTTGATTCGATCGAGGTCACCCTGCGCCAGAGTGGCTGTCCCGATGATCTCCGCACTCTCAATGCAACCGGCGTCTTCCAATCCCGAGCTTTAGATTGGTGGACGGCCGAGAGGAACAAACGCGAAAATGATGCAGCTTACGGTTTGACATGGGATGAGTTGAAGGACGTCATGTTGGAAGAGTTTTGCCCTCCCCACGAGCGCCAAAAGTTGGAGGACGAATTCTGGCATATCAAGCAGAAGGATGGTGACAATGCAGCTTTAACTGCTCGCTTCAAGCAGCTTAGTATAATCTGTCCTGATCAAGTGAAGACTTCTGATATAACGAATCAAGAAGTATATCCGAGCTCTGCCGGTTTGTGTTGCAGATTTTGTGCAAGCCTCCAAACCAGCAACAATTGAGGAAACTTACCTGCTTGCCGCTGAAATCAACGACAAGCGAGTCAAGTCTGGTGTCTGGGATAAAGCTCCCAAGAATCTGCATCAAGCTACCACCGTACCAACCGCTAAAACCGCCGCCGCTCCACAGTCTTCAAAAGACCTCCATCGCAAGAGGAAGAACAACAGCAACTCCAGCAACAAGAACTGTGCTGCCACCACTGCTGCTCCACTCCAAGTTGTACCAGCTCAACAGCAGATGCAACACCGCCAGGTCGCGGCACCGGTAACCCAAGCACCGCCGACAAAGCGTGCTTATGTGGGTCCTCACCCGGCTTGCCCGACTTATACCTATCACCACCCAGTGGGAATCGCCTGCAGATTTTGTGTGCATTGCAACATGTACGGCCATTTCACCGCCAACCGGCGTACAGGTCCTCGTCAAGCTCCAGCTACTGCTCATCAAGCTCTACTTCCTGCTCCTCAAGGCTAGCAAGCGGCTCAGGCACCCGCGATCATTGCTAGAGTCTACTTCGCGTGTGGTGATCCCAACCACTTCGCGAACATGTGCCTGAATCGAGTGGTGAAACAAGAGCCACAACAGCAGCAGCTCCAGCAACAGCCTCAGCAGCAGCAACAGCAACAAGTAGCTCGCGCCCAAACTTTCAACATTAATGTGCGCCAGGCTCAGGCTGACAACAACGTGGTCAATGGTACGTTCCTTGTGAATGGCATTTATGCTTCGTGTTTATTTGATACTGGTGCCGATAACTGTTTTGTGTCGTTTGAGTTTAAAAAGCTCCTTAATCATAAGCGCGCCCATCTCCCCTCGACGTTCGATGTCGAAGTTGCCACCGGAAGAACCGTCACTGTCAATTCTGTTCTTCGTGATTGTACTCTCGAACTCAACAATCACATCTTTCCTATCGACCTTATTCCGATGCAGCTCGGTAGTTTTGATGTCATAGTAGGCATGGACTTTCTTCGCGAAAACCATGCTGAAGTTGTATGTTTTGACAAGATGATTCGATTCTCGCTCGCTAATGGTGATCAATTGTGTGTTTACGGTGAAGTTGTGTCGAAGAAACTCCAACTCATGTCATGCATCCAAGCTAGCAAGTATCTCCGCAAGGAATACCAAGCTTTCTTGGCTCACATCGTAGTAGCGGAGAAAAAGGAAGTTAAGGGAGTAAACGATTTCCCTGTTGTTCGTGAATTTCCAAACATTTTCCCTGATGATCTTCCAGGCTTACCTCCAAGTCGTGATATCGCCTTCCGCATCGACCTCATTCCTGGAGCGAATCCTGCCGCTAGAGCTCCTTATCGACTTGCACCATCTGAAATGCGCGAACTATCGAGTCAGCTCCAGGAATTACTTGACAAAGGCTTCATTCACCCTAGCACCTCTCCTTGGGGTGCACCAGTCCTTTTCATCAAAAAGAAGGCTGGGTCGTTCCGGATGTGCATCGATTTTAGGGAGTTGAATAAGCTGACAATCAAGAATCGCTATCCCTTGCCCCGCATAGACTATTTGTTTGATCAACTACAAGGTGCTACGTGTTTCTCCAAGATCGATCTACGCTCAGGCTACCACCAACTACGCCCTTTGGTTAACCAATGCACCCGCGGTTTTCATGGACCAGATGAATCGCGTGTGTAAACCTTTTCTCAACCGCTTCATAATCGTGTTTATCGATGATATCTTGATCTATTCCAAGTCAAAAACTGAACACACGCAACATCTACGTTTGCTTCTCAAGCTACTCCAAGGGAATCGACTCTATGCCAAGTTCTCCAAGTGTGAATTCTGGCTGGAGGAGGTTCAATTCCTCGGTCACATTGTCAATAGTCAAGGTATTCTCGTCGACCTTGCGAAGATCGAAGCTGTCAAGAGTTGGGTTACACCTAAGAACCCGACTGAAGTCCGTTCTTTTCTTGGACTGACGGGCTATTATCGCTGATTTATCCAAGGATTCTCTAAGATCGCCATGCCGTTAACTTCTCTCACGCACAAAGACAAGCCTTTTGTTTGGGGAACTGGACAAGAGACTGCCTTTCAAACCCTCAAGCATATGCTTTACAACGCTCCCATTCTCACTCTACCCGACGGAAACGACGACTTTATTGTCTATTGTGATGCCTCGAATCTTGGTCTTGGTTGTGTTCTCATGCAACGAGATAAGGTTATCGCTTACGCATCTCGTCAGCTCAAGATCCACGAGAAGAACTACACAACCCATGATCTTGAGCTAGGTGCAGTTGTTTTTTAGCTGAAGATTTGGCGACACTACCTGTATGGTACCAAGTGTACGATCTTCACCGGTCATAGGAGCCTACAACACATCCTCAGCCAAAAGGAACTTAATATGCGCCAATGCCGATGGTTTGAACTTCTTACTGATTACGACTGTGAGATTCATTACCATCCGGGTAAAGCTAATGTTGTAACACCCCATGTTTCAAAAGTCAAAGTCAAGATTGACTGTTTTGACTTCTTTGACTTGTAGATAATCTATTTATTTTATCGCTTTAGCTGTATTATCTGGAGTACTTACTAATAATCGAGGTTTAATCGCTAATTATCTCATATTTATAGCATGCTTATCGCTTATCGCATCGCACTCGCAACTCGAATTTATGCGCTTGGTTATTATTTTATGTGTGTGTGCCATTTATGTGTTACTTGTGCATGTTTATTTATGTTATGGTGATCAATCGAAACGCTATCGCAATCGAATCACAAACGTTAAACGTAAGATATTTAGGATGATTGTATGTTAGATATAGTAGTTGAGATTAAAAGTAATTTATTAGGTAACTCTATCGCAACACAATGCACAACACACGAAACGACAAAACTCGTCGCGCCAAACTCTAGGGTCGAGTGGCCAACCGATCGGATAGCCATCCGATCGAGTTGTCACCCAATCGGGCCGCCACCCGATCGGACCAGCCACCCGATCGGCCAGCGCTTTCCATTTTGGGAAACCCTATAAATACCGCAGTTGTTACCTCATTTGATGGTGACAACTCTCCTACTCGATCCAGCCGCTCTCAAACTCTTTACTCCCGATTTCTCTCAAATCTTGTAAGTTTTCAACATAAATCTTGTACTTTCTTGATCTACACGCACTCCTACACCTTTCTATCTTTTGAATCTTAACTTTTAACCGAGGTGTTCTAGGATGATGTCAGCATGGTGTTCTTAGGAACTTCATGTTTTGGCTTCAATCCACCAAGAACAACTTAAATCCGAATGATTTCCACATGAATAAACAAGGATCTTGCATAGATCTGAACACATTCAAGGTGAAAAGGATTGAAAGATGGTTTTTCTAACTTTCTTTCAACTCTTTTACACTCAATACACTCAAACCCGATGGAATCGGAGCTGGTTCTGATCTTCTACCCATTCTTGGTGATGTATCAGTCCTAGATCCCAATTCTATCCAAGAGATAATTGATTTCGGGTTTGAACATGAACGACTGCCTTGAACCGTGAACTGGTCGAACTAGGGTGATTCCTGTTTGGACGGGTCACTTGGGACAAGACGAGGTTCCTATTCTTCAAACCAGCTATCATAGCGCCTTGTTCAAACTACAACACTTCAAACAAAATCAAGTGACAAGACGATCAGGACGTCGGGAAGGATTGCCGTCCGATCGGACTGCCGTCCGATTGGATTGCCATCCGATCGACCGGCTATCCGATCGGATTGTACCTTGGTTCAACACTTAACAATTTTCAACATGTTCAATGCATTACCAGTTCTAGCGGATTGTCACCCGATCGGTAGACCATCTGGTTGGATTATAACACTGCTGTGAACTTGTTCTCTGGGAAATGTCTCACCGAACGGATCGTCGTCCGATCTAACCGCCGTTCGATCGACCGACCTGAAGGATAGAGATACTTCTCTGTTTTCAAAATGCTACAACGAAAACTTCAAAAGTCAAACCACCATACACAAACACATCCTCACCAAACGAGGTGTCAATCTGATCGAATGGCCATCCGATCGGATAGCCATCCGATCGGATTGACATCCAATCGAATGACCATCCGATCGAATAGCCATCTGATCGGGTTGCTGTTCGACACTTGGTTCTCGCACTGTTTTTACGCACCGCTTATCATTATACCATCGTACTATTCAGGCTAAACTCGCTATAAGCGCTCCCTTCAATCCATCATCGCTGTGAGTATACTCGAACCCATTTTGCTTTACGCACTTTTGGGTGTTACATACGTTACTTATTCTAAATCACCTTTACATGATGTGTATTGACTTTTACTTAAACGTATGTGATAGGTGCATAAGATGCTAGGACGCCTTATTTGCTGTGTGATGAAATCGAGGCTAGGAAAGAGTCCTAGAAACAAATAAATAAACAATTGTCTATTGAAATCTAAGTTGTCGGATCAGAACTTGTTTGTGAGACAATTATCTGTAATAACTGTTTTATTTGATATGTTATGGTATGGGACATGACGTTTATATATCTGGTAATTAATAGTTGTTGTGGATACTCATGAACAATCTGTTTCGCTCAGTGTCGCGCCCCAATGATTCCGCCATCGGTTGGGTGTGACAGATTGGTATCAGAGCCATAACTATAGGGAATTAGGCGAGACTCGACCTAGTCCAGGCCGATGTCTTAGAACGACCTAGTCTATAGTCTAAGTACCAACAGACCGACTTGTGCATGCCCTGTAGGGGTTCCGCGCGAGCTTACACCTCGCTATCCTCGCTTACACTACACTATCACTGCACACAAATTTCGAAAATGAATGAGTAATTAGGTTGAGATTAGGTGTGAAAACCGCAAACTCTCAACTAAATCGCTTGTTCAACCCGCATTTTATCTACAAAAAGAGAATTTGCGTTGAATCAGGAGTGGAATCCGTACTTTAGCACAGATTTTCCCTCTACTTTTATCAGAACATGAACAAAATTATTAAGTCAAACCCGAACCTTGATGATATGTGCCCGAATCAAGTGGTGAAACAAGAGCCACAACAGCAGCAACAGCCTCAGCAGCAACAACAGCAACAACAGCAACAAGCAGCACGCACCCGAACTTTCAACATCAATGTGCGCCAAGCTCAAGCCGACAACAACGTGGTCAATGGTATGTTCCTTGTGAATGGTATTTATGCTTCGTGTTTATTTGATACTGGTGCCGATAACTGTTTCGTATCGTTTGAGTTCGAAAAGCTCCATAATCGTAAGTGCGCCCATCTCCCCTCGACGTTCGATGTCGAAGTTGCCACCGGAAGAACTGTCGCCGTCAATTCTGTTCTTCGTGATTATACTCTCGAACTCAACAATCACGTCTTCCCTATCGACCTTATTCCGAAGCAGCTCGGTAGTTTTGACGTCATAGTAGGCATGGACTTCCTTCGCGAAAACCATGCTGAAGTTGTTTGCTTTGATAAGATGATTCGATTCTCGCTCGCTAATGGTGATCAATTGTGTGTTTACGGTGAAGTCGCATCGAAGAAACTCCAACTCATGTCGTGTGTCCAAGCTAGCAAGTATCTCCGCAAGGAATACCAAGCTTACTTGGCTCACATCGTAGTAGCGGAGAAAAAGGAAGTTAAGGGAGTAAACGATGTCCCTGTTGTTCGTGAATTTCCAAATGTTTTCCCTGATGATCTTCCTGGTTTACCACCCAGTCGTGATATCGACTTTCGTATCAACCTTATTCCTGGAGCAAACCCCGTTGCTAGAGCTCCTTATCGACTCGCACCGTTCGAAATGCGCGAACTATCGAGTCAGCTCCAGGAATTACTTGACAAAGGCTTCATTCGCCCTAGCACCTCTCCTTGGGGAGCACCAGTACTTTTCGTCAAAAAGAAGGATGGGTCGTTCCGGATGTGCATCGACTATAGGGAGTTGAATAAGCTGACAATCAAGAATCGCTATCCCCTGCCTCGCATTGATGATTTATTTGACCAGTTACAAGGTGCTACATGCTTCTCCAAGATCGATCTACGCTCAGGCTACCACCAACTACGCATTCAGGAGGAGGATATACCCAAAACCGCTTTTCGCACTCGATACGGCCACTACGAGTTCGTTGTTATGCCTTTTGGTCTAACCAACGCACCCGCGGTTTTCATGGATCTGATGAATCACGTGTGTAAACCTTTACTTGACCGCTTCGTCATCGTGTTCATCGATGATATCCTGATCTATTCCAAATCGAAAACCGAACACGCCAACATCTACGTTTGGTTCTCGAGCTACTCCAAGGGAATCGACTCTTTGCCAAGTTCTCCAAGTGTGAATTCTGGCTAGAGGAGCTTCAATTCCTTGGTCACATTGTCAATAGTCAAGGTATTCATGTCGACCCTGCGAAGATCGAAGCTGTCAAAAGTTGGGTTACACCTAAGAACCCGACTGAAGTCCGTTCTTTCCTCGGACTGGCGGGTTATTATCGCCGATTTATCGAAGGATTCTCTAAAATCGTCGTGCCGCTTACTTCTCTCACGCACAAAGACAAGCCTTTTGTTTGGGGAACTGGACAAGAGACTGCATTTCAAACCCTTAAGCATATGCTTTGCAATGCTCCCGTTCTCACTCTACCCGACGGAAACGATGACTTTATAGTCTATTGTGATGCCTCGAACCTTGGTCTTGGTTGTGTTCTCATGCAACGAGACAAGGTTATCGCTTACGCGTCTCTTCAGCTCAAGATCCATGAGAAGAACTACACAACCCACAATCTCGAGCTAGGTGCAGTTGTTTTTGCGCTGAAGATCTGGCGACACTACCTGTATGGTACCAAGTGTACGATCTTCACCGATCATAGGAGCCTACAACACATCCTCAGCCAAAAGGAACTTAATATACGCCAATGCCGATGGGTTGAACTTCTCATGGATTACGACTGTGAGATTCGTTATCATCCAGGCAAAGCAAATATCGTTTCTGACGCTCTCAGCAGACGGAGCTATCTGCATAGCGCCCGTAATATTCAAGCCCAACACGACCTCGAAACCCTTATCCGTGAAGCCCAACATGCATGTTTTACCGAACGCACATTGAAGAAGGAAAGGATTATCAACTATGGAGCCCAGCTAGTAAATAAATCGAATGGGATATTCCACTTTCTGGATCGCATTTAGATCCCTAAACGGACTGATTTACGACATATTTTGATGGATGAAGCCCACAAATCCCGATATTCTATTCATCCCGATGCTGACAAAATGTACCAGGACATGCGCTATAAGTACTGGCGGCCGGGCATGAAAAGGGATATCGCCCTCTATGTTTTGAAGTGCCTGACTTGCTCGAAAGTCAAAGCCGAGCATCAAAGACCCTCTAGCTTACTCGTTCAACCCGATATTCCTATATGGAAATGGGAGAGTATAGCTATGGACTTCATAACGAAACTTCCGCGCACGCCATCAAGTTACGACAGCATCTGGGTTGTCGTTGACCGATTGACTAAATCTGCTCACTTCCTGCCGATACGAGAAGACTATAAGGTTGAGAAATTAGCCCGAATCTACACCAATGAGATCATTTGCCGACATGGGACGCCTCGCGACATCATCTCTGACCGCGATGGTCGGTTTACCTCGCGTCTTTGGGAAACGTTTCAATCTGCTCTCGATACTACGCTTAATCTAAGTACCGCTTTCCATCCCCAAACCGACGGTCGGACTGAAAGGACGATTCGTACCTTGAAGACATACTCCGTTCGTGTGTCATAGATTTCGGTGGTAATTGGGACGCATACTTACCTTTAGTCGAATTCTCGTACAATAACAGTTATCATTTCTGCATTCAAATGGCACCATTTGAGGCATTCTATGGAAGAAGATGTCGATCGCCTATTGTATGGCACGAGATCGGGCACTCGCAACTAACCGGTCCTGAGCTGTTGCAAGAAACGACTGACAAAATCCTCCAAATTCGAGACAATCTGTTGAAAGCTCGGAGTCGTCAGAAAAGTTACGCCGATAGACGATGCAAGCCCCTTGAATTTAACGTTGGTGACTACGTACTCCTAAAGGTTTCACCTTGGAAGGGTGTGGTCCAATTGGGCAAGAAAGGAAAGCTCGCGCCTCGATATGTTGGACCCTTTAAGATTCTGGAAAGGATCGGCAAAGTGGCCTACAGACTCGAACTACCGGAGGAACTTAGCAACGGTCACCCGACCTTCCATGTTTCGAACCTCAGAAAGTGTCTAGCTGAGCATGATTTACACGTTCCACTCGAAGATCTACAAGTGAACGAAACATTACACTTCGTGGAAAAGCCTGTTGAGATCATGGACCGACAAACCAAGCAGCTCAGGCACTCACGCATTCCCATTGTGAAGGTTTGCTGGGAAGGTAAACGAGGCGCATAGTTCACTTGGGAACTCGAAAGTGACATGAAGGCGAAGTATCCGCAGTTGTTTGTTACGGCTTCGGCCTAATTTCGGGATGAAATTCCCTTAAGAAGGGGAGGCTGTAACACCCCGTGTTTCGAAAGTCAAAGTCAAAGTCAAGATTGACTGTTTTGACTTCTTTGACTTGTAGATAATCTATTTATTTTATCGCTTTAGCTGTATTATGTGGAGTACTTACTAATAATCGAGGTTTAATCGCTAATTATCGCATATTTATAGCATGTTTATCGCTTATCGCATCGCACTCGCAACTCGAATTTACGCGCTTAGCTATTATTTTATGTGTGTGTGCCATTTATGTGTTACTTGTGCATGTTTATTTATGTTGTGGTGATCAATCGAAACCCAATCGCAACGCTATCGCAATCGAATCGCAAACGTTAAACGTAAGATATTTAGGATGATTGTATGTTAGATATAGTAGTTGGGATTAAAGGTAATTTAATAGGTAACTCTATCGCATCGTAACGCACAACACGTGAATCGAAACGACAAAACTCGTCGCGCCAAACTCTAGGGTTGAGTGGCCAACCGATCAGATAGCAATCCGATCGAGTTTTCACCCGATCGGGCCACCACCCGATCGGACCAGCCACCTAATCGGCCAGCGCTTTCCATTTTGGGAAACCCTATAAATACCTCAGTTGTTACCTCATTTGATGGTGACAACTCTCCTACTCAATCCAGCCGCTCTCAAACTCTTTTCTCCCGATTTCTCTCAAATCTTGTAAGTTTTCAACCTAAATCTTGTACTTTCTTGATCTACACGCACTCCTACACCTTTCTATCTTTTGAATCTTAACTTTTAACCAAGAAATCACTAGATTTGAGGTGTTCTAGGATGATGTCAGCATGGTGTTCTTAGGAACTTCATGTTTTGGCTTGAATCCACCAAGAACAACTTAAATCTGAATGATTTCCACATGAATAAACAAGGATCTTGCATAGATATGAACACATTCAAGGTGAAAAGGATTGAAAGATGGTTTTTCTAACTTTCTTTCAACTCTTTTACACTCAATGCACTCAAACCCGATGGAATCGGAGCTGGTTCTGATCTTCTACCCATTCTTGGTGATGTATCAGTCCTAGATCCGAGTTCTATCTGAGAGATAATTGATTTCGGGTTTGAACATGAACGACTGCCTTGAACCGTGAACTGGTCGGACTAGGGTGATTCCTGTTTGGACGGGTCACTTGGGACAAGACGAGGTTCCTATTGTTCAAACCAGCTATCATAGTGCCTTGTTCAAACTACAACACTTCAAACAAAATCAAGTGACAAGACGATCAGGACGTCGGGACGGATTGCCATCTGATCGACCGGCTATCCGATCGGATTGTACCTTGGTTCAATACTTAACAATTTTCAACATGTTCAATGCATTACCAGTTCTAGCGGATTGTCACCCGATCGGTAGACCATTTGGTTAGATGATAACACTGCTGTGAACTTGTTCTCTAGGAAATGTCTCACCGAACGGATCGCCGTCTGATCGAACCGCCGTTCGATCGACCGACCTGAAGGATAGAGATACTTCTCTGTTCTCAAAATGCTACAATGAAAACTTCAAAAGTCAAACCACCATACACAAACACATCCTCACCAAACGAGGTGTCAATCTGATCGAATGGCCATCCGATCGGATTGACATCCGATCGAATGACCATCCGATTGGATAGCCATCCGATCGGGTTGCTGTTCGACACTTGGTTCTCACACCGTTTTTACGCGCCGCTTATCGTTATACCATCGTACTGTTCAGGCTAAACTAGCTCTAGGCGCTCCCTGCAATCCATCATCGCTGTGAGTATACTCGAACCCTTTTTGCTTTACGCACTTTTGGGTGTTACATACGTTACTTATTCTAAATCATATCAAACACACTACGCTATACTTTAACGCTAACCGCTACAGTATGTTATACGTGACTCGATGAATGCTTGTTTGTTATGTTTACACATAGATTGTTGTCTACCTGCCTTAGCAACGATAGTACTATAGTTTGGACTCAGCACCTGTTAACTCAGGGGTTGTTAAGGACAAATATTTGCATAGTTCACAGTGGTGAATATGTATTACGAACTGCCTTGGGCAGTCAACCCGCAGTCATTGGTATCGATAGGATCATGTCGATAACTAAAATGCCTCACGTCACACGTTGTACGTACTGGTTATGCGTAATCGATTTCGAACTCTACTATGCTACTATTAAACTTGTATGCTCACCTTTACACTATGTGTATTGACTTTTACTTAAACGTATGTGACAGGTGCATAAGCTGCTAGGACACCTTGTTTGCTGTGTGATGAAATCGAGGCTAGGAAAGAGTCCTAGAAACAAATAAATAAACAATTGTCTATTGAAATCTGAGTTGTCGGATCAAAACTTGTTTGTGAGACAATTATATGTAATAACTGTTTTATTTGAAATGTTATGGCATGGGACATGACGTTTAAATATCTGGTAATTAATAGTTGTTGTGGATACTCATGAAAAATCTGTTTCGCTCAGTGCCGCGCCCCGATGATTCCGCCATCGCTTGGGGTGTGACAAATGTCGTTGCCGACGCCCTCAGCAGACGGAGCTATTTGCACAGCGTCCGTAATATTCAAGCCCAACATGATCTCGAAACCCTTATCCGCGAAGCGCAACATGCCTGTTTTACCGAACGCACTTTGAAGAAGGAAAGGATTCTCAACGATGGAGCCCAGCTAGAAAATAAGTCGAATGGGATATTCCATTATCTGGACCGAATCTGGATCCTAAGAGGACCGATTTACGACAGATTTTGATGGACGAAGCCCACAAATCCCGATATTCCATTCATCCCGACGCCGGTAAAATGTACCAGGACCTTCGCTATAAGTACTGATGGCCGGGCATGAAGAGAGATATCGCCCTCTATGTTTCGAAGTGCCTGACTTGCTCAAAAGTCAAGGCCGAACATCAAAGACCCTCTGGCTTACTTGTCCAACCCGAGATTCCTATATGGAAATGGGAGAGTATAGCTATGGACTTCATAACGAAACTTCCGCGCGCCATCAAGTCACGAAAGCATCTGGGTTGTCGTTGACCGCTTGACTAAATCTGCTCACTTTCTACCGATACGAGAAGACTATAAGGAAGAAAAATTAGCCCGAATCTACACCAATGAGATCATTGTCGATATGGGACGCCTCGCGACATCATCTCTGACCGCTATGGTCGGTTTACCTCGCGTCTTTGGGAAATGTTTCAATCTGCTCTCGGTACTACGCTTAATCTAAGTACCGCTTTCCATCCCCAAACCGACGGTCAGACTGAAAGAACGATTCGTACCCTTGAAGACATGCTCCGTTCGTGTGTCATAGATTTCGGTGGTAATTGGGATGCATACTTACCTTTAGTCGAATTCTCGTACAATAACAATTATCATTTCAGCATTCAAATGGCACCATTTGAGGCATTGTATGGAAGAAGATGTCGATCGCCTATTGTATGGCACGAGATCGGGCACTCGCAACTAACCGGTCCTGAGCTGTTGTAAGAAACGACTGACAAAATCCTCCAAATTCGAGACAATCTGTTGAAAGCTCGGAGTCGTCAGAAAAGTTATGCCGATAGACGACGCAAGCCCCTTGAATATGACGTTGGCGACTACGTACTCCTAAAGGTTTCACCTTGGAAGGGTGTGGTCAGATTCGGCAAGAAAGGAAAGCTCGTGCCTCGATACGTTGGACCCTTTATGATTCTGGAAAGGATCGGCGAAGTGGCCTACAGACTCGAACTACCGGAGGAACTTAGCAACGTTCACCCGACTTTCCACATTTCGAACCTCAGAAAGTGTTTGGCTGAGCATGATTTACACATTCCACTTGAGGATCTACAAGTGAACGAAACATTACCCTTCATGGAAAAGCCTGTCGAGATCATGGACTGACAAACCAAGCAACTCAGGCGCTCACGCATTCCCATTGTGAAAGTTCGCTGGGAAGGCAAACGAGGCTCAGAGTTCACTTGGGAACTCGAAAGTGACATGAAGGCGATGTACCCGCAGTTGTTTGTTACGGCTTCGGCCTAATTTCGGGATGAAATTCCCTTAAGTAGGGGAGGCTATAACACCCCGTGTTTCGAAAGTCAAAGTCAAAGTCAAGATTGAGGTTAAGGGAAGAAAAGATTGCTAATTACGATCTGTCAGTCTTTGCTCAACTCCTGTTTTGACTTCTTTGACTTCTAGATAATCTATTTATTTTATCGCATTAGCTGTATTATGTGGAGTACTTATTAATAATCAAGGTTTAATCGCTAATTTATCGCATGTTTATCGCTTATCGCATCGCACCGCACGCGCAACTCAAATTTACGCGCTTTGGTTGTTGTTTATGTGTGTGTGCTACCTATGTGTTACTTGTGCATGTTTACTTATGTTATGTATGATGTGGTGATCAATCGAAACGCAATCGCAATCAAATCGCAAACGCTAAACACAAGAGTAATCATCCTAAGTAACTTGATGATTGTATGTTAGATATAGTAGTTGGGATTAAAAGTAATATTAAGGGGAAACTCTATCGCATCACTCACTCGAATCGCATAGCAACACCCAACACGCGAATCAAAACGACAAAACCCGTCGCGCCACACACTAGGATCGAGTGGCCAACCGATCGGACTGCTATCCGATCGAGTAGTCACCCGATCGGGCTGCCACCCGATCGACCAGCACTTTACTTTTTGGGAAACCCTATAAATACCTCCCTTTGTCACCTCATTTGATGGTGACAGCTCCTTACCCGATCCAGCCGCTCTCAAGCTTCTTTCTCTCGATTTCTCGCAATTCTTGTAAGTTTTCAACCTAAATCTTGTACTTTCTTGATCTACACGCACTCCTACATCTTTCTATCATTTGAAATCTTAACTTTTAACCGTGAAATCAGTAGATTTGAGGTGTTCTAGGATGATGTCACCATGGTGTCCTTATGAACTTCATGTTTTGGCTTCAATCCACCAAAAACAACTCAGATCTGGACGATTTCCACATAAATAAACGAAGATCTAGCATAGATCTGAACAAATTCACGGTGAAAAGGATTGAAAGATGGTTTTTCTAACTTTCTTTCAACTCTTTTACACTCAATGCACTCAAACCCGATGGAATCGGAGCTTTTTCTGATCTTCTACTCATTTTTAGTGATGAATCAGTTCTAGATCTGAGTTCTATCTGAGAGATAGTCGATTTCGGGTTTGAACATGAACAACCGTCTTGAACCGTGTACTGGTCGGATTAGGGTGATTCATGTTCGGTCGGGTCACTCGGGTCGGGATGGGGTTCCTATCGTTTAAACCAACTATCATAACGTCTCGCTCAAACTACAACACTTCAAACAAAATCAAGTTACAAAATGATCAGATCATCGGGACGGGTTATCGTCCGATCGGATTGCCATCCGATCGACCGGCTATCCGATCGGATTGCACCTTGATTCAACGCTTAACAATTTTTCAACATGTTCAATGCATTACCAGTTCTAGCGGATTGTCACCCGATCGGTAGACCATCTGATGGGTTGATAAAACTGCTGTGAACTTGTTCACTGAGAAATGTCTCACCGAATGGATCGCCGTCCGATCGAACCGCCGATTAGATCGACCGACCTGAAAGGTAGAGATACTTCTCTGTTTTCAAAATACTACAACGAAAACTTCAAAAGGCAAACCGTCATACACAAACATATCCTCACCAAACGAGGTGTCAATCCGGCCGAATGGCCATCCGAATGGGCGACCATCCGAACGGATTGACATCCGATCGAATGACCGACCGATCAGATTGCCATCCGATCGGGTTGCTGTTCAACACTTGGTTTCTCGCATCGTTTTACGTGCCGCTTAACGTTTATACTATCGTACTATTCAGGCTAACCTCGCTCTAAGCGCTCCATTCAATCCATCATCGCCGTGAGTATACTCGAACCCTTTTTGCTTTATGCATTTTTTTGGTGTTACATACGTTACTTATTCTAAATCACATCAAACACACTACGCAATACTTTAACGCTAACCGCTACTGTATGTTATACGTGACTCGATGAATGCTTGTTTGTTATGTTTACACATAGATTGATGTCTACCTGCCTTAGCAACGATAGTACTATAGTTTGGACTTAGCACCTGTTCACTCAGGGGTTGTTAAGGACAATTAATTACATGGTTCACAGTGGTGAATATGTATTACGAACTGCCTCGGGCAGTCAACTCGCAGTCATTGGTATCGATAGGGTCATGTCGATAACTAACGTGCTTCACATCACATGTTGTACATACTGGTTATGCGTAATCGATTTCGAACTCTACTAAGCTATTATTAAACTTGTATGCTCACCTTTACACTATGTGTATTGACTTTTACTTTAACGTATGTGGCAGGTGCATAAGATGCTAGGACGCCTTATTTGCTGTGTGATGAAATCGAGGGTAGGAAAGAGTCCTAGAAACAAATAAATAAATTGTCTATTTGAAATCTGAGTTGTCGGATCAGTACTTGTTTGTGAGACAATTATCTTTAATAACTGTTTTATTTGATATGTTATGGTATGGGACATGACGTTTAAATAGCTGGTAACTAATAGTTGTTATGGATACTCATGGACAATCTGTTTCGCTCAGTGCCGCACCCCGATGATTCCGCCATCGGTTGGGGTGTGACAACGGGGCCGTGTTGACTAGGCACGGCCCGTGCCGAACTTGCTGTAATGAAGAAAAATTGTCGGGAGGCTCTGTTTTTGTGCATGGGGTGTTGGTTCACGTTTCCCTTAGTATCCTTCACCATCCCGAGTGTGTTTTACCCATTGCAACATCATCCAAACACCAAAAAAATTTTAAAACCATCATTCATTAAAATAGAGAGAGTTGCATAGCGTTCTTAATAAACTAAAACTTTAAATAAATAGGTCAGAAAACACAAGAAGCCTAAACCCGGAAAGAAGTTCTAGCCTATAGCTTATTCTAATAGAAAAATTTCTGAAAAGATAATTTTCTCGGTTGGATGCGGCTCGAAGAACTTCTTCCTCCGGACATGGGTCCCTCACACATCGGCGAGCCATTCTTCTATCTCCCTAGGGAGAAGAAAGGTGGGCTCATTGGCATCATCATTTTGAGGGGGTGTAACTTCCAGCGGGACTTCTTGCAAGTTGTCAAGAGGAGGTTCCGCGGGGATGTCATCCCACCCGGTGGGATTATTGACTCCAAGTGCTAGGTTCCAATCCTCTTGGGGAAGGATTGGTTACATGGGAGGTGTCACAAGAATGTTCAACCTCTGGTGCAAGAGGTTGATTTCTTGGAAACTGTTTTTCAACCCCACCATGAGATAATTTATACAGTCTATTACGACTTCCCCTACCGATGTCATCTCATCGAGAGCTTCACGTAATGCCATCACATAGCGTACGAGAGTTGCTTCGATTGAAGGCCTTCGTTCTCTTCGACTTTTCTAGAATGTGCTGAAGAAGTTCCACTATTTTGGCTTGACATTCTATGAAAATAAACTGAAAAGAGTTCATTTTAATGAAACAGTAACCTCGGACACGGCCCCGTGCTCGATGAGCACGGCCCCGTGTTCAGCTGTCTGCAGATTTTTTGGACAAGGAATCTTGGAGTTTCAAATTATTTTTCTGATTTTTAAAGCATTTTAAAACAGAAACAACTTAAAACAATGTTGTAGAACTTATTTTTAACAAGATTACTTGAATAAAAACCCTAACAAACATCACAATAAAGCTTGGAACCATGGTGATTTCAAGCTTTAATGGAGGTGTTTTGAGGTAAAAATGAAGAAGAAGAAGAAGAAGGCAATAGACAAAAGTGGAAAAGACAAGATGGTTATTGGGAACCTTCTTTAGAATATACCTAGGATGGTATGTGTGAAGATCCACCAAAATCTCAGTCTTTTGGAGTGGTCCAAATGTGCAGGAATCTTGGCTGCATTTATAGAAAACGACAGCACGCTGCACACGGCCCTGTGTCGGCTGGACACGTCCCCGTGTGCAGACAAGATCCTGACACATTTTGTCTGTATTCTGACAAAAAGTCAGACGGGAATCTTTTTGGTGGACATGGGGGCGTGCTGACCTGGACACGGCCCCGTGTCTAGAGGCTGTTTATGAAGTTTCGTCTATTTTTAAGGAATTTTTCCGTATCGGGTGGTTCCTTACTGGACGGAACAACACCGAAGTGCCTGAGATACCTAAGTTGCTCTAGATTTAGACGAGAACGCAAGAGGTTATCGGTAAGGGTGATTCCTATGCTAAATGTAGGTGGACAGGTCCAACCCTTTCCCGGGCTCTCGTTAAAGAAGGTGTATGTCGAATCGCTCAGGTCTATGTATGCATCGAAGGAAGTCGATGGGGAGTCCTTCACGGCACAATCGACACAGGGACGACTATCGTTCAAGTCTTCGCAAGAGTTAGAGGTGATATCGGGAACAGCGAAGTTATTTTTATCCGAATGCGATCTCAACAATTCTTCTTGGGTATCGTCTTGAGGTGAATTAATGATATCCATCTCAAGTTCTTTTACCCAATTAAGAATTAGATCTTCCATTTGAAATAATTCATCAAGAAGCATTTCTCCTAGAAGGGTTGATTGAGAGCATTCGAGGGAGAGATAGGGATTATTTGTACTTTCGCCGCTTTTAAGGCTACAGGAAAACAATGGGTCTATATAGTGTGGCTTATAATTTAAAAAATAACATTTTAAATCTTCATGATTTCCGCCACATATTTGACACCACATACCATAAGAGGGCCGGAAGTAAAAATTATCAGTATCACTCATGGTTGTGTCAGAAATTACCAATCATCGGGATCTTACGAGTTTTTAGCCCGATTTTTTATTGAAACTATCTGATACTTGGGCACGGGGCGTGTTGATTGGGCACGGCCCCGTGTTCAGCTACTGTCTGACTTAAAACAGGATTGCCAGTACCAAAGATTGCGCACGGGGCGTGTTCAGCAGGCACGGCCCGTGCTAAGTTCTGCAGAAGATGAAAAATTAAGAAAAATCCTAAAAAAACAGAAAAATAAGAAAAACAATTAGGTCGTTGATTCCTAACTTTCTTAAAATCCTTGTGTCCCCGGCAATGGCGCCAAAGACTTGATGTGTGTGTGGTGTTATATATTTTTATGTATATTTTTAGCCCTTTTTAACACTTTAGTCAAGTTTTATATTTATAAAACATGATATTTTACTAACACTATGTAACACCTCGAAAATTTACGTCCTATGATGTGTTGACACGTGTCATAGGTTTGAACGTGTGAAAGAATGTTCTAGAAGGACTAAAGTTGACAAACAATGAAACTATGTAAATGTAAGGGTTCAAAGTGTCAACAATGAATAAATATACTTTACAATAACCCTACATGATGTTTATAACCTTAAACGAATGGATCATGGATCATACGAAGCGAATTGTGAAAGAAAGTGAGAGATTACAAACTACAGGGGTTAAATGTGTCAACATGTTAAGATATACCTCTGAGTGACCTTTTAGCAAACCCGAAGCCTTGTAACGATTAATTATGCTCACTAGAATGCACCATAAAAATTTCACCAAGTTTCGTTACCGTATGAGAAAGTTATGATAAAATTCGTGTGTGAGGGTTAGAATCGTCAACATTGAAAATTAGGGTTTTTCGGGTGATCACAAAGTTACCCGAGGACTTGACAAAGATGGTATAAGCCTTAAAGCCCCCATATGTCAATTATAAAGGTTTAAAATGCAAGAAAACATGAGAAAATGACCTTTCGAGGGACCAAGGGCCAAAAGTGCAATTAAAGAAAATTGTGTAACCTGATCCGGAGACTAAGGCGGGCCGCGTAAGATCCTTAAGACCTTTACGCGGGCCGCGTGCGACTGCCAGCTGCAGAAACAACAGGCAGCTGCCTGTTCTGTCCTTTAACCGACTCTAATGCCATTTTGGCATACCATGGGCCTTCCTAAAGTGGTTTTTAGGCTGTAGAGGGCACATGTATACATCAGGGAACAATTGTAGACATAGATGGCATGATCTTGGACAATCAAAACTTATATATAAAGGACCATGGGTTGCAACTTTTGTTCTTGCAATCATAATTCAAGTCCTGATCAATTCTGGAGCATAAGGACCATCTTCAAGCCTTCCTAGTCGTTCATTAGACAAGTGTAAGTATGCTTAACCTTCTCTAATTAAGTTATGCTTAGTATTTAGCTTAAAACTCAAACCGTCGTAATTACCGTTTGACTTAACGATAAAACACAAACGGTCCAGTGTTTTGTCGAAACGAAAGTTGTTATAAGTTGGTAATTATGTGGGCAATTAACCCTTAAAAGGGTACTCACTAATTCCCATCCTAACTAGGTCGTTTGTCGAGTCAACGGTAATTAGAAAAAGTCAACAGAATCATTAAACACGTAATTAGCGATATAGAAGGCGTATCACTTATTTTATCATTCATATAACCTGATGATAAGCATAAGAACTTGTCTAAGCTTGTTTGATTCGGCAACTTTCTGTTTTGAACCGATTCGGAACCGACAGACGCAAAAGTTTGACTTTTGCTTTGACTTCAGTTCTGACCCGGTTTTGATAGGTTTAGACATGCCTTAAAGTTCCATTAGGACCTAGTTACATGTGTGTATAACCCTCTGCGTTTATACCACTTAAATCCTTAATTGTCCGACGTTTCCGTTAAGTGCTTAAATATTGACCATAATGCCCTTATGACCATACAACGAGAATTTTGGAAATGTGAAAGTACAATAATCTTTGTTACTGATTATAAAACATGTCCCTAAATTTTCACATCAATTGGAGGTCTAGATTAGGAGTTATGCTTAATGACGTAATTAGAATGCTTCTTAGTAATTAAACGGCGTCATTAGCGTAAAGCATATCTAAACCCAATTTTTGACACCAAACCTTTTACCCACTGATGTTATATAATATTTTGGGATTTTTGAAGATTTTTAATTATTTTTAAACTGATCATAAGCTAGGATTAGTGCTTTGATTCGGTAAATACCGAATATGCCCTTTTCGGCCATAAAATGAGTTTTACAAATCCTTTTGACACCAATCCAATTGCTACTGATTTCAAATAATAAATGGAGTGTTCTGAACCTGTTGAACTGATCAGAAAACTCAGAATCCTATATTAACCCGTAAATTGCTTAAAACGACATTATACGCGTATTAAACGCATAGTTAGGGTTTAAAACTATTTTGGCATATAAGACTTATAACCAAATGTTATAACCTGTTAAAATAAGCTATTTTACTGATTTATTCAGACCCGGATCACAGAAGATAAATTAATCCCTTTTAAAATCTTTAAAATGACCAAAATACCCCTACGGGGCTTATTTATAGGTTAAACTCGTTTTGGGCATAATGGACGGTATCCTACTGATATCACAACATATTTAAGGCATGTTAACTTAGGAAACCTGTTTAGGACTCTTATGGTTACCCGTTACGCTTCATGCGCGTTCGGTTCGGTTTATGTAACTAGTTTACATAAATTAGCCGAAACGGGTCAAACCTTATCGGTTTTGTTTCTAAATCCAGAATGTGATTAGTTTACCCATAGTAAAAAAGTCTTCAAACTTGTCGGGTCTAAATCACATTCTATCCGGTCTTCGCTTAAACGTGCGTACGAACCGTATCTTTAAAACTAACCGGTCTAAGCTTAAGCTTAACTAAAGACCCGTTAGGATTCTAATAGGTTATTATAAACCTTCATTCCAGATTAGGAGAACCGGTAAAAGATACTTGCACTCGCTGATTTTTGATTTATACTTGCTCAGGTAAATACTTTTAACTTATTTTCCCTATACGGGCTTGGGGTACGGTATATAAAATACCGCTTGGTCGGTCATTGAATCTTTAATTGTATGATGGTTAAAGTATTGAGATGTCTCGTTTAAATTGTTTTGTTTGCTTAAAGCCTTTGGGGGGTTAATGACCATGTCCCGGATATCCCTGGCATCATTTTACGAAATGGCCACGACCTAAGCACGGGGCGTAGGCGTACGCCCGTCGGTGTCTCATATACATAATGTGGTGTGTCTATTGATCTTTAACCCGGCTCGATCCGGGCTACTGAACGCATAAGTAACATGTAATCCTTTACGAGTATTATATTCTAATAATTATCCCAAGTTATAAAATATTATTTGTGCCTTGTGCCTTAAATGCTTTTTCATAAACTCTTTTCAAAATGAGTCGGTTGATTGAATTTACCAGTGTAAACTGACGTATTTTCTCAAAAAGGTTAAGTGCAGGTGCTACGCGTAATAGGCTGGCTTTTCTCCTAGCATCCACAATAAGTCTCGCAAGCTTGGATGTCGTTGACTGTTGAACATTGTTTCCTTTTATTTTGATCTACCTGTGGATTTATATTCGACTACTTGTGATACTTAATATTACAATATTGTTTGGTTGAAATGAATCTATACTTTGCTTCCGCTATGCATTTAAATATTGTGTTGTTTGACTATTATGTTACCAACCACGTCACGATACTCCCCTACCGGGCCCACCGGTAATACGTGGAAATTCGGGGTGTGACAGGTTGGTATCAGAGCCAACATTGAGTGAATTAAACACTAGCCTTTTGTGTTTAATCTCAATGACACAATTGCACATTCCTAAATCTTCGAGTCTAGACAAAGAACTTAGGAATAATCCAAAATGTTTTTATTTTAATTTAAATTTTGTCCTTGATTTTTCCTTGTTATTACTTTGTTTATATGGACAGGTTTAACAATGCCGCCAAGATTCAGGCGAGGAAGTCGAGGAAAAGAGCCAATGAGCGCCCCTAACGACCACGAGGCCGGGCCTTCGCGCTGGCGAATTCCTTCTTCTACAAGGAGTGCAGATCCGCAAGAACCTTGGAGGATTTATGAGGAGCCTTCCAGACGATCTACGTCGTATAGCTCAACACCTCCATATCATCACTCCTATGGGCCTCAGTCCGAGAATGAGCCCAACAACCCGCAACCTTCATACATACCTCTATAGCGATCCTTATCGCACCGTTCCTGTCTTTCGGGGCCAGTTTAACCCGGAGGATCATTTTTCAGGTGATCAAGCGATGGACATGGACGAGGACACAGATCCCGTCGAGCCTGCAACCGGAACCCCGAACCATCCTGTTGAGATCTCTGATGGTTCGTCTTTTCACGGAACACCATACCAAGGTCCGGATAGTCATCAGGCATGATTCGATCGGTGTGAGTGGTACTTTACACCATCTCACCATTCATCGCCTCAGCAGCAGCAGCAGCAAAATCCCTCTGGGGATCCACGTTTCGTGGCAGTCACGCCACCGCCTCCACCGCCGCCAGTTCATCTAGCTCCTTCAGAACCATCAAGACGTAGGAGGACTGGCGCATGGATGTCCGCAAGAGGAGGGGATTTTCATTTCAGCACCCCTCAACACTCTAGTGGCAGCCACTACCCGCCAATATATGAAGACCCACAAATGGGTGGACCTTCAGTTCCAGTTTCAGAGGTGAATTCGGCACCTATTACACCGCCATCACCGGGTTTTGGCAACCCTATCCCTGCTTATACTGCTCCGGCAGCTTACAACCCATACAGACCGCCGGCATACCATAACTATAACTATACCAAGGCCGACCCATACCAAGTGGCAGCAAACTACCTTGCCCAAAATCCTGAGGGACCATATGGAACCCCTTGGGGAATGGGACACCCAGCTCGTGGGTATCAAGTACATGCTCAGCCACCACTTCAGCATCAGCCACCACGGTTTTCCCCGCCTGAGCAGGAGGATCTCCGTCATAGGCTGGACAGGGTTGAGCGAGACCTCCAGAGAGAGCGTAGGAAGAATCAGGGATTCATGAGTGGTTTGGCAAGTTTGCTGAAGGGAAAGAAGAAACGGGATCGTTAAATCCCAATATGTATTATTGTAATTCCTAGTTTAAATCAAGTCCCTACGTGGACATTTATTTATGTGTGTATGTAGTCCCTGCGTGGACATCTATCTTTGTACTTAGTCCCTACGAGGACTTGTCTCTATTAGTCCCAGTGCGGACATTTGTTTTTGTAAACAGTCCCTGCGAGGACTTGTATTATTAGTATAGCTCCTGCGTGGGCAAGGGTTTCTGTGAAAAGTCCCGTTTAGGGCAAAGTGTACTACTTTTAAGTTTTAATGGAATGTAAGTTTATAAATTTCATCTTTGCTATGTTATGCATAATTAAATTATATATGAAATAAATAAATAGGAATCATTCCTTTTAAAAATCTATCTGCTTATTTTAATTATTAATTAAGGATCTTAAAGGTATAACCTAGCCTGCATGTCATTTTAAGACCTGGCCAAGATGGTAAGACCCGTTAAAAAGATTCAAATCCCTGTTAACATCTGAAAACATGTTAACACTCCTGGCAGACATGATTCGTTAAAATCACACGTGTTATTATTATATAAGGATCTTTTCAAGGATTCCTAACCCAACTAAATGATCTTTGAATCATGGGTTAAATCATCAATAAATATGATCAGTTCTTTTTACCATCCATTGGTAATAGAATGCCTACGGGCCCTTCTCATTTTCATATGAGACAAAAGACAGTAATAGTCTGTGACCCTGTCTGATAAAGGTAATGAACTTTGTTCAAACCTTCATGCTTTGATTCTCTGAAATCATAGCTTATGATTTAAATTGTCCCTATGACTAGGCCTTATGTGCTAATAAAACTGTTATTGTTTTATAATTAGGATAAATTATATTAGAAATCCTAAATAAATGTGAGTAATAAATTAACCATATATGGTCTATGTTTACCACGGTTAATAAAATTGCCATAAAAGACAATTCTATAATAAACTCACCAATAAATTATTGTCAATATGTAACAGTTCAAGCTACATGGCCGACTCAAACGAGATCAATAGTCACCCAGGGAGAGAGCATGATAATGCCCGAGTAAATGTGGCGGGTGTAGAATTACAGGCAATGATAGATAATGCCGTAAATCGAGCTATGGATAGACAGCTCCATGAATCCAGTGGTACCCGTGCAAGGACCCAATCTGCACCACACTCTAGAACACCCTCCAGGACCCACACTGCCCACAACAGTAATTCTCATCACTCATCAAACCAGAGGAGTGCTCCATCCCAAAGAGTCGTACAGAATCAAGAACCCCGTAATAAGGGTTGCTCCTATAAGTACTTCGTTTCGTGCAAACCCAGGGATTTCACTGGGGAAAAAGTAGTAGTAGATTGCATGACTTGGTTGGACGAGATGGATACTGTTGTGGATATCAGTGGTTGCAATAATAGGGATATTGTGAAATTCGTGTCACAGTCTTTCAAGGGAGAAGCATTAGCTTGGTGGAGATCTTTGATCCAAGCTACAGGGAAAGTCCCGTTGTACAATATGACCTGGGAACAGTTCATGTCACTAATCAAGGAAAACTACTGCCCTCAGCATGAGGTTGAGAAAATTGAAGCTGACTTCTTGTCGCTGGTCATGAGAAACCTAGACTGACAGGCCTACCTTACCAGTTTCAACACTTTGTCAAGGTTGGTTCCATATTTGGTAACTCCGGAACCCAAACGTATAGCTCGATTCATTGGGGGTTTGGCCCCGGAGATCAAGGCAAGTGTGAAGGCCTCCAGACCAGCTACTTTTCGGTCTGCAGCAGACATATCATTGTCTCTTACCTTGGATGCGGTCAGGCAGAAATCGCAGAGGAACACCGATATCGAAAAGAGGAAGCGTGAGGATGACAACTCACGACGTTCAGACAAGAAGCATAAGGGAAACAATGACCACAAGAAGGGGTCAGGATTTAGGAAGGATGGTCAGCAGACGGGTGAAAAACCCAGATGTAAAATCTGCAAGAGACAGCACTTTGGGAAGTGCAGGTATGAATCGAATTCGAATTCACAATCGAAAACTTTTGCATGTGGGTTGTGCAAGTCCAAGGAACACAAGACCTTGGATTGCAAAAAGATGAAGGATGCTACCTGCTACGGTTGCAATGAAAAGGGGCACATCAAGACCAGTTGCCCAAAATACGCCAAGAAGCCTGAAGAGGCTAAGAAGACCAATGCTAGGGTCTTCAGGATGGATGCTAAGGAAGCCGTCAAGGACGACAATGTGATAACAGGTACCTTTCTCGTAAATGATGTTTATGCGAGAGTGTTATTTGATTCAGGCGCTGATAAGTCGTTCGTAGATAATAAGTTTTGTGAATTGTTGAAATTACCTGTTAAGACTTTAAGTGTGAAGTATGAGGTGGAACTAGCAGATGGCACTTTAGAAACCGCCTCAACCTTATTAGATGGATGTTTCATATCCATTAAGAACCACTCATTTCCTTTGTCTCTACTTCCTTTGAAACTAGCCGGTTTCGACATAGTTTTGGGTATGGACTGGTTATCTCATAACCAGGCCCAGATTGTCTGTAACAAGAAGCAAGTGATGATCAAGACTCCGTCTGGTGAATCACTTACTAAAGGTCTTGTTGCATGATTCTCTTATGTTTAGTAAGTTGTAATATGATGAATAAGGTGTGTGAGCTATTGTATGATCATGTCTTGCTAAGGTGTTGTTGTAGGATAAATAATTATGTTATCCGGTTTATGTTAGATGATTTGTTAAATGATTTTTGCTATCCGAACTGTGTTATCCGATTTATGTAACATGATTTTTGTTATCCGATTCACGTTAGAAAATTTAGGACCAATGTGTGTTTGATAGATGATGCAAGATTTGTTTGGCCTTTGATCATAATATTTCATGATGAAGAACATTGTAAAAATGTGTTAAATGTATTATGAACAACATGAATATGATATGAATGTTGTTGAATATTTGAAATATGTTTGGTTTGATCTGTTTTGAATTGCATTTAGACAATAAAACATGTTTAAGCATTCTGGTTGGTTAGTACAAAATCTCATGAAATTGCAATCTCATTGGTTAGTACATCAGAGGTTCTAGAAGGATTCTTGTGCACGTATCCGAGGTTGCGACTCGAAACCCCCGGTTGCGACTCGCAACCAAAACATGACAACTCGAGACTACGGCGGTTGCGACTCGAAACCAGACCATGACAAGTCGAAACCTCCGGTTGCGACTCGAAACCAAACCATGACAAGTCGAAACCTCCGGTTGCGACTCGAAACCAGACCATGACCAGTCGAAACCTCCGGTTGCGACTCGAAACTGTGTGTTCTCGAGTCGATGGGCTGCCTGTTTCCGTTATTGGGCCAAAATGTATGAACTGTTCATGCTTGTTACTATTTAAACTGGAATAGGTGACCTATATGTTTTGGGCTTGTATCTGTTCAAATATGCCATGTGCTGATTACTGTTAATTTTATGTCGTGCATGCTATGTGTTAGATACGTGTAGAATATACGTGACTTCTCTGTACCCAAACCTGACCTATACTGGTAACCATATTAGGACGTGGTGACCAACGTATTTGACCAAGTAAACTGTCTACCGAGCAACCCAAGGTGAGTTCACAACTTAAAGCATGCATTCCCGGTGGTTGGGAAACGGTCTTGAAAACAACACTATTCCTTTGTAAGGGATACAAACTTACTTTTCTTCCCTTGTTACTGGGATACAAACTTAGTTAATTATCGTTTATACGGTAATGCAAACAAGCAACACTAAACGAAACTCTATCACTTAAGTCCTCACTACATAATACCGATTAGTCGCCGGGGCCTGGCGAACGGGTTATTAGTTGATAGCGCTATTTAGGTGTAACCAGCCTCACACCGACCCTTGTTACTGGGAACGGGAGTGAACTAATGTACTCTGGCAAACCGTCAATGATGATAGAACATTGACAAACGGGGCACTACGGAAACGTACGGTTAAGTAAGTATTCGGTATTGGAAAAACAGTTTAGTCGCTTACTTATGGGGTAGCTCCCCATCGCATGTATAAACGGATAAATTAACTGGTGAAACAAGTTTTTGGAAATTAAAACTGGACAACTCGTGAACTCGCCAACATTTTTGTTGATACCCTACTGCATGCTTTGCAGGTACCCAGTGACTCAGGAGCTTGCAGCTTGGGAAGTGTAGTGGTCGTCTAACCCATGTGTTGGGTCCTAAATAACCTGAACTACGAACCTTGTTTAAACTATTTTGCCTATGCTTCCGCTACTTACTTAAACTGTTATTTAACACTTGAACTTTTGAACTTTAAACTACATGTTTGCTAACTGTTATGGTTGGTGATCATTCTTACTATTAACTAATGCTCAGTATAATTGGTGGCTGGATCCTGGTCAGTCACGCCTCCAAGCGGTGGTACTCCGTATGTGGATTTTGGGGGTGTGACAGGAATCCTTCGATATTCTGAAACAAAAGTTGAGCAATGCTCCAGTACTAACATTGCCTGATGGAATTGAGGAGTTTGTAGTTTATTGTGATGCATCACACACCGGGATGGGATGTGTGCTTATGCAGAAAGGCAAAGTCATTGCCTATGCTTCACGCCAGTTAAAGGTGCACGAAAAGAATTACACCACCCATGACTTGGAATTGGGTGCCGTTGTATTCGCACTAAAACTTTGGAGGCACTACTTATATGGAATAAAATGTGTGATCTATTCTGATCACAAGAGCCTTCAACATCTATTCAATCAGAAGGACTTGAACATGAGGCAACGCCGTTGGATGGAAACTCTGAATGATTGGGATTGTGAAATAAGATACCATCCCGGCAAGGCGAATGTAGTCGCCGATGCCTTGAGTCGAAAGGAGAAGGTGAAACCCATCCGAATCAATGCCAAACGCATGGAAATAAAGAACAATTTGATTGAAAGGTTGTTAGCTGCACAGAAGGAATCTGTGTTGGAAGCTAACTATCCTAATGAAAAGTTAGGAGTAACTGAGGAGCAGCTATCTCTTAGCAAAGACGGAATTCTAAGATTGAATGGAAGAATATGGGTTCCTGTATATGGAGGACTTCGTGATATTATTCTCCAGGAAGCCCATAGTTCTAAATATTCCGTTCATCCTGGAGCTGATAAGATGTACCAGGATCTAAGGGCAAATTATTGGTGGATAGGCTTGAAAAAGTCTGTAGCTACCTATGTAGCTAAATGCTTGACGTGTGCGCAAGTCAAAGCAGAACATCAAAAGCCGTCAGGTTTGCTGCAACAGCCTGAACTTCCTACGTGGAAGTGGGAGATGGTGACGATGGATTTCATCACCAAGCTGCCAAAGACAAGGAAATGCAATGATACTATATGGGTGATCGTTGATAGACTGACTAAGTCAGCCCATTTCTTACCCATCAAGGAGACTTATAGCTCCGACATGTTAGCCCAGTTATACGTTGATAAGATTGTAGCCTTACATGGCATACATGTGTCTATTATTTCTGACCGAGATACTAGATACACATCACATTTTTGGAAAAGCTTCCAACAATCTTTGGGCACGCGTTTGAATTTTAGTACGGCTTACCATCCTCAGACGGACGGTCAGAGTGAGCGTACTATTCAAACGTTGGAAGACATGCTTCGTGCATGTGTGATTGATTTGGGTGGTAGTTGGGATAACCACCTACCACTAATTGAGTTCTCCTACAACAATAGCTACCACACCAGCATTAAGGCTGCGCCTTTCGAGGCCTTATACGGTAGAAAGTGTAGAACGCCCGTTTGTTGGACAAGATTATCCAGATTCGAGACCGTCTCAAAGCTGCCTGAGATAGGCAAAAGAGCTACGCTGATCCCAAGCGTAAATCTTTTCACTTTGAAGTAGGTGATAAAGTCTTACTTAAAGTATCACCCTGGAAGGGAGTGATGCGATTTGGTAAGAAAGGCAAGCTAAGCCCGAGATACATAGGACCTTTCGAGGTTATCGAATGTGTCGGATCAGTTGCCTATAAGCTAAACTTACCAGAAGAGCTCAGTAGTATACACAATGTGTTCCACATCTGCAATCTGAAGAAGTGTTTCGCTGACGAATCACTGGTCATACCACATACAGATGTGCATATAGATGAGAGCTTGAAATTTGTGGAAAAACCATTGTCGATCGAGGATCGACATGTTAAGAAGCTTTGAAGGAAACATGTACCGATTGTAAAGGTCAAATGGGATGCCCGTAGAGGTCCCGAGTATACGTGGGAGGTCGAGTCCACGATGAAAGAAAAGTACCCTTATCTGTTTCAGTAAATCTCGAGGTCGAGATTTCTTTTAAGGGGTGAGGATGTAACACCTCGAAAATTTACGTCCTATGATGTGTTGACACGTGTCATAGGTTTGAACGTGTGAAAGAATGTTCTAGAAGGACTAAAGTTGACAAAAAATGAAACTATGTAAATGTAAGGGTTCAAAGTGTCAACAATGAATAAATATACTTTACAATAACCCTACATGATGTTTATAACCTTAAACGAATGGATCATGGATCATACGAAGCGAATTGTGAAAGAAAGTGAGAGATTACAAACTACAGGGGTTAAATGTGTCAACATGTTAAGATATACCTCTGAGTGACCTTTTAGCAAACCCGAAGCCTTGTAATGATTAATTATGCTCACTAGAATGCACCATAAAATTTTCACCAAGTTTCGTTACCGTATGAGAAAGTTATGATAAAATTCGTGTGTGAGGGTTAGAATCGTCAACATTGAAAATTAGGGTTTTTCGGGTGATCACAAAGTTACCCGAGGACTTGACAAAGATGGTATAAGCCTTAAAGCCCCCATATGTCAATTATAAAGGTTTAAAATGCAAGAAAACATGAGAAAATGACCTTTCGGGGGACCAAGGGCCAAAAGTGCAATTAAAGAAAATTGTGTAACCTGATCCGGAGACTAAGGCAGGCCACGTAAGATCCTTAAGACCTTTACGCGGGCCGCGTGCGACTGCCAGCTGCAGAAACAACAGGCAGCTGCCTGTTCTGTCCTTTAACCGACTCTAATGCCATTTTGGCATACCATGGGCCTTCCTAAAGTGGTTTTTAGGCTGTAGAGGGCACATGTATACATCAGGGAACAATTGTCACACCCCCAAAATCCACACGCGGAGTATCACCGCTGGGAGGCGTGACTGACCAGGATCTTAACCATCAATCACCTTGAACTCATAAGCATAGATAAATAATACTTTCATTTATAAACAACAAGTGTTACCATGTTACAATATTTCACAGTTTACAGCGGAAGCATATTTAACTCGTTAAGTGTTTATAAAACCATATGTAAGCTCTTAGTCTTATTTTGCGTTTCCATGTGTCTCGACCCATGACCACTCCAGCTTCTCAGACAGCAAGTCCCTTTGATATGCACCTAAAGACCTGCAAGGCATGTAGCAACAAATCAACAACAAAGTTGAGCGAGTTCACAGTTGGTTGTTTGGTTATAATATTCATTTCGTAAATCGCATGTTCGTTTTGTAAACCATGTATCGTATTAATCCTTATCGCGGCCAATCCAGGCATCTGTGCGAAGATTAGTGGGGGCTTCCCATGTGTTACTAGACCATGCGTATCGACTGCTACGAAAATATAAGAGGTGCCCTAAGTCAATGTCTATCAACATTGACCCTTTGCCCATAGTCCATTAGTACACGCCCGTTCGGACGACACGGTGTGAGGTTTGTTAAACCTAATAGCGCTATCTACTAATGACCCGCTCGCCATAGGCCTCGGCGATTAAGTCGATAATTGAGGGACTTCCTTTGATAGAGGTGATGGTCTTATGATCGTGTACGTAGGCTTTACGTACGTGCCCTTCAATCCGAGGACAGTAAATAGTATAACTGTACGTAGGTTTTACGTACGTGCCCTTCAATCCGAGGACAGTAATAATTTGTTTAATAGAAATAGTTGTACGAGTAGTTATTCAATCCCATTCCCAAACCCACCGGGAATCCCATGCCTTGGCTAGTGTGAACTCACCTTGTTTTGCTTGGTATGCTAAGTTAAGTGCTCACAAGAAATCAATCACGTCCTATAGTGCACGTATACTAAATCAGTTCATGTTCGTAATGTTTCACATGTAACAAGTATCATAGAATATCACAGAGTGTGCTTGGCAGTTAGTATCTTGTATCATGTAAACAGTTAATCAATTTCATGCAACTCATGTTTCACATACCTGTCATTCACAGTTTATTCATACTTGACTAATGGTGTTAAATGGGATTAACGAGGTTCCACACTTGACAAGATTACGCACTTAGCATTGAGAACATACGTTAACAGAATCATTCAGAATTAATCAAAGTTATCATACTTACATAACATACTGCCATGTTTAATAGTGTTAGCAACTTAACATATTTGCCAAGTTAACAGAGTTAATATAGCATAACAGAATCATCCTTAACAGAAAATAACATACTTAACAGTGTTAGCTGGCTAAACAGAGTTAATTATATTTAACTAGGTTAATCACTGATGAAGTTATTAACTAACGGATAGGTTGACAACATAACAGAGTTTATCAGCAGCTAACAGAGTTATACTTAAATTGAAACACATGAGCCGAAAACCCTTATGTGGGCCGAAATCAACTTGGGCCTTAAACACCTTGGCCGAAATCCCTATAGGGCCGAAATCACCTTAGCCGAAATCACCCAAGGTGATTTCGCTGGTGAGTGGATTTCGTGAGGTGGGGGATTTCGTTAATATTATCACCATCAACAACAGCAGTTACAAAAATCCCCAAATCCCCAAATCATTCTAACATATACATCGGCTATAAAAATCATCTATCAAATATAAGATCAAGTAATTAACACAATCATTCCACCAGATCGATTCATTCAAACTTATAAATTACCAAAACATTGTGAGATCAAGATCATAAATAAACTTGCAGGTTATTCAATGACAGGCACACATGATCAATTATTTCATCGGATTAAAAAGATTCCCAACCAGCGAATCGATTTTAATCATAAACAACATCACACGTCAGTCTATCTACTTATGTGTGCACCTTATGCAAAGTATATGAATGTTTGCAGACAATATAGATATAAAATCATCCAGTTACATCACCACAATCTACTCACAAGATGGAATTACTAACCAGATGACACGAGGTTAGTCAAGGTTTCGAAAGATCTAGAGACTGCCGTCACACACAGAGACTCTAGGGTTAGCCGATTGAAAAACTCTCCGTATAGGTTGTGATAAAAAAAAAGTATACATATATATAATTCCCCACTGGGCCTAAAGCCCATTATGATTTCATTGGTCACCAGTGGACGAAAACACTCAAAGTGTTTTCATGAGTGAGTGATTTCGTGGGGGAGGGTTTTTCAGTTAGGTACCATGTTTTAATTAAACAATCATAATGCTAATTTAATAAATATCATAATATACTCACTTATATTGCCACCACATAAAAATACAAAACACGCGTTGCAAGTAAGCACAAACTTAAGTCGAATAGAGAACTTGAAAGAAAAAAAAAAAACTCGGGTTGTCACATTATCCCCAACTTGAAAGAAATTTCGTCCCGAAATTTGGCATGCGGTTATTGAGGAAGCTAGGTAAGTTATCGTTTACTAGTTCTCCTGGGGTGTCACATCATCCCCCGTTGATTTGGAATTTCATCCCGAAATTTTATAGTAGCTTCAGCCTCAGTAGTAGTTGCATTGTTTTCGAACAACTGGGGATATTTGAGTTCCATTTGGTCTTCTCGTTCCCAGGTATACTCTGGGCCACGACGGGAGTTCCAACGAACTTGAACAAGAGGTATTCTGGTGTTCTTGAGGACCTTAACACCCCGGTCCGTAATTTCAACTGGTTCTTCGACGAAATGCAACCGTTCGTCGATAGTGAGCTCCTTCAAAGGAACTATGGGGGTCTCATCTGACAGACACTTCTTCAGATTCGACACGTGGAAGACGTTGTGAACTGCACTGAGTTCAGCTGGTAAGTTCAGTCTGTAGGCCACTTTGCCTATTTTCTCGATGACTTCAAATGGTCCAACGTATCGTGGATTGAATTTGCCCCTTTTGCCAAAACGAACAACACCCTTCCAGGGTGAAACTTTGAGTGGTGCTCGATCCCCAACCTGGAACTCGAGTAGTTTCCTGTCTTTATCTGCGTATGCTTTCTGACGGTCACGAGCTACCGCCATGCGTTGTCGTCTTCGAGCAATCTTTTCTGTAGTTTCAACTACAAGTTCTGGACCTGTGATTTAACTATCCCCCACCTCTCCCCAACAGAGAGGTGACCGGCATTTACGTCCGTACAATGCCTCGAATGGAGCAGCTTTAATGCTGGTGTGGTAGCTGTTATTGTAAGAAAATTCCACAAGTGGCAGATGCTTTTCCCAGCAGTTGCTAAAGTCAATTACACATGCACGAAGCATGTCTTCTAGAGTTTGAAGAGTGCACTCCGACTGCCCATCCGTCTGATGGTGATAAGCTGTGCTCATGTCTAAACGAGAGCCGAAAGATTTGTGCATTGCTTGCCACAGTTCTGAAGTAAAACGTGCATCGCGATCAGAGATAATAGAGGTGGGCACCCCATGCCTCGAGACAACTTCCTTAAGGCATACGTCTGCTAGAGTGGAGAACTTATCCGTTTCCTTGATAGCCAAGAAGTGAGCAGACTTTGTGAGTCGATCCACGATCACCCAAATAGTATCATTCCCATGTTGAGATCTAGGTAGGCCAGTAACAAAATCCATGGAAATTTGTTCCCATTTCCATTGTGGTATCTCAGGTTGTTGGAGTGGGCCTGAAGGTTTCTGATATTCCGCTTTGACTCTCGCACAAGTCAAACACTTGCTAACGTAAGTGGCTATGTGAGCTTTCATGCTAGGCCACCAATATATAGTTTTCAAGTCGTGGTACATCTTATCCGAACCAGGATGTACTGAGTAGCGAGACTTATGAGCTTCATCCATTACCAGCTCGCGTAAGTTGCCATAGAGTGGGACCCAAATGCGTCCTGTTACATAGCAGGCGTCGTCTGCCTTTCGTTCTAACCGTTGCCTTGAGCCGCGTAGGGCTTCAGCCCTGATGTTTTCTGGTTTCAATGCTTCTACCTGAGCATCTCGTATCTGAGAAGGAAGACTAGACTGAATAGTGAGTTGCAATGCTCGTACACGCCTAGGTGTAGTATCTTTTCGACTGAGGGCGTCGGCCACCACATTGGCTTTGCCCGGATGGTACTTTATAGCACATTCGTAATCGTTCAGTAGTTCAACCCATCTACGTTGTCGCATGTTCAATTCTTTCTGCTTGAATATATATTCAAGACTCCTGTGATCGATGTAGATGGTGCACTTAGTGCCATACAGGTAATGTCGCCATATCTTGAGCACAAAAACAACGGCTCCCAGCTCTAAATCGTGTGTAGTGTAATTCCGTTCGTGAATCTTAAGTTGGCGCGAAGTATAAGCAATAACTTTATCCCGTTGCATCAACACACGTCCAAGACCTTGGATAGATGCGTCACAATAGACTACAAAATCGTCCGTGCCTTCAGGCAAGGAGAGGATAGGTGCACTACAAAGTCTATCCTTTAAGTGCTGAAATGCTGTTTCCTGTGTATTACTCCAACGATAAGCAACACCTTTTTGTGTCAGTAATGTAAGCGGCTGTGCAATCTTTGAGAAGTCTTTGATGAACCTTCTGTAGTATCCCGCCAAACCCGAGAATTGGCGAATTTCGGTTGGTGTACGAGGTGCAGACCAGTTCTTGATCGAATCTACCTTGGATGGATCGACATGAATCCCATACTTGTTTACCACGTGGCCTAGAAAGTGGACTTCACGAAGCCAGAAGTCGCATTTTGAAAACTTAGCGTATAGCTGTTCCGTTCGTAAGAGTTCCAAAATAAGTCGCAAGTGCTGCTCGTGTTCCTCCCGACTCTTCGAGTAAATCAGGATGTCGTCGATGAAAACAATAACAAACTTGTCAAGATAAGGTTTGCACACACTGTTCATAAGATCCATGAAAACCGCAGGCGCGTTCGTTAACCTGAATGACATGACCAAAAACTCGTAATGGCCGTAGCGAGTTCTGAATGCTGTTTTGGAGACGTCCTCATCCCGGACTCTCAATTGATGATAGCCTGACCTCAGGACAATCTTCGAGTAATAGCTCGACCCTTGCAACTGGTCGAATAAGTCGTCGATGCGTGGAAGTGGATAGCGATTTTTCACGGTCACCTTGTTCAGTTCGCGGTAATCTATGCACATACGAAAGGTACCGTCTTTCTTCTTCACAAATAATACTGGAGCTCCCCAGGGCGAAGAGCTAGGACGTAAGAAACCCTTTTCCAAGAGTTCTTGCAATTGCTTAGACAGTTCTTCCAGTTCAGTTGGAGCTAAGCGATAAGGCGCTCGAGCTATGGGTGCTGCTCCAGGAGCTAGCTCGATCTGAAATTCGACCTGGCGATGGGGCGGTAACCCAGGTAACTCTTCAGGAAACACTTGAAGAAAGTCGCGTACAACAGAAATATCCTCTAACTTCTTATATGTCTTCGATGTATCTGTAACAAGTGCTAGAACAGCTGTGTGGCCCTTTCGCAAACACTTCTGAGCCTTCAAGAAGGAGATGATGCCACTCGCGACACCACTCTTGTCGCCTTGAACTTCAAGAGGTTCTTTGCCAGTACGGGGAATATGAATGACCTTCTCCATGCATAGGATCTCTGCTTGCTGTTGGGATAACCAATTCATCCCAATGACGATGTCGAAACCATCACAACGTTGGGGTCATTTCTAGCATCACCCTGACCAACCAGACGATTGCTGACTCGGACTCTGGTAATCACTAGTCTTGCGCTGCTGCTGTGCTTGAGACTATACGGTAGCTGAACCCCTACTGAAATCCCCTTCCCATTTCCGCTTGTTGTCACTGGGAGTAGCAGGAGTAACTGTAGTGGTAGCGGTAGTAGTAGCGCTGGTACGTTTAGGCTGCTTGTTCTGTTCCACAGCCTGGTCTGTGAGACGATGAGTAAGACGAGTAACATCTTGAATAGTAGCATGGTTAGCAGCAGTCACATGACTTTGAATCTCCGGTACTAAGCCTTTGAGGTCCATCTCAATGCGCTTGATGGGAGGATCCACCATAGTTAGACACAATACTGCCAATTCGTTGGATCGTTTCGTATACGCTTCTATTTCTGATCCCATCATCTTCAGGTTAAAGAACTCCACTTCCAGCTTGTGGATGTCATCACGATTACAGTATTCACGTTTGATCAGTTCCCTAAAATCATTCCATGGGGTGGCATTAGCAGCCGCCAGCCCCAGCATCTGAACTTGCGCGTTCCACCAAGTTAGCGCAGTGCCTTCGAGAGTACCAGTGGCGTACTTCACCCTACTAGCCTCAGGGCATTCACACATCTCGAAGACCGATTCGAGCTTTTCAAACCAATGGAGGAGTCCAACGGCTCCTTCAGTGCCACTGAAAGTATTAGGGCGACAGTCCCTGAACGTCTTGAATATGCATACATGTGGCTGAGCGTGTTGACTTGTCGTGTGTGTAAGAGTAAACAAAATTAAGCACAAGTGTCGGTTTACGAAAGTAGGATCTAAGGATCCTAGAGTGAGTTGTGATGGCAGGTTACACCTCCTGCCTGGGCAGCTGCGAGTGCTGCGGTAAGTTGTTCAGTGATCGAAGCCACCAACTGGGCTTGAGTTCGATTAACGTGTCCGCTCATGATCTTCATAGCAAATGCAACATAAGTGAGAGAGGTTCGCGAATAGTGCGGTGACAGAAGAGAGTAAGCACCTAACATTCTACGCGGTTTGCTAGACGTTCTAATGGGTGCTCAGGTAATACTCGTCAACACCGAGTTTCGAAGGGATCCAACTGTAATTGAGAAGTTCACGTTTATGTTTGAGTAGGGGGACAATTACTGCTATGGCCCCTATAGGTTGGTCGTGTCTCATATTGGTCAATTAACGGGACAGAACCCCTTTTCCACTTGTTAAGCTTTACTGGGACTCACATGCACCCCACATTATTATTATGTGTGCACCCACAATAATATTGTGATTTGCATGTTCATCTCAGCTCCTCTTAACTCATGTCAAATGGTTCCCCACACTCAAGTAGGAATCAAAGAGTATCACATAGCGTAGGTTATGAAGGTTTAGGGAAAGACCACCCTATCGGTCACTTATTACGTGAAAGTGTTCATGAATTCATATCGGTGTGCTAAACGTGCTATCACATGCATTATCGTATGTAGGTGTTCACTAGCTATGTAGTACAATGAGTATAAGAGGGACGAACCTTGCAATCTGGAGCTGAGTGTCATGGTCGTATTCCCGTTTTCAGAATCTGTCCGGTTATAGTCTGGTTTTACAAAAACAGTTTCCCCTTTTTAAAACCAAGTTCACTATAACCAATGGCTCTGATACCAATCTGTCACACCCCCAAAATCCACACGCGGAGTATCACCGCTGGGAGGCGTGACTGACCAGGATCTTAACCATCAATCACCTTGAACTCATAAGCATAGATAAATAATACTTTCATTTATAAACAACAAGTGTTACCATGTTACAATATTTCACAGTTTACAGCGGAAGCATATTTAACTCGTTAAGTGTTTATAAAACCATATGTAAGCTCTTAGTCTTATTTTGCGTTTCCATGTGTCTCGACCCATGACCACTCCAGCTTCTCAGACAGCAAGTCCCTTTGATATGCACCTAAAGACCTGCAAGGCATGTAGCAACAAATCAACAACAAAGTTGAGCGAGTTCACAGTTGGTTGTTTGGTTATAATATTCATTTCGTAAATCGCATGTTCGTTTTGTAAACCATGTATCGTATTAATCCTTATCGCGGCCAATCCAGGCATCTGTGCGAAGATTAGTGGGGGCTTCCCATGTGTTACTAGACCACGCGTATCGACTGCTACGAAAATATAAGAGGTGCCCTAAGTCAATGTCTATCAACATTGACCCTTTGCCCATAGTCCATTAGTACACGCCCGTTCGGACGACACGGTGTGAGGTTTGTTAAACCTAATAGCGCTATCTACTAATGACCCGCTCGCCATAGGCCTCGGCGATTAAGTCGATAATTGAGGGACTTCCTTTGATAGAGGTGATGGTCTTATGATCGTGTACGTAGGCTTTACGTACGTGCCCTTCAATCCGAGGACAGTAAATAGTATAACTGTACGTAGGTTTTACGTACGTGCCCTTCAATCCGAGGACAGTAATAATTTGTTTAATAGAAATAGTTGTACGAGTAGTTATTCAATCCCATTCCCAAACCCACCGGGAATCCCATGCCTTGGCTAGTGTGAACTCACCTTGTTTTGCTTGGTATGCTAAGTTAAGTGCTCACAAGAAATCAATCACGTCCTATAGTGCACGTATACTAAATCAGTTCATGTTCGTAATGTTTCACATGTAACAAGTATCATAGAATATCACAGAGTGTGCTTGGCAGTTAGTATCTTGTATCATGTAAACAGTTAATCAATTTCATGCAACTCATGTTTCACATACCTGTCATTCACAGTTTATTCATACTTGACTAATGGTGTTAAATGGGATTAACGAGGTTCCACACTTGACAAGATTACGCACTTAGCATTGAGAACATACGTTAACAGAATCATTCAGAATTAATCAAAGTTATCATACTTACATAACATACTGCCATGTTTAATAGTGTTAGCAACTTAACATATTTGCCAAGTTAACAGAGTTAATATAGCATAACAGAATCATCCTTAACAGAAAATAACATACTTAACAGTGTTAGCTGGCTAAACAGAGTTAATTATATTTAACTAGGTTAATCACTGATGAAGTTATTAACTAACGGATAGGTTGACAACATAACAGAGTTTATCAGCAGCTAACAGAGTTATACTTAAATTGAAACACATGAGCCGAAAACCCTTATGTGGGCCGAAATCAACTTGGGCCTTAAACACCTTGGCCGAAATCCCTATAGGGCCGAAATCACCTTAGCCGAAATCACCCAAGGTGATTTCGCTGGTGAGTGGATTTCGTGAGGTGGGGGATTTCGTTAATATTATCACCATCAACAACAGCAGTTACAAAAATCCCCAAATCCCCAAATCATTCTAACATATACATCGGCTATAAAAATCATCTATCAAATATAAGATCAAGTAATTAACACAATCATTCCACCAGATCGATTCATTCAAACTTATAAATTACCAAAACATTGTGAGATCAAGATCATAAATAAACTTGCAGGTTATTCAATGACAGGCACACATGATCAATTATTTCATCGGATTAAAAAGATTCCCAACCAGCGAATCGATTTTAATCATAAACAACATCACACGTCAGTCTATCTACTTATGTGTGCACCTTATGCAAAGTATATGAATGTTTGCAGACAATATAGATATAAAATCATCCAGTTACATCACCACAATCTACTCACAAGATGGAATTACTAACCAGATGACACGAGGTTAGTCAAGGTTTCGAAAGATCTAGAGACTGCCGTCACACACAGAGACTCTAGGGTTAGCCGATTGAAAAACTCTCCGTATAGGTTGTGATAAAAAAAAAGTATACATATATATAATTCCCCACTGGGCCTAAAGCCCATTATGATTTCATTGGTCACCAGTGGACGAAAACACTCAAAGTGTTTTCATGAGTGAGTGATTTCGTGGGGGAGGGTTTTTCAGTTAGGTACCATGTTTTAATTAAACAATCATAATGCTAATTTAATAAATATCATAATATACTCACTTATATTGCCACCACATAAAAATACAAAACACGCGTTGCAAGTAAGCACAAACTTAAGTCGAATAGAGAACTTGAAAGAAAAAAAAGAAAAAAACTCGGGTTGTCACAACAATTGTAGACATAGATGGCATGATCTTGGACAATCAAAACTTATATATAAAGGACCATGGGTTGCAACTTTTGTTCTTGCAATCATAATTCAAGTCCTGATCAATTCTGGAGCATAAGGACCATCTTCAAGCCTTCCTAGTCGTTCATTAGACAAGTGTAAGTATGCTTAACCTTCTCTAATTAAGTTATGCTTAGTATTTAGCTTAAAACTCAAACCGTCGTAATTACCGTTTGACTTAACGATAAAACACAAACGGTCCAGTGTTTTGTCGAAACGAAAGTTGTTATAAGTTGGTAATTATGTGGGCAATTAACCCTTAAAAGGGTACTCACTAATTCCCATCCTAACTAGGTCGTTTGTCGAGTCAACGGTAATTAGAAAATGTCAACAGAATCATTAAACGCGTAATTAGCGATATAGAAGGCGTATCACTTATTTTATCATTCATATAACCTGATGATAAGCATAAGAACTTGTCTAAGCTTGTTTGATTCGGCAACTTTCTGTTTTGAACCGATTCGGAACCGAAAGACGCAAAAGTTTGACTTTTGCTTTGACTTCAGTTCTGACCCGGTTTTGATAGGTTTAGACATGCCTTAAAGTTCCATTAGGACCTAGTTACATGTGTGTATAACCCTCTGCGTTTATACCACTTAAATCCTTAATTGTCTGACGTTTCCGTTAAGTGCTTAAATATTGACCATAATGCCCTTATGACCATACAACGAGAATTTTGGAAATGTGAAAGTACAATAATCTTTGTTACTGATTATAAAACATGTCCCTAAATTTTCACATCAATTGGAGGTCTAGATTAGGAGTTATGCTTAATGACGTAATTAGAATGCTTCTTAGTAATTAAACGGCGTCATTAGCGTAAAGCCTATCTAAACCCAATTTTTGACACCAAACCTTTTACCCACTAATGTAATATAATATTTTGGGATTTTTGAAGATTTTTAATTATTTTTAAACTGATCATAAGCTAGGATTAGTGCTTTGATTCGGTAAATACCGAATATGCCATTTTCGGCCATAAAATGAGTTTTACAAATCCTTTTGACACCAATCCAATTGCTACTGATTTCAAATAATAAATGGAGTGTTTTGAACCTGTTGAACTGATCAGAAAACTCAGAATCTTATATTAACCCGTAAATCGCTTAAAACGACATTATACGCGTATTAAAAGCATAGTTAGGGTTTAAAACTATTTTGGCATATAAGACTTATAACCAAATGTTATAACCTATTAAAATAAGCTATTTTACTGATTTATTCAGACCCGGATCACAGAAGATAAATTAATCCCTTTTAAAATCTTTAAAATGACCAAAATACCCCTACGGGGCTTATTTATAGGTTAAACTCGTTTTGGGCATAATGGAAGGTATCCTTCTGATATCACAACATATTTAAGGCATGTTAACTTAGGAAACCTATTTAGGACTCTTATGGTTACCCGTTACGCTTCATGCGCGTTCGGTTCGGTTTATGTAACTAGTTTACATAAATTAGCCGAAACGGGTCTAACCTTATCGGTTTTGTTTCTAAATCCAGAATGTGATTATTTTACCCATAGTAAAAAAGTCTTCAAACTTTTCGGGTCTAAATCACATTCTATCCGGTCTTCGCTTAAACGTGCGTACGAACCGTATCTTTAAAACTAACCGGTCTAAGCTTAAGCTTAACTAAAGACCCATTAGGATTCTAATAGGTTATTATAAACCTTCGTTCCAGATTAGGAGAACCGGTAAAAGATACTTGCACTCGCTGATTTTTTATTTATACTTGCTCAGGTAAATACTTTTAACTTATTTTCCCTATACCGGCTTGGGGTACGGTATATAAAATACCGCTTGGTCGGGCATTGAATCTTTAATTGTATGATGGTTAAAGTATTGAGATGTCTCGTTTAAATTGTTTTGTTTGCTTAAAGCCTTTGGGGGGTTAATGACCATGTCCCGGATATCCCTGGCATCATTTTACGAAATGGCCACGACCTAAGCACGGGGCGTAGGCGTACGTCCGTCGGTGTCTCATATACATAATGTGGTGTGTCTATTGATCTTTAACCCGGCTCGATCCGGGCTAATGAACGCATAAGTAACATGTAAATCCTTTACGAGTATTATATTCTAATAATTATCCCAAGTTATAAAATATTATTTGTGCCTTGTGCCTTAAATGCTTTTTCATAAACTCTTTTCAAAATGAGTCGGTTGATTGTATTTACCAGTGTAAACTGACGTATTTTCTCAAAAAGGTTAAGTGCAGGTACTACGCGTAATAGGCTGGCTTTTCTCCTTGCATCCACAATAAGTCTCGCAAGCTTGGATGTCGTAGACTGTTGAACATTGTTTCCTTTTATTTTGATCTACCTGTGGATTTATATTCGACTACTTGTGATACTTAATATTACAATATTGTTTGGTTGAAATGAATCTATACTTTGCTTCCGCTGTGCATTTAAATATTGTGTTGTTTGACTATTATGTTACCAACCACGTCACGATACTCCCCTACCGGGCCCACCGGTAATACGTGGAAATTCGGGGTGTGACACACTAGGGCTACAAAACTAAAATCCTTGTGTCCCCGGTTTATCCTCAACGTCTAATAAAATCAAAAGTTTAGAAAAAGGTTTTTAAACATGAAAATAAAAACTAAAAATGCTGAAAATAAAAATAAATATAAAACAGATAGACAAGATGAATCACCTGGATCTGACTTGCCTTTAGTGTAACCTTTGATTATTTCCGCACTTTTGCACTTTTTAAGAGATTATCTTAGTTATAGTAGTAGGCCCCTCTTTTGAAGGTGACGTTACCCTCAACCCAGTAGTTTGAGTCTGCAGGGATACAATCCTAAAGGGTTGGATTATTGAAAGATAATTAATTAAGTTATTAATGCATAATGTGGTAGGCCCCTCTTTTGAATGTGACGTTACCCTCGGCTAAGTAGTTTGAGTCAGGAGGGATACAATCCTAAGTGGCCGGGTTAATGTTTTAATAGTAGTTTACATATGAGGGGATCGAGAAATTCGAACCCCCGCCATCCAATACCAGTGGGTATTGAAGGAGGTCCTACTAAGCTTGACCCATGTCCTTGCAGGATCTATACACTGAACAAGGCAAGACGCTTAACAAACCATTCCCTTAACCCCCGACCAGGTAGCCAACATATCTCCATATAGACCATGGAGATATGAATGGTGTAAATCTTTTATTTTATATAGACAGTAAAATAACGCCAAGACACCACGGACAAATGATAAGGAAGTTTCACCTTCAACATAAGAAACTAGTTATTAAAGTCATTAATACATAACCAAATAAAAAGTGCGAAAAGATTAAAAATAAAAAGTATTGCACTAAATGTTTGTCTTCACCAAGTGATGTAAGAGACTTAGGCAAACATGGCCTTTGATTGTCAAGAACTCTTTCGATCAATCTTGGATCCCGAGACTACTACACACACTCTATGATGGATGATGGATAATGGTGGTGGATGTGGGCTGTGATGGTGGTGGTGGGTGGGTGAAGTGTGAGAGAGGTGGTTTGCCAAAGGATGATTTGCAAGTGAGCCAAGCACACCCCTATTTATAGCATGCACAGAAGCCCGGACACGACCCCGTGCCCGCTGGGCATGGCCCCGTGTCCACCCTTCTTCTCTTTCTTCATTTAATGCAGTTTATCTGTATTAGTTGACCACGCCCTCGTGTCCGCTAGGCACGGCCCCGTGTGCAGAAGCGTATCTGTACTATCAAGATTTGCTCAGATTTTACGAATCTTTGCGTTAACCACGGCCCCGTGCCCGCTGGGCACGCCCCCGTGTTGGGAAATAGAAGCTTCTACCACTTTGTCTTTTCTGCAGACACTTGGGCACGCCCCTGTGTCCGCTCGACACGGGGCGTGTTCAGCCTTCTGTTTTCTTGTTTTTGCTTGGGAAGATGCTGTCGAGGGGTCGGGCATGCCACGTTTATCCCTTTTCTTGTATTTATGTTAGATATAGCTGTATTTTTGCTTCTTTTGTTCGTTTAAGCTCTTTTAACCCTGAAAATACAAAAGGAAGATAAAAGCACACTTTTTCCAACATTAGTACTAAAAAATGGTTAGTTTTATGCCTCATTTGATGTAATTTATATGTTGCATTTTACACACATCAGCATTCCCTTGGGTTTGCTACAAGAATTGTTAAAGAAGAAATTGCATCCTATTGTGATCTTTCTAAGAAACAAAAACAGTTAAAACGTTTTAATAAAAACTGTTGTAAAAAACTCGCAGAGTTACCACAATTATCTTTTGGCTGTGAACCAACAAAAGATAAAGGTTATTTCAAAATGAAATATAAAACAAAAACTAAAAAACGTTTTTGGAAACCAAGAAAAGAAAATTTTCACCAGGAAAATATTTTTCTAAAGAAAAACCTAAGGTCTGTCCTCAAGGGAAGAAAAAATGTCGTTGCTGGATATGTTCTGAAGAAGGACATTATGCCAATGAATGTCCCAATAGACAAAAATTTCCGGAAAAGTTAAAATTTATCTCGGAAGCCGAAATTGAAGGATATTTTCCTTCTGAAAATATTTTTGATGGCTATACGCAAGTATATGCACTAGAAATACTAGACAACTTGTCATCCTCTGATTCTTCAACAGAAGACTCAGAATGAACTCTATCCACTCTTTTAGTTGGGGGGAAGAGAATCATAAAACTCATTGTTTTGAATTAGCTTATTCAAATATAACTAATCCAAATTCAATTTATATCAAAGGAAAAATCTTTTTCAAATGATATAAAACAATCGCCCTACATTGTTATGTAGACACAGGGGCAAGTCTTTGTTTAGCAAGCAAACACATAATTCCTAATGATCTATGGGAAAACACTCCCAAAGATATTAAGGTAACAATTACTAACAAAGAAGTCATTAAGCTAGATAAGGTTTGTAGGAATCTTATAATCTATTTTTCTGGAGAACCATTTACCATTCCTACTATCTATCAACAAGATTCAGGTATGGATTTACTTCTTGGAAATAATTTCTGTCAACTTTATGGACCTTTCACTCAATGGTTAGACAGAGTATCTTTTCATCTTGATCAAGAAATGATTTTGATTAAAAAGGTTACAAAGGCTTTTCAAATCGGAAAACCAAATTTTCTTGAATCCATGAAAAAAGATTCAAAGATAAAACAAATTCCTGGAACTAATATAGCTCAAGAGGTTATAAAAGCAGAAATAATATTTTTACTTGAAATACAAAAATTTCAAAAAATTGAAGAACTACTTGAAAAAGTTTGTTCAGAAAATCCTATTGATCCTGAAAAATCCAAAAAATGGATGAAAGCATCAATAGAACTTATAGATCCTAAAACTGTTATCAGGGTAAAACCTATGAAGTACAGTCCACAGGACAGAGAAGAATTTAATAAACAAATTAAGGAATTACTTGATTTAAAATTAATTATTCCAAGTAAATCACCTCACATGTCTCCAGCATTCTTAGTTGAAAATGAAGCTGAAAAAAGAATAGGGAAAAAACGCATGGTTGTAAACTATAAAGCAATTAATGCAGCTACTAAAGGCGACAGCCATAATCTTCCTTGTATGCAGGAACTACTAACTCTCTTAAGAGGAAAAACCTATTTTTCTAGTTTCGATTGCAAAAATGGTTTTTGGCAGGTACTGTTAGGATGAAGAATCTCAGTTACTAACAGCATTCACATGTCCAGATGGTCATTATCAGTGGAAGGTAGTTCCTTTTGAATTAAAGCAAGCACCAAGCATATTTCAAAGGCATATGCAAAATGCTTTAAGAGGTTTAGAAAATTACTGTACCGTCTATATCGACGATATTATAGTTTTCTCAAACTCAGAAGATAAACATTATTTTCATGTTTTATCAGTTTTAAAAACAACTGAAAAATATGGAATCATTTTATCAAAAAAGAAAGCTAATCTTTTTAAAACAAAGATAAACTTTTTGGGTCTCGAAATAGATCAAGGGACTCATTGTCCACAAAAACATATCTTGAAAAATTTACACAAATTCCCAGATACTTTAGAAGATAAAAAACATCTTCAAAGATTTTTAGGTATTTTAACCTATGCTGAAGGATATATTCCTAAACTCGCAGAACTTAGGAAACCTTTACAGGTAAAATTAAAAAAGGATTATATATGGGAATAGAAACAATCCGATGTAGACTATATCAAAAAGATAAAGAAAAACCTAACCAGTTTTCCTAAACTTTATCTTCCAAAAGAAAATGAATTTTTAATCATAGAAACAGACGCTTCTCATGATTATTGGGGAGGAGTTCTGAAGGCCAGAACAACCGAAAAAGAAGAAATATGTAAGTAAACTTCTAGAAGCTTTAAACAGGCTGAAAGAAATTATCACAGTAATGAAAAAGAATTACCTGTGGTAAAAAACACTATTTCTAATTTTTCTATTTATCTTACTCCTTTAAAATTTTTAGTCAGGACAGATAATAAAAATTTTACTTATTTTTTGAAAACAAAAATTTCAGGAGATAATAAACAAGGCCGTCTTGTCAGGTGGCAGATGTGGTTTTCAAGATATTCTTTCGACATCGAGCATCTTGAAGGGTCCAAAAACGTGCTAGCTGATTGCTTGACACGAGATTTTCAAAATACGTAAACAAATACGTATTTCAAATATTTTTCTATATTTAAATGCTTTTCATGCCTATTTAAGGAGCACATACCCTTCAAACAATGGCATCACCTATCACTCTCACAAAAGAAAAGCTTATTTTTGAAAAAGAAATGGAGAATTTAAAGGCTTTACTCCTAAAAGAAAAAATTCTTTTGATAGAATTAAAAGCTATTCAAGATCAGATAGCTCTCTATGACGAAAGTCTAGAAACAACTGCTAATTCAGAGCAGGAATCCGCAAGGAAACAATCTGAATCTATTCCCCCTCAAACGGCAAAGGGTAAAGAAAAATCAAGTCCGTTTACTCCTGTTGCTTTGGAAAAAAGCAAAAATAGAGTAAATGAAGAACTAAAATCTTCATCTAGCCTAGAAGCAAACGGCTCGGGTAAAGGCATATCAGATCCGTTGATGGCTGACAGTTTGCCAAAAACTGAAAAGGTCTCTCTCAGACCAAGTTACTCTCAAGCCACTCAAATACCAGAAAATCTTAACTCAAGATTTTATGTTATCTTTGATGGCGACCACAGAGGAATTTATGAAGACTGGGCTATAGTCAAAAGTTATGTTGACAAACTGATTATCCCTTCAAAAAATTTGGGTCATTATTACAAGTCCAACAAGAAGCCACCCGATATTCAGCAAACTTCGGGAAAAAAGAAATACCTTTAAAGGTAACCATTTTTCCTGAACCTTTGAAGCCCAAGAAAAAAGAAAGGGTCATTGAATTCAGAAACAACACTTTCTCAAAACCAACAATAAATGAAGAGAAAGAAGAAAAAGATATTAGATCTTTAGATGAATTCAGAACAATTTGGTCAAAGGCTAGAGCCCTAAGCCAAAACGATTTCGAGTTCAAACATATTTACACAGAAGACAAGGCTACTAAAAGTCTTATTATCTTTTGTCCAGGTGCAACCCCAAAACTAGTTTCTCTAGCATTTTCTGCTGGATTAGCGAAGTTCATTTACCATTCTCCTAATTTACTTGAAATAAGTACTTTATCTGAAGGAATGAAGAAAGTTATCAAAAATTTTCGAAAGAAAATTGCCGCTGCAAGAGATGCAAATATCTTCATCAAGTGTAGTTCTACACTCCCAGACTGGTATCAAGGAAAAACCTTTCCAAGTTACCATCATTTAGAAATTGGTATCGCCAAAACAAGAACGATCAATCCTTCAAGGGTGATAAAGGAAGACTATGAAGAATATGAAAAATGGTTAAATATCAGGACAAAAGGATTTTTACAAATCCTAGAAAACCTACAAAAAATTAAAGCAGGAAGCTTTAATAAAGTAAATTATTGCAGCACCAACTGCATAATTACTAGCTATAGTAGAACCCCATTACCACTACATGAAAATGAAGCTCTAGAAAGGATGGAGCAACGCATTATTTTTAATAAAATAGAGGCAGGCCCCGCCACTAAAGAACAACTTTGCCAAAAGTTACGACGCACATTTGAGAACCATCAGTGCGAATACTGCAAAACATCTTCTTCAGAAGAAAACAAAAACCCTACTGAAAAAGACAGTTATTCGTCAGATGAAGACACTCGAGCACTGGACCCAACACATGGGTATATCAATTAAATAAACGTCATCCATGACGATTGATTAAGGGCTATAATGGTCTTTTGTAAAATTCACTTCTACTATATAAAGAAGTTGAATTCTTTAAGTTTAGCATCCCCATCTCTCGTATCATTTCTCTTTCCAACTTTTCATTTGTAATATGTGTGTAAGTGAGTAATCTCCTTGCTAAAGGAGAATATTATGTAAATGTCAAGAAGTTCTTCCTTAGGGAAGAACAGTTATGAATAAAATATCAGTTTCCTTTTTATCCATTAGTTCATCTTTAAAAAATTTTGCAAAAACCTGGAGCCACAAAAGTACCGTTTAGGCAGGAGGCCGTAGAGAAAAATTGGTTGGGTTGGTCACTTGGAAAAATCAACTTAAAGATTTACCTAGTCGGATAAAGAGGAAAGGTATGTTCTATTTAACTGTTAAATTACTTCGAAATATTTATGTTAATATCTCCTTAAGCATTTTTATAAACATTTGTTTTCCATAAACATACACAAACAAAAATCGATTAATTATTATCGAAATTAAATGATTTACTCAATCAAAAAATGTTGGTAGTAACTACAAACAAATGAATTTCGTAAAACATTAGCACATGGGGAAGGTTGTCATCTTTGTCATGTTATAATGATTCGAAGGCAATTTTTGTCATTTGTCATGTTACAATGATTCGAAGGCAATCTTTAGTCATGATATTTGTCATGTTATCATTTTTGTCATGTTATCATCTAACTAATAATGATTCCACGTTTGGTCTGATACCATTGTTACAACCCAAATGGTAGAACTGGTCCCAAAAGACTAGCCTAGTGGGAGAGGTGCCATTTAGGTTATAAACGCCACATTAGGTGCCCATACAATCGATGTGGGACAAGTCCCATATATTGCAATGGATTCAGTCCGTAACAGGTTATTTGTGTGTGTCGCCACCAAGAACAAACGAGATATGAATAGTGAAGAACATTGAAACTCGTAAAAATTGAGATCAGACTATAAAAGATCAAACAACGAGAAATAAAAAACCAAGCAATAAGAAACCGAGAATATAATACTAAAAAAATAAACAAAAAAGATTCCATTTAAGATTGAAACTGAATGAAGGATTTGCATTTAAACATATGGTTCCAGGAACATACAATATCAGTTCTTGCATACATAAAAATACCAATATCTAACCAGATGAGACAACACCTACGCATGAGCAAGCAAGAAAGGATGAAGTGATGGTTCCGATTGCCGGAGCACAGAAGAAGATGACACCTACACATGATCAAGCAATGGAGGATGAAGTGATGGTTCTGAATGCCGAAGCAAAGAAGAAGATTGCCCGGGAGTACAAGTTAAATCGAAACTCTGGTCAAAGCCAGATAATAAACCTGTTTGCCTGACTGATGCTAATGCAACCATAGCATTTTGATCCATTACTAAAGCAAATCTAGTAGAAATGAATCCCTTATATTCTGGCCAAGACACACCCTCAATAGAACCACCCCTTGACTTAACAAACGACTGATGCCATAACAAAGCGATGTCTTCAAGATGTATAATAACATACTGTACCTAAACAATTTCAGGACTAGCATCAACAGAGAAAAAATGCTCGACTCTACACAACCACCCCTCAACATTGGTTCCATTGAACTTTGGGAATTCAATTTTAGTTAGTCTGACCAAAATGATAACTCTGATCTCCTGGTTGCTGATTTTGATTAACATGATTGTACTGAAGATTAGAACCACCACCTTTAGATTCTTGATTTGGTCCCATGGTTTGTAGACTTAAGAATTTCTTCCATCTGTGCCGACAATTGCAACGAAGTTTGATTCAATTGATTCTTTACAGTATCAATCTCCACGTTCATTGTTGTTTAGATGGCCTCCAATTGTGTCAAATTCATACTAGTCGCAGTTTCCAACTTCTGCAGAACTGCATCATGATCTGCAATTCTCTGTTCTAACGATTGACTTCGAGTCGCCATTGTTATTTGAAGATTGACCGAATGATGATCAATATTGAATTGAAATGAACTGTAATTGATCGAACAATTAATCAATTCCTGCCGACTCGAAACGATTATACCAATTTTCGGGTGAACAAAGTACAAAATTGAAGCTGAATTTGAGTGTATTATCGAAGAATTTCACGATTTAGGGTTCGAATCAAGAGTGTCCAAGGATTGAACAGCTTTGATACCACTTAATACGATTGAACACAAAAACATAAGAGGAATTCGATCAAACCAAGCGTATCTTTATCATTCACCTAACTCGTTTAGGTACAACTGCCATCAACTAACCACAACGAACCAACTAACTTGTTTGTATCCTAACCTCAAACTATCACAGAATTACAATTAACCGTCCCCCGACCTTATTACTTTCTATATTATTACAAAATGGTCCCTGTAACTATTCTTATTGTAACACCAACGCCCGCAACCACATAAGGGTGTGGCAGTGTCGCCCCGGAAAACGCCCCACGGAATGGTCTAATCGTAACCAGATCATAAACAACCTATGTACATATATAATCATTATTTTTGTGGCTGATGTCATTTGACAAACGAATTCAAGAACGAAAGTAGTCCAATATAAATATATAAACATTGTTATATAACAAATTGGCAAGAAGCATCCATCATTCCATACATACATACATACATACATACATACATACATAAATCACATAATTATATATATAGGTTTATAACACAAATAACATAATTAATCTTCCAAGTACTTTTGAAACCATTTCTCTTCTTTACAGTGGAGATAGACAACCTTGTAAACCTCTATGAGCAATTCAGGAAACTTACTACGATAGTACTCCTCAACGCCTTCAGGCACAGAGCCCAACAATTCCTGCATGTTTAAAGCAATTAAAAACGGGGTAGAAAAGTCAAAACGGATAACATTTCAATACCCTTTCGTTCAGTTTTCTTTTTCAAATTTATAAACAGCTGCATAAGCTTATAAAAACTATAATGTTATACAATATGTTAGTAGGTTTTAAGGATTAAAAAGAGAAAAATGCCCGGATAGTCCCTGTGGTTTCACCTTTTTTCACCTATAGTCCCTATCTTTCTAAAACTACTTGAATAGTCCCCAAGGTTTTCCGTTTTGTTCTCGGATAGTCCCTGGGTCTAACTTCAGTTACTTTTCTCTGTTAAGTGGGTGTTAAGAGGGTGTGAAATGACAAAAATACCCTTTCCTTAAAAGGCCAAACCACGGGGACTATCCGGGCATTTTTCTCTTTTTATTTATAAAACCCCACCACCACACTTCATCTTCAACCTCCACCCACCATCACTCTCCTCCACCATCACCGCCACAGTCACTCCGGTAACATCTGAACTCGTCATCTTCTTCATCTCGTTTTTCATTAGATCCTTTTGGATCCACCCCTTTTTTGGTTCCTTACGTGATTTACAGGTGGTGTCGATAGTGGTGGTCGATGGAGACGGCGATGGTAGACGGTGGTGGCATTCCGGCAACAGCAGCGCCACAGTCACCTGCAACTGTGTCACCATCTACCCTAACCCCATCCCACCATCAACCCCAACCTGAATTAAATTGTTATACTAAGTCATACGTCACTTGTTGCTAGTCCATGTATATCTCCTAATTTCTTTAGGTTTCCCTTTTTATATATTGTTGTATATCGCATCCCTTGCAAATACGAAGCCTTTTCATTTACTCTGATCCTTCATATAAAACAGTTGCAATTCCTCAAATTAATATTAAATGTGCAATGAAATTATTTCAAAATTAGGTTTGGAAGGAGCATTTATACCTCTGTTTCACATACTATCAGAAACAGAGGCCCAAATCAGGTCTAAAACAGTTAAATTTTCCTCAAATTAACACAAATTTGTAATAAATCACATCAAATTTAGGTCTGAGAAGAGTAATTCTACCTCTTTCACATACTACTAAAAACAGGGGCACAATTTCACTGAACATCAAACCGAAAATTCGGGCAGTGAATTCAAATCAGGTTAAAAATAGTTGAAATTCCTCAAATAAACAAAAAAGTTCAACAAAATTACAGCAAATATAGGTTTGAGAGGAACATTTATGCCTCTGTTTCACATAGTACTAAAAACAGGGGTTAGTTTCTACATTCAAGAGGTTTGCAATCACTAAAACAAAATTGAAGTGACTTACAACATCTATAAGATTGCTCATAAATTGAACAAGTGCTGTCAGAATCAATTGTTATTTTCCTCCTGTTTCCGGCGTTAGATCTGTAAAACCACTTCCCACTCCTTTTCCGGTGTAAAATCTGATTATTTGTGTCTGTTTGTGATTTTTGATGACGTAATAGAGATGGAAGGGGTTGCAGGTGGGGTGCAGCTAGGGTGGGGGTGTTGGCGCGGTGATGGTGGGTGGAGGTTGAAGATGAAGTGTGGTGGTGGGGTTTTATAAATAAAAAGAGAAAAATGCCCGGATAGTCCCTGTGGTTTGGCCTTTTAAGGAAAGGGTATTTTTGTCATTTCACACCCTCTTAACACCCACTTAACAGAGAAAAGTAACTGAAGTTAGACCCGGGGACTATCCGAGAACAAAACGGAAAACCTTGGGGACTATTCAAGTAGTTTTAGAAAGATAGGGACTATAGGTGAAAAAAGGTGAAACCACAGGGACTATCCGGGCATTTTTCTCGATTAAAAAACACGATAATGCCCATTCCCTTTATAGTTGGAGATATAAAATATAAAAACAAATATCCTGGTTTAAGTACACGGCCCCAATTTATGTAATTAGAATGTTGTAAAATCAAACCTGAAGATCAGAGGAGAGTTCTTCGTAATGATTGTAATTATTCCGAATAATACGGAGCAAATCTAGGACACTCTTGTAGTCGTACCGTTTGCAATATTTTGCGGAATGTTTGATCAATGCATATTCCACACTAAAACCCCATTTATAACCAAAAACTATAGGACGTATGCCTTGTAATGCATCGACAACAGCACGTCGCTCTTTCGAAACGAACCTATTCGTATCCCACAGAAATAACATTCGTTTCTTGGAGTCCCAAAACAAAGGGTGGTGTAGCACCTCTAATGCCTTTGGCCTGCCAAAAATATGAGAAACAGAAAACTAGTAAATATAAAGGGAGTAAGAAAGCCAAGCTGCTCGTGAGCTAACCTGAGATCGGCTCGCTAAACTCTGGAATCTAGTCGAGTTTAAGAGAGCTTAGATATAAATTGTATTTTGTACTTTTAAGATATAAATTAGTTTGGTCATTTTACAAGCAGGCGACTGGATTTAATAGAAAATTTTGACAACGTTAGTGGAAAGAACGTAACTTGCAAGCTTTTTTAATCATAAAGTACATTTTGTGATATTTTTGAAGTTAAAGGACATCCGCTGAAAAATGGTACAAACAAAAAGGACGCAAAAACAAATGACTAAAAAGTACTAATATGAATACTTCCTCCTATTGCCCTGTAAGAATAATCTGGCTAGCAGTCAGATATCTAAACATGTAATACCATTTAACAAAAACAAAAGAACAACGAAAACCCAAACCAATATCAATAGTCAACAGAGAAATTGTCCAACTACCTGTGTTTGAATATTGTATGTATACCGATTAAAAACAGAGTTGAAAGAAAAAAACCCTTTTCATTACTTAAAAAACCATTTAATCCATACATGTGCATTGCACATGCCCCCTTTGTATGAGGTTGAATGGTTGATTTGCATAATGTTCTTGATCGTCGAAAGTAACTATTTGAAAACACATTTCATTGCTAGTGTCAGGTTAACATGTAATATAACATATAAAGAAAGACAAAGATCTCAGATTTTACCACAAAATGGTGTACCTGTGTTCAAAATTGGGTTTCAATAACCGAGATAAGAGATCAAAGGCTTCAGGCATCTTTTCAACTGCCGAGAGATCCAATTTGTTGTTTTTCACATTAAACTCAAGATTATTTTCGTCACCGAAAGGATGTTTGCCACGAGTTATGCAGAAAAAAAGAACGCAACCCAAACTAAACATATCCATAGCACGTGTTTGATGCATACGACAAGTTTCATTAGAAATTTGTTTGCGGCTGCTTCCACTAGAATTTTGTTTGCGACTGCTTCCTTTAGAAATTTGTTCAGGCGCTTGATATCCCAAAGTTCCCGAATCTGATTGTAATAAACCGATAACAAAATGTGTAAATCAGTAAATTCAAGTCATGAGCTACGACCAAATAAAAAGACGATATAAAATCAAGTTACCGGTGGCGTCAGATCCTAATGACGACGCATCAGTAGCAAGCTGTTTGCTGATCCCCAAATCTGCAAGTTTAGCAGTTAGGTCATGTTGAACTATCAATATGTTGTGAGGCTTCAGATTGCGATAAATAATCTTCAAGTCATGTAAATGAGCAATGCCAGCAACAATACCCCTACGATACGAAGAACATTCATACATATCATAACAGCTCAAGATGGTAGCTATAGATTAACATACGCGTTTGAACTCACCTCATCAACTTTAACAACTTGAAAGACGGGTATCCATCTGGCCTCCACAAATATGCGTATTTTTGCTTCTGTACTAACTCATAAAGATTGCACTCACAAAGCTCTAGTGAAAGATATACAAAATAACGATCACGTACATATCCATGAAACTGTATAATATTCAGATGCTTGTCCGACTTCATAAGAAGGGTAATTTCTCTATTAGCAACATCACTGTAAGCGCTCGAAATGCGTTTGACGGCTACATTACGACCACCGAATGTTCCTTCAAAAAGAACCGAGCCGTTGCTCCCGTTCGCAATTTTCTTTTCTGACACAGATAATACAGCCCCTACTCTCTTACTTACTGTCCTGTACGTGTACTTTTTCTTTTGAAGTAATCCACTCGATCCAAAGCGATTAGGTATTGGAGTTGAAGATTTAAATATTTCATTCGCATGTCTCCTATTACTACCAGGAGTTTTGTCGTCATCACCATCATATATAGGGCTGGCAATTGGGTACCTGTTAAGACACGATTAGACCTGTTTGACTGAAAAATACACTTTTTAAAATAATTAAAATTACAATGTTAGTATCTATCATTTATTCATCTTTGTACATAAAACATAAAATTGTTTTATAAACATGAGGTAGAAAGTAGTTAAATGAGTCGTAATCATGTTTGAAACTTATGTTGTGCACGCCGTCAGAAACCTGTTAAACCTGTTAAGACACGATTTGCCAGCCTTAATCATATATAAGGTCCATCTCAAAGCAGAAATTGCTAATGTTTAAAGAGAGGGATGTGTGAGTGTGTGTATATATATATATATAAATGATTACTTGCAATGACATTACACAAAAATGGATTAAAAACACAGCTCAATATACATCAAAGAACCATTCTTGTACAACAACAACAACAACCATACCCAGTAAATCTCACAAATAGCAAAGCTACTCATAGGGTCTGGGGAGGGTGGGATGTAGACAGACCTTGCCTCTATCCCTAGGGATAGAGAGGCTGCTTCCAGAAGAGACCCTCGGCTCCAAAACGAACAGCAAACCAACACATCAAGTCCAAGAATATAGAAAAATAGAAAAATAGACTAGAGAAAAAATAAGTCACCTATACGAAGCAAGTGATCAGAGTGGCACAGTATAATGTAAATCATGTATAATAGCATACAACATCATTTAGGCATATACACAAGAAGTCAATCGTCGGTAAAGTCACTTAAAAGAATAAGAAAACCTACTTCCCTAAAATACACCTAAGACCTTACTGCAGTATCCTCTAGAAGTCCTTAACCCTAATCCTACGCCTCCACGAAGTCCTATCTTGGACCATGTCCTCAGAAAGATGCAACTCTAGTAAATCATGCCTAATCTGCTCTTCCCATGTCAGTTTGGGTCTGCCTCTTCCTCTCTTCCCCTCCACAGTAAGAGTTTCCACTACTCTAACTGGTGCTGTCGTTTGTCTCCGCTTCACATGCCCAAACCATCTCAATCTCCCTTCCTTAATCTTATCCGATATACTAGCCACTCCTAATCTCTCCCTAAAAACCTCATTTCTTATCCGATCCAACCTCGTGTGTCCACACATCCACCCCAGCATCCTCATCTCTGCTACCTCCATCTTGCGCACTTGTGTCTTCTTGATAGCCCAACAGTCTGTTCCACACAGCATAGCTGGTCTAACTGCAACCCTGTAAAATTTTCCCTTTAGTTTAGTAGGGAACCTCCTATCGCACAATACTCCACTGGTTGCCTTCCATCTACACCAGCCAGCCTGTATGCGATGGGTTACATCACTATCTATGTCACCATCCCTTTGTACAAACGACCCCAAATATTTAAATTTAGTAACCTGCGGGACCAATTGATCCTCAATGGTGATTTGGGTGTCATCGTCATCGGCTACACCACTGAAATCACAGTGTAGATACTCAGTCTTAGAACGACTAATCCTTAGGCCCTTGCCCTCTAGAGCTAATCGCCACTCCTCTACCCTCGCGTTCAGGCACTGTTTAGTTTCTGCAAAACTTGTTGCAAAGCACTAATTTGACTATCTTAAATCTTGTGGGCACAAGAGTTCTGACTTTTAGAAAAGTAATATAAGCAACAAGGTAATTCTATGGTTTAATTTAGTGGGGTGTTTCATACCGGATTAACATCCGGTCCCGGTTTTTAAAACATTGGAAAATCTAGATCGAAAACAAAACTTACACGCCTGCATCGGAATTAAATCCAGTTTCTTGCTCGTGGTTGTCCATCAAAAGTGTTTAACCTGGTGGCCAAAACTTGCAATCAATAAGAGGTCTGAATGGGTCTGAACCAATAAGCGCTGAGCCAGTAAATTGTTGTTGGGTAAAACCTCCGAACTACTTTGTGCTGAATGAAATACACACAAAAAGCTACTTAATTCGAAAGTATGAATAACAAAAATCAATACAAATCATTCAATTAACAACAAAATATATATACAATAATCAAACAGAATAAAAAATTGCACACAAATCATACAGATTCTTACCTTAAAATCGCGTCTGGAGATGGAAGGCTTTTGATATGGCGTCAGATATTCAGTCGGCCGAATAAAGGAGGAGGAGGGTGGTGACGGAATCAAAGTGAGGAGGGTGGCTGGACTTGCGGCGCTGAGGAGAAGAGATTTGACGGGTTTATTATTATTACTAGGTTATCACCCGGGACTGCTTTCCCGGGTTTATTATTCTGATTCTTGGAGCTGGAACGTTAACAAACAGGTTGGTTTCTCGGTCAGTTCGGTTAAAAAGGAGCGCATAAACGATAGGGGAAATAGCGGCCTTCCTAATTTTGTTTGGTGTAAATGGGTTCCACTAAAATGTAACATAATGGCTTGGAGAGGTAACTTAGACAGGCTGGCGACAAAAGTTAACTTGATAAGAAGGAATGTGGATATTCCGTCAGTTTTGTGTCCTTTCTGTGACGAGTACGAGGAATCGGTGGATCACTTATTCACGGCTTGTTCTGTGGCTTCTCGAGTTTGGGCGGCTGTCAGCGCGTGGTGCAATATTCCTCCGATCTTCGCCTTCGCCTTCAAGGATTTATTGGATATTCATAGCTCGTGTAATTTTGGGAAAAAAGCGAAAAAGATGATGCCCGGTCTGGTTATAACGTCTGTTTGGTGTATCTGGAAAGCTAGGAACGACTTGGTGTTCAATCGGATTAGGAAGAATTCGACGGAGATTGTTTCTGAGATTAAATCGAGGGGTTTTGCTTGGGTGAAAAATAGATCTTCTTGTAAGTATATCAATTGGAAGGAGTGGTGTAAATACCCGATGTATATGTTGTAATCTGTTTGCCCTTTGCCCGTTTGGGTCGGGGGTCTTTTGTTTGTTGGCCTTTTGCCCTTTTGGGTCGGAGGTTTGTTGTTAATGAAGTTTAATTTTCAAAAAAAAAAAAGTTAAAAAACTTGTATTTTTATTAAAATGTAACATATTATTTCATTAAATTTTATCACAAAAATGTTGAAATACTTAAACCAAACAAATAACTACCAAACATTAATATTGGTAATTACGATTTTTTAGGTGCCAAAAGTTTTAATACTTAAACTAATCATTAAATACTCTTTTACTAATCAAAGTCATATACAACCCAACACTTTTATAACATTAAAGGCCCAATTTTCATTATCAATAACATAAAAAACATAAGAATATAAGAACTTGTTGAACAAATACAAAATAAACCAGCAGGTAACATCAATAGAGCAGAACAAAAGTTAAAAGTCAACGGAAAGAAAGAAAAAATTATATATCATAAGTTGCCAAAAATCTCTTTGTTTCATGACGTCAATCCAATCAATGACATTATACCTATAAGAAAAGACACAAATAATAATTTGAGATGACAAAAAAAAAAGATAAAATTTACGCTATAAATAAATTAGGTAAACCTTGTCGTTTCGTAATCTCCTTCTTCAGTTGATACCTTCAATTCCCATTCACCTCCACCCATCATCTTAATGGTTACATTAGAATTATTATGTAAACTGGCAACATTTGCGATGTGTTCTGGGAGCCACTACAACATAGTAATCAAAATAAACATAACATTAGAATGTGAATTATAAAAAACATAATAATCTGATAGAAAAGATGAACGAACAAAGTTTTTTTTTACCAAGGTATCAACTAAACACGGACTTGAAACATGAATATTAAATCTCTTACTTTTCATTGTTCTCGTTGGTAGACACGAAACTAAAACTGTAAGGAGAAACTTACAAAAACCCTAAACGAAAAAAACATAAGCAACGTTGTAAGGTGAACTATCAACGGGAAGTTTCGTTGCCCTCTTCCGTAATATCTCCTCTCTTATCTCTGAAATCTTTTGTTTCTGTCCAAAACTCCAATTATTTTAACTAAGGAAGGTGATCAATAATCCATTAATATAAATAAGTGACCAGTTCACATGAAAATAATTTTAATAGTAATCTTACCTTACGTAGTGAGAACTCGTTAGTGACATAGAATCGTTTGGTAGAACATTATACCAAGCTACCATTCTAAAATGTACATGTAACTTTAGAAAATAAAAGGGTGTGAGTATTTTGCTAAAATGCATTTAAAATGCCCTTGCTTTCAGGATATGTGTATTTTGCAAAAAATGCTTCATTTAGTAATACATGGGTTGACTATCCCTACCTCATCCGTCATCATACCCTCATCTAAAATTCTTTATTAAACCTTAAAAGAATAAAATATTAGGTTCAATGCTTAATGAAAAAGAATGAAACATATGCATATTAATATGATGTACAAAATTCAAGAGGATTAGCCAATGGAAAAGAACAAAACATGTGCCAAATTTATCAACCTGCTCTTAAATTTTGGATACTACTACTGTAGCAATGGACAGACAATTAAGCATTTGGTTTATTAATACTAATTTCACATGAAAGCTTAGAAATTGATTTCTTGATTAAAATCAAGAACCTGTCATTTTTATAGCATATAGCAACCAAAATTAGACGTTTCAAAAAACACATAATAATAGTAACTAATTGATCACCAATAACCAATAACTGGAATACCTCAATGGTTTTGAGAGAGGGTTTGTTGAGGCATTTTAAGTGTTTGTGAACTTGAAGGTTCTACCTTGAAGTGAGTCCAAATCCAAATCGGAGGTGCGTACTTAAAACTGTAGAATATAAGAACCAAAAATAAGAAAAAGTCACAGCCATACAACCTTAGTCTATAAAGTATCACTGGCGACTATAATAAGTATATTACCCCTTCATTTCTTAATTAAAAAATTAGAAATTTTAACTGATGTGATTAAACAGGTCATACAAGTTACCCATGTTCACTCAAAAATCAATATTAAGGAATTCATGAGGTACCTAGTAATTTTCTTAAAAAAATACCTTTACCCCATAAAGAAGGGATCCATATGTTGTTTCCACTTGCAGAAGTGGATCATTTGTGTAAGCAGGCATTCTAAGACAATGCAACACTTGTGAATAAAAATTAAATTAGCAAGATCAGTTCTAGCCAGGTTAGGTGTAACATATGCAATTGTTGTAATGCTTATTTGGCTAAATTCTTCACCAGTTAAAATTATAAAAAAAAAAGTAATATAAAGCATACATAATAACTTACATGGTTTCCCTTTGACAAATTAACATTCTCCGGTTCCGGAAGTAAAAAATTAAAATTCTTAAAAACAACATAAAAAGGCTACCAAAAAAGTTATTTACCCACCCATTTCCGATGCTTCTTCTTTACATAAGACCAGTTTATGATGAACACTAAAATATCAAGCCATGAGGTTTTGGAACATGTATATATAATAAAAAGTAGGGGAGTTATTTTAAGTAGTTATACAAACTAAAATAGGAGAAAGTTAAATTTTTAAAGTTACCCAAAATAAAATTTTGAGAATGGTACAGGTTTGATTACCAAAAATAAAAATCCGAATAATAATAAAACCTCAACATATCCTATCCTATAAAGTCTATAAATAAAAAACCTCAACATATCCTATAAAGTCTATAAATAGAAAATAAGTGTCAATTATGAATTTTGAATTTTGAATCCCTTATAAGTTAAATCAATTTATTATCAGTAATAATTGATAATTATAGAAGAAATGTAATTTATTCAATTTACCAAAATAAGGATTCGAATTTGATAAAGATTTTATTTATTAACTTTGAAATTCAAAATTGTTTAAAAAGGTCAAACTAATCAATTAATATGAAGTTTTTCGTAGCTTTAGAACTACTGGTAATCACTAATAGTGAAAAATCGTTCTAATATACCATATTGTCACAGATATAGGAGCACACTAAATCTAAAAAAAAACCCAAATCAAGTAAATGATAAAACTTCATTAACCTGTCTAAATCCACTAAGAACCAGTATCACGGAAAAAATCTGATCAAATAAGAATTAATTTACAAAAAAGAATAATTTTTTTACCTGCGCAATCGATGGGCTTCTTTGGCATATAAAAGAGCCTACAAAGAAGGGGCAATTTGTTAGAAAATAATAAGGTTAAGTTGCACACAAAAAAATCTACTAAGACTAAAATAAGTTAAAATATGACACCAACATTTGATAAATGTACCTCGATCATGATCCCTTTGATATCATTTTTTCACTCAAATCATAATACAAGTTTGAAGAAAGAAACAATGACTTGCTTGTCACAGGAACCTACAATAAGAGGTGAATGTGGATAAACTCAATTAAGCATAAAGGAAATAATAGTGATGGGTTCGATAAGCAGGTTGGGAGCCAAAAAACAATTGAGAATGATATTGAAATTTTACAATTTAAGTAATGTTGGCAAAACTTTACAACAACGAAGATTAAAACTAATATTATGTATATGATCACTCCTTTATGTTCTCACTAAACAGTTCGTGCAATTGTTGTTAAACCCATTGATCATTTTTGTGCTTCATCTTTCACTTGTTGAATTATGACTTAATCTTGGCAAATGGAAGGCATATTTTAATCTAAATAAATCTTTTTAGTGAACATGTATGCATCAACAAATCCATACCCAATAGGCCAATTTTGTGAATATATAATTTTATTCACTAACTATTTTTAGCACATCCGATGACAATTAGCAATAGTTTGCCTTTTATGAAGAATCAGGGCAGGATCTTCAACCAACCTTCGTGACCCTTTGATATAACTAAATCATTTGAATTGGACCGTAACTACCATTTGAACCATTAAAAGTTATTGGAAAGAAAAACAAATACAGATCTGGTTAATAAAACCCTAGAATGGATTGATGTGGTTGAAGATATGGAGTTCCATGTGCGACTAAGATATAAATTAAAGGGTTTCTCTAAATATAATACGATTCAATTACCTCTTCAAACATCAAAGATTTAGAGAATTACCTGTATTAAATCGGATCTTCAGTTGTATATCAACGATGATAAAATCATTGAACACAGAGAAGGAGTAGGAGTCGTCAACAGAATATAAGAAACCCTAATTTCAAAAAACCCAAAAATCTTAAGAATCAAATGAAAACAGAGGATAAATAAGAAAGATTAGAAATGGAATATTTAAAGTTACCCTGTATTACATCGGATTTTGACTTGTATATCGCCGTTGGTAAGGAGGCGGAGGCGGACAACACAATAACACAGAGAAGATAGGGTTAATAATGGTTGTTGGCGATGACACAAATGAAGATTGGAAATATTAAATTTTTTATAACATATATATACGGATCCGAATTAGCGGACCCGGATACAAAACGGGGCTTCATTATATGTGAAAAGAATACCCATTCAGTTTCCCGCCAAAACCACATCTAGGAAGCCCTAATATTGTGTCAAGTGTCCCAATTTTTTTTGTTTATTATATATAATAGATTTTTTTTTCTTAGGGTAGAGCTCCATCTAATTTTGGGTTTTTACGGGCTTTTATTTTAACCAGATGGGTCAATTTGGGTATCATGTGAATTTACAATGTGTTCAAATGGGCCAACACGGGGTATTTGGATAGGTCAGGATGGGTAGAGAACAAAAGATAGATGGGTCAGGATGGGTTAAGCGACGCAACTCATCTTGTTCATTTCTAAGGTTACGACGTGGTTAATCTGCGCAACTCATCTTCATCTTGTTCGTTTTTTCTAAGGTTATTCAATGCAGCTGATCTTGTTCGTTTACTTTCTTACGACTTACAGCAAAAAAAAATTGTTGTTTGTGATTTGGTAGACTACACAAAGAATCTTCTGTTCGTTTGCGATCTGGTAGACTACACATAATCTTGTTCGCGTTCTTGGTCGTTTGCGATTTGGTAGACTACAAGAAGGTATTCTTGTTTGATTTTGACAAAATTTGTTGTGATTGAATTGAGTGGATAGTTTGTTAGTTGATTTTAATATTATAGTTTTTAGTCTTGTTAATTTGTTCAAGTTTTTAGTCTTGTCGATTTGTTCAATGCTTGTTGATTTTAATTTATGATTGAATTGAGTGGTGAAGGGGTATGGTCCTAAAAAGCCGCGCAGACCTTCATTCAGGTCGCGTGTAGGACCATACTCCTTATTCAGCAAGATGTTCAATCTCAACCTCGCGCGGGTTACTTCACATGAATTGACCTCGCGCGAGGTCTAAACAAGAAAGAACGCCAAATTCAACACTTATCATTCTGAATAAGAGCCTCCACCTCCTATAATCCTGCGCGGGCTAGTTACGTGCTCAACAAGGGTCGCGCGGGAACTATAGTGCAAGGCAACTTCAGAAGGTACAAAAGGTACAAGTGGCAGAAGAAATGAGCCAATCCGCGCCCTCCAGCCTGTGCTCTATCGTGCTCCACGATCGTCTGACATGCAGGAGACAGAAAGTACACAAGGACGCCTATGTGGCACCAATCAGGGGGCGGCGACACCTGCCCCATGATCTCCACTTACCTGCTGATGGCAGAGGGACAATAAGGCCGACAACCAAGACACGTGGCTCCAATCAAGGTGCGCCAGCACCGAAGATCATCTCGAAGACACTAACGGTCGACACCAGTGAGACAAAGAGCATATCCTCTATGTTGTCGCCTTCCGGCCCAAGGCCCATCAGCCCATCTCCTCTTACACCTCTCCGGCTATAAATAGAGACCTCAGTTCAAAGGTTAAGCATTCTATTCCCACTACTCTCACTCTTAACACACATTTACATCCTCAAAACAGTTACTTATTCTCACGCCGGAGCCTGGTTAAGAGGGAAACCCCCATATTCCCCTCTTAACGAGCTAACGGTGTTCTGTTTTGCAGGATTATCAGATCATTAAGGAGCTCAGAAAGTTATAAGAAGATTAACCACTTTGGTAGAAACATAAACCAAACTAATTGACCCTAAAATTAGTTTCGTGTTTCTTCATTGGCGCCCACCGATTTTTTGCAAATCACTTTCATCTTATTTTTCTGAGTTTTCTAAGTTGTTTTTCCTTCGATCATGGCTGGTCAAGGAATCATTCCTGATTTTGGTTTTGGGACAAACTCTAACGCAGTGTTGGAGGAGGACAATCAAAATGTCCAAGTCCAACATGTAGAAGAAATCGGTGAAATCAAAGTAACCAACACTGGGGGACCCCGCGCGAGTGCCACTTGCATCACTCAAACGGTAACCCCAGTAAGTCACGTCGCTGGCCCTTCAAATCCAGCTCCACCTCAGAAAATTTCGGCGCTATTAGGGCTGCCGGAAGGCGAAACTCCAGCCTCTTGGTATGCCAAACAAATTGCTACCATCAATGTGGCGTATCAATCTTTGAGCGCACAGCAAGCAGTCTTACAAGCAGAACCATCTTTGGTTACACCTCCGGGTCCGAGTCAGGGGGCGCGCCAGATACCCCCATAACAAAACTTTCAAGGAAGAAATAACAGGCCTCCTCCCCTAAGAAGACCAAGCGTGCATGACACACGCGACACACGAGGAGAGACAGAAAGCTATTATGACCATCCGTCAAACGTTCAAAGGGGTCCAATTCATAGCCGGCTATGTGACACCTGTGTCACTTCAACCATCAAACAAATACCAAACCAATGAACTATTGTATTTCATACTTGGGATTTGTATAAATATGTGTATCATTTGCACATATCAATTCTTGTTCGATTTCGGGCTCTAAATCGTTTTCTGGAAGGTTATACGCGCACTGATGCGTAAATATAATCAGTTTAAGGCAACAAACACTTCGGAACAGTGACATAGGCTTAACATACCTTAAATAACCTTTACATAACTTAGAAATAAGTTTTGGAAGGTTTGGTGTGCCGAAATCAAGTTTGTTCGCTTACAGGGACTAAATTCGACAAACTGCGAAAGTATGCCGATTCGTACTGTAACGGACATTCCGGAACATGACCATAAGTTAAACATACCCTAAATATCCTTTACAAAGCTTAGAAATAGGCTTTGAGGTGTTCGGTGTGCTAAAATAAACTTTTTGGTCATTCAGGGACTAAAAGCGTCAAAAAGTGCATAAGTTTGCATTTTCGCGCATATTTTACGTTCTGAATATATCCGGACATCCAAAAATTTATGTAAGCATTAAAATATTTTATTTTAGTGTTTGGCATGATAAAAATCCATTCGTCGCGTCATTTGGATCGTTTTTCGCGTTCGTTCGTGTTTCGTCGTAATTAACCGAACAACGCAATTGTACGACCAAACGGACCGACATCCGAGATATTTTTGAGCATGTTTCATGTTCCTTGTACTTTAACTTCATTTTAGAGCCTTTAAATGGGATTAACGGGGCTTAAACGTGTCAAAAATGCATCAAAAACCATGTTTTGCTCATTCAGGGACCAAAATTGACAATCTGCCAAAGTTATCTTAGGAAGGGACCAAAGTTGAAAATCTGATTTCCAGCTTGTTCCAGCTGTTCCCCTCATTTGCACATGGTTTTTATGATACTATGGGCCATTTTTGAGGTGCCCATTGTTTTACAAAACCATGGGTGCACATGTACGGATGAGATCGAAGCTCGTTTTACGATGAACGATCTTAACGGTTGTGCAAAAACTATAAATACCCCACCCATTCATTGTTGCAACCCAAACTTTTGATCTGATTTGGCTCTCTAAGTTGGAGTATTCACTTCATACCTGAGAGTAATCGGATCAAAACTTCCGTTCTTAGACCCGTTGTAAGTCCTCTTTCATTCTTTTATGCGTTTTAGCATGAAAGTCGAACTTTGTTTGACTTTCTGCATTGACCAGTTTATGGTCAACACGAAGTTCGTTGAACTTCATAACGTGAGCGTAATCACGATGGTTTTAGTCTCTTATGACTATACCTACTGATTACCACGTTATCTAGGCATAGTGGCGAGTCGTAGTTTCGGCCAAAATACGTATTCTTGCGTATTTTGTAACCAAACTACTTATAGGTATCAAAACCGTTTGTTTTGATACCAAACCTGTTTTCAAACCTCGTTAAACATGTTTTAACATGTTTAGATCGTCACTTTAGGTTTAGTGCTTATGTAGGGTCGTAAGGTAAGCGGTCTAAACAACCGCTTATACTTTCGAACCCGACCCGTTTGGTCGATCATTAGGATCCGATTAAACACATTAGGTGACCATAGTTGCATAGGGAATAACCTTTCGAGGTTATACCTTATGGTCACTTCGTTTAAGTAGTTGTATGATAGGTAGTTTATATGCCTTAGGTAAAATGACCAAAATGCCCTTTTTGCGCATAAATTTATTTTAAGCATATGTAACATAATTTTTGATATCTAACCTGATTAGACAACAATATTAGACATATTAAGGCATATAATACTTTTCATAGGACTAGTTAGGCGTTCCGAACGCGTTTTACGTGAACGACGCATTAAAGTGGCGAAAGCTACCTTAACGAGTCGTAATGGGTCGTAAGCACTTAGGTTAGGTTTCGTTTTAGAATGTAGGCTTTGTTAAACCATATTACATGAGTCCCTGCACTCATTTGGTTTACGAAACCTCATTTTATCCGATCCTCCGATTTAGGTCCGTTTATTTACATAGTTATCTATATTAGGTGTCGTTTCATTTCCGTGATCCCTCTAGCTTTGCTTGGTTGTTATTCAAGACTTCTAAGCACCCTTAAGTGAGTACATAGTCCCCTCTTTTACTGTTTTTCAAACATTTTGGGGTGAAACACATGTGCCTACTTGCTACTTTCATGCTTTCCATGTTTTCATATCATATACTTGCTATGTTCATTAGTACACTATTAGTACACGATTTTATTATGTTTTTGCTATGTATGTCCATTTAGTGCATACTTAGTACATCGTTTTACATTACATTTTATGCTATGTATGTTCATTTAGTGCATACTTAGTACATTATTTTACATTACATTTCATGCTATGTATGTCCATTTAGTGCATACTTAGTACATTATTTTACATTTCATTTCATGCTATGTATGTCCATTTGTTGCATACTTAGTACATTATTTTCATAAAAAATGCTTACATTTTGGTATGACATTTGGTTTGTTTAAATGGCTCAAAAATACATTCATTAACATTAGCTACGCCGTTCATTAGTAGGTAGTGGTACCATAGGAATTGACAACTCCCGTTCCTGACATCCTAGGTATGTTTGGATGGAAGGAATGACCGAATTCAATAAACATAACTCAGATAAATCTTTAATTCGTTTAAGGGTTTATCACCACAGTCTCAAGGCTTGAATGTATGCATTTTCACAACACCGCATAGATGTTTGTATCAGTAAAGCATGCATTATTTTACAAAACCTAAATTTTGATTATAATTTATCAATTGCATTGTTTTGTACATTTCTTTCTTATAGGGTCGTGTAAATGCTTTTAATCAATAAAGGCTTTTTATTCACTCTACATTACATTTGTTTACACAATAACATTTCAACATATGTTTAAAACATTACATTTAGTTATACATGAACATTTTTACATTGGTGGTTTGTTTGGGTAAGTGATTTAAGTAACGAGACGTGTGTAATATGATAAAAGCATGGTGGATACGCCGCTGGTACTTCCTATATATAAGTGATTTTTTGATATTACATATCGTAGCGTTATTTAAACCATTTCAATTTTGACATATTACATTTTACACAATTAACATATCTTTACAAAACATTGTTTTATAAATAACACATTTTATACAAATTCATTTTACTTGGCTATTTATTTAACCATACATATTTCTTTTATATCATCTATTTCCTTATCGATTTTTATATATAAAACAAAAACATTTTACAAGGTTCATGACTACTTTTGATAAACATTTTCTTTAAACTTACAAGTCATGAATCCTAAATCAATAAAACCTATGTATCTCACAGGCATTTTTATTCTGATGTACCTATTTTCACATGTGTTTCAGGAAATGATGCATATGATTGATCAAGTTACACATAGGCAGACTCGGGCCTTAGTGACAATAAAAGATGCAAGACTAGTTAATTATGTTATGCTTCCTTGTTGTTAAGACATTGTAACTCTTTTAATCAATAGACAACATTTAAATTTCCATGTGTTATGAAACAATGATTCTGTTACAACATTCCCCGACGTTTCCACCACGATTTGTTGTTTTACGTGGTCGGGGTGTGACAGAAAAGTTGGTATCAGAGCTCATGGTTATAGGGAATTAGGTTATTAGTAATGCTTTAACCTAGTCTATAACCTTCCTAGGACCCTAACGCGAGTTTACTTGCATTTAGTCATAAAACAATACCGTCACCTATCCTTAGGCGACAACCACAACAAGAACACAAATTTCGAATTCACTTCGAAAACCAATCATCTGTTCTAGGATGATTGATTACTAGGTTTTGAACCCTCTAAGTTTTCAAAATCTCGTCAAAGTTTGGGTCTTATAATGTGAACACATGCAAACTGGAAGGGTGAATGCCTGTACTCTGAGTTTTCTGTCTAAGGCTAGAGTGTTCGTACAAATCCGCATTATCGGACCAGTCACTCTTACCTGGGAACTCTTGGGGTGAGTGTTCACTTATAGGCAAGCATGTCTTCATTGATACATTAATATGACCCGTTTACTTTGATTTGTCACCGTCTCATTTGTTTGCCTTAGGTAACAAACAAATGATCACAATTTTTATGCATTGCCATTCTATTTTGTTTATCCGATGACATTTCACTTGTTTCCTCCTATGTCTTTCACTTCTTCCAGAATGTCTCTTCATCGCAGCAACACTCAAATGTCTGAGCAAGCTGCCAAATTTGCCCAGCAAATAGGCGAAATAATCCTGAAGTTTGTGGATTTAGGTATCGCCATGTCTCGTCTTAATAATAGAGCCACTCAAGAAGCATCGAAGGAAGCAAAAGCCAAGCCTTCGAAAAGGTCAAGAAAGCGTAAAGCTTCAAAGAATTCTCCAGTCATTGCACCAAATCAGACCAGACCTAGCCAGGTGGCAGCACCACCAGCTAAGAAGCAATACAAAGGAACGGCACCGTTATGCAACAAATAACGGGCATCACCAAGCTCACATACAGTGTCGTGTGTGTGTATCATGTGGGCGAATTGGTCACCTGGCAAGTGCTTGTCGAACTAACCCAACCCAAGGTGGTCCAAATCAATCACAAGCCAACCCTATCCAAGCTCATTTTCCACCTGGATCGTGCTACAACTGTGGCGAGACGAGCCATTTCAGGAACAAATGCCCAGAGATTTTCAATGCAAATCCAACCCCCAAATGAGCTTTTGGCCGATCAGAAGAAGCTGCTTTAAATAATCTGAACTTTCATGCTTTGTATCTTTTGTTGAACCCTGAAACAATCTGTTTTAAATAAATGGTTGTTCACAATTCTGATGTACAAGTGTAGTTACATATGTGTATGGCATTTCCCTATGATACCTACATCAAGTAACTATGTTCTTTAAACAAACTACTCTTGTGATTCCCCCTTTCATGTGATCACTCATGATTTCCTTGAAAATTTTAAGTACTCATTTCATTCTAAAATTTTAAGAAACGAAGTACAGAAAATAAGTGACATTATGAGTAATCGTGCATCATGCACATCTGTGTCTTTAAATCCTTGGTTAGATAACTAAGGGTAATTTTTCGATCTCATGCCCATTGCATTCTTATTTTCATAACAACATGCATAGCATAAGTTTTTAAAAGCAACCTTCATGATTTCAAAATATTTCATATAGTTTAAAAACAAATTTTATGTAATATATCAAATGCATGATTTCAAAAGCATTGTCTATGTTTCAAAAGCAACCTTCATGATTTCAAAATGTTTCATATAGTCTGAAAACAATATTAACACAGTATATTTTCTTAATATATCAAGTGCATGATTTCAAAAAGCATTATTCATATTTTCAAAAACCTTATACATAATTTCAAAATCTCATCTTGCATAATTTTAAAACATTTTATAAATATACTTACTTAATACACATACTTTATGATTTCAAAAGTATTATATATAAGGTTTCAAAAACATTAAACACATTTCTAAAAGAACCCCATGCATAGTTTTCAAAAACATTTTCCCCATACATTGACTTAACCTTCAAACTCTGCTTCATGTGTCACCTTAGCATATCTAGCATCTTAACCTATTGAGCATTTTTTTAACTCATGTTTTAACTTAAGCACGTCCAGTGCAAGGTTTCAAAACATCTTCAACTTCTAAAATCCATAAAGGATCCTCTTATCTTCACAATTAGATCCTTATGGATGATGATCGTTCAAATCAGAGTCCTTCATTGGATTTCTTGTATGCCTTAATTCGAACATTTCGATTCCTTATAATCGAAATCGAATCTTCTTTTTAAGATCTCCCTATCTTTATAGTTAGATTCTTGGAAAATATTTATAGTGCCAATCAAAATCCACGGATTGGATACCTGGTGTGCTTTAAATACATGTGCACAATTAACAAAACAAATTAACAAAATGATAACAAATTAAAGATCAAGATAAACAATTTTATGATTATGTGTTATGTATTTTTCTTTTGTGTTTGTGTTTTCATTATCCAAACCCTCGTAGAATCTTCCATATCTTCATGTGAGAGATTCCCAGTAGGATATTTGTCACACCCCCAAAATCCACAAGCGGAGTATCACCGCATGGAGGAGTGACATGACCAGGATCAAGCCACCAATCATATTGAATAACGTAATTAAGTAAATAAAACCAACCACAACATAATTGGTGACCAAAAGAAAGTAACCAACATTAAGTTAACAAAGGAAGCATAAATTGTAAAACCCAAACATAAGCTTAATAAGTTCATAAAGTTTAAAAGTTTGACATGGGACTCAACAGTCCATGTCCCACAATGACCACTCCTCCTCGTGTAAGCTCCATAGATACCTAACGACCTGCAAGGCATGTAACAATGAGTCAACAACAAAGTTGAGCGAGTTCACAGTTGGATGTTTAGTTTTAGTAGTTTGTTTTGAAAACCATAAGTTGTTCGTAAACCACGAGTTAACCAGTATCTTTGTTTTTCCCCAAACCATATCCAATAACAGTGGGGGCTTCGCCATGTGAACCACTAGACCGTTACCATATCGACTACTGACGAAAGTAAGTTGTGCCCTAAGTCAATGTCTATCATCATTGACTGTTTGCCATGATCCATTAGTACACGCCCATCCTACCGGCACGGTGTGAGATTTGTCAAACCTAACAGCGCTATTAACTAATGACCCGCTCGCCATCGGCCTCGGCGATTAAGTCGATATAAAATGAGGGACTTAATGATAGAGTTTTTGTCTAGTAAGTTTAAGGTTGTTGTCCTACCCAAGGAGGACGAACGTACGTATTCTACCCAAGGAGAATACGCAGGATTAATATTGGCATCCTACCCATGGAGGATGGCGGTACATATCCTACCCAAGGAGGATATGCAGGTTTCCGTTTTAGTTCTTTAACCCATTCCCAACCACCGGGAATCTCATGCCTTAGAAAGAGTGTGAACTCACCTTTAGTTGCTCGGTTGAACTCTTAAAATAGCTAATGGTCAGGGTTGGTCAATCATGTCCTAATATGATTACCATTTAGTTTGTTAATAGTTTTTAAATAAAACACAAAGTTCCTACACGCATCTATCACATAGCACGCACTCACGTTAACATTTCACGCCCATATAAACATCCCATCTATACCCATCAAAAGCAAACATATGATAATGCACATAACACTTTCATTGATATATAACACGTTAGATCATTCTCAGATAACCTACCCGACATTTAGACACGCAAGTTACTACTTATGTCGTTTCAGCTTTAACATTCAAAACTGGGTTGTTTTCGGGAATTTTAATAAAATAGTTAACTTATACCAAAAATTCCCAAATTTTTACAGAATCTTTCAAACAATCCAAATATTACTGTGTAAAAATATCGGGATCCAATTCAATACCAAAATTTTATAAAAAATCATTTACCGGACTGCAATCAGATTCGTCACTTTCTGACTGCAGTCCACGGAATAATTCATTTAAAATTCATCGTAAGTCCGATTGATGAAATTCAAGTTGAAGCATTACAACGACATCAGTGGTCATCTATAGTACAAATTTCATGAGCAAATTCTACACAGATTTCAAGTTATGACGAAAAACATAACACACATTTTCTGCAGTAAAAACGCAGCTTTTGCTACTGTGAAAAACGACCCTTTAAAAATAGCAAACGAAGTCTAAAAATTATGATTCCAGTGCCATTAGAACCGTATTTCGAAATAACACGTTATAGACTAAAGAAAATCAATTTTTCATTAAGTTATGACCCGGTTACAGCCGACTGAAGGCGGCTGTAACAGTTTGACAGCTTCCTGTTTTCAGCTTATAGCGCTCTAACGCAAATTCTATTTGTTCCGTTAACATGCCTAGTGATCAACAACGGCATTTAACATCACTTGTAGCAGTTTATCGTTTATTTAACTCAGATTTATCATGTCAAGTACCATCATTCATATCAGATTTCTAGAGTACAAGTTTTCATCAAGTAAGGACGACATCATACTAGCATTATTTCATCATAATACATCCTTTAACTACTAAAAATAGGAAGTAACCAAGAGTTAACAAGAAGCTTACAACTAGCTTAAAGCTAGGGAAGATCACTAGAGAAAATGATGAAGAAGATGGTGAATGAAAGCAATGCATGAAGTTCCTTCAAGTTCTTCAAGCTTCAACCTTCACAAGACATCTTCTAATACTTGAATGGAGCTTGAAAGTGGATGGATATGGTGGTTGTATGGTGGTGGTGGTGGCGGCCTTAGAGTGAGCCGAGAGGGAGAGAGAGAAGTTGAGGGATGTGGTGTGATCTTGAGAAGATTATGAAATGATTTGGAAAGATATAGTGATCTAAGGGGCCATACTTGTAATCTCTTACAATATCTTGACAAGATACACAAGCAACAAATCTAATATAATATGAAACAAAATCTATGAGTGGGATCCCCCACATGGGGCCATGAATTTTGATGGGGGGGGGGGGTAAGTGTAACTTGAAATGGTAAGTAGGTATATGTTTGGAAGTTAAATGTAAAAATCTAGTGTATTGTGTGTATGGTACATTATATAATGTGTTGGGGTATTCGGGAACCATAACTAGTCCAAAAATAATACAACAATGTTTCTGGTAAAATTTTGATATCCCGCGTAATGTCCGGTTGTTCGGTTAGATACCGTTTCGTTAAAGTGCTAGGTTATTCCGTATAGTGTCTTTTATGTAACTATTTGTAACACTTTTAATTCCCAACACTTAGGAAAACATTCAGGACCATTTAGTAAATTTCTGCACAATCAATAAGCACGATTTAATATTAATTAATCGTACGGATACATGTAATTATGAGGGTTGTCACAATATCCAAAGGTACTACCCTAAATCCTTAATGGGCTTCTACATAATAGTTAAAACCCTTGGATTATATAGTACCATTCCAAAATTCAAAGAGACTGATGTGTGTAAAATGCAACATATAAATTACATCAAATAAGGCATAAAACTAACCCTTTTTAAGTACTAATATTGGAAAAAGAGTGTTTTTGTCTTCCTTTTGTATTTTCAGGATTAAATGAGCTCAAAAACACAACAGAAGCAAAAAGACAGCTAATTCCAACATAAATACAAAGAAAGGAACACTAGTGGACTGCCCGACCCCTCAACGGCATCTTCCCAAGCAAAATAGAGAAGACAGAATGCTGAACACGCCCCGTGCTCAGCCAGCACGGGGCCGTGCCCAAGAAGCAGCAGAAAAGACAAACCTATAGAAGCTTCTATTGCCCACCACGGGCCGTGCCCAGCGGACACGGGGGCGTGTCGAAAGTACAGCAGGCGCATTTATTGTAATTGCGAATTACAATTAATGAGGAGAGAGAGTGTCAGACAGGCACGGGGCCGTGCCCAGCGGACACGGGGCCGTGCCCAGCGGACACGGGGCCGTGCCCAGCTCTCTGTTCAGCCTATAAATAGGAGTGCTTGGATTCATTTCAACTCATCCCTTGGCACACCACCTCTCTCACACTTCACCCACCACCCACCACCATCACAACACCATCATCCACCACCATCATCCATTGTCCATCATAGAGTGTGTGAGTCGTCTCGGGATCCAAGATTGATCGTAAGAGTTCTTGACAATCAAGGCCATGTTTGCCTAAGTCTCTTACATCACTTGGTGAAGACAAAGTGTCTAGTATAATACTTTTTATTTCTAATCTTTTGCACTTTTTATTTGGTTTTGTATTAATGACTTTAATAACTAGTTACTTATGTTGAAGGTGATATTTCCTTATCGTTTGTCCGTGGTGTCTTGGCATTATTTTACTGTCTATATAAAATAAAGGATTTTCACCATTCGTATCTCCACGGTCTATATAGAGGTATGTTGGCTACCTGGTCGGGGGTTAAGGGAACGGTTTGGTAAAGGTCTTGCCATTGTTCAGCGTTTAGAGGTCCTGCAATGGACCTGGGTCAAATTTAGTAGGACCTCCTTCAATACTTCACGGTATTGGATGGCGGGGGTCCAAACTCTTTGATCCCCTCATAAGTTAACTACTATTAATACTATAACCCGGCTATTTAGGACTGTATCCCTGCTGACTCAGACTACTTAGCCGAGGGTAACGTCACCGCCAAAAGCGGGGCCTACCACAATACTGCATTAATAACTTAATTCGTTATCTTCCAATAATCCACCCTTTTAGGATTGTATCCTTGCTGACTCAAACTACTGGGGTGATGGTAACGTCACCTTCAAAAGAGGGGCCTACTACAATAACTAAGATAATCTCTTAATTATGTGCAAAAGTGCGGAAATAATCAAAGGTTATACTAGATACGAGTCGGAACCAAGTGATTCATCTTGTCTATCTGTTTTTATTTTTATTTTATTTTCAGCATTTTAGTTAGTTTTTATTTTTCTTAGCTTAAAACATTTTTCTAAACTTTTATTTTGGTTAGACGTTGAGGATAAACCGGTATTAAAAGCTCTTGTGTCCTTGGACGACCTCGGTATCTTACCAACGCTATACTACACTCAACGATGGGTGCACTTGCCCATATGTGTGTTTAGTGTTAGTGAAATATCGTGTTTATAAATTTAAAACTTGGCTAAAATAAGTGTTAAAAAGGGCTTAAAATATACACCTAATATATACGACACTTTATCGCACATCAAGTTTTTGGCGCCGCTGCCGGGGACACAAGGATTTTAAGAAAGTTAGGAATCAACGGCCTAATCATTTTTTCCTTTTTCTTTTTAATTTTTTAGGATTTTCTTAGTTTTTCAGCTTCTGCAGAGCTCAGCACGGGCCGTGCCTGGTCAGACACGGGCCGTGCCCAGCATCATAACTGGCAGTTTTTATTTTCTGAGTTACAGAGAGCTGAGCACGGGGCCGTGTCGGTGCAGCACGGGGCCGTGTCCAACTCCCAGTAACTGGGATACAGGAAACAATTACTGTACCTCTGACCACGGGCCGTGTTCACCGAGCACGGGGCCGTGGTGAACATTCTGACCAGCGTTCTTTTCTGTTTTTGTTGCAGGACTTGGAACCCAGGTGCCACATTTGAACCTCCTACGTAGTGCATGAGCTCCAGTTCCAGTAGAGACATAAAAGAACCCCTAGAAGAACCCGAACGCTTTCTCAGAAAAAGACTTAAAGCTAAAAATCAAGAGAAAGCTTCGGGGGACCCATTTCCAATGGCGGACCAACGTACCCTCGTGGATTACCTACGCCCCACCGTAGGCAATCTCGGCGCCGCTATCAATGCACCAAATGTCGAGGCCAACAACTTCGAGCTTCGGCCGCATTTGATACAAATGCTCCAAAACTCCGCAACCTTTCATGGGCTTGCGGACGAGGATCCTCATCTACATATTACTAATTTCTTGGAAATATGTGATACTTTTCGGATCAATGGAGCATCAAATGACGCCATCCGCCTTCGAATGTTTCCATTTTCACTAAAAGACCGAGCTAAGGCTTGGCTTAACACCCTCCCAGTTGGATCGGTAAACACCTGGGATGAACTAGCCCAAAAGTTCCTATATAAGTATTTCCCTCCTGCTAAAACAGCTAAATTAATGACTGAAATTAATACATACTCACAAGAGGATGGGGAATCCTTATATGAAACTTGGGAAAGGTTCACGGAGCTTCTAAGAAAGTGTCCTCACCACGGTCTAGCGGTATGGCAACAAGTATCCACTTTCTATAATGGGTTGTTGCCACACACTAGACAAACGCTTGATTCAAGCTCCGGGGGACTTTTAGGTAATCGTCGCCCAAATGAAATATATAATCAAATTGAGGAAATTGCTCAAACCAATTTTCAATGGCACACTCCCCGAGGTAATAAATCTATTGCCCCGGGCGCCCATAAGGTTGATGAAAGCACCTCTTTACAAGCCCAAATCGAGGCCCTCTCTTCAAAAATCAAAAAGCTAGAAATGACAAAAACGGCCTCGGTTATGGCTTGTGAAGGGTGTGGTGGGTCACATGAAAATTGGAGTTGTATGAAAGAATTAGATGAACAAACGGAAATGGTAAACTACATGGATAATAGACCTAGGCCGTCGGGTCCTCCAACGGGTACCTACAACCAAGGATGGCGTAACCACCCAAATCTTGGTTGGAGAGATCCCGGCAATAGTAGTAACCAACAAAACCAAAGAACTAATTTTCAACAACCACAAAATTTCTCTCAACAACAAGGTGGAAGAGAAAGGCTTGAAGATACTATATCTCGCCTCATCTCTGACACTGAAAAGAAAAACTCGGATCGATTTCAACAATTGGAATCGAATTTTAGAAATCAACAAGCTAGCATTCAAAACGTTGAAAAACAATTAAATCAACTAGCTCAAAATTTCTCCGAGAGACCACAAGGCGCGTTACCTAGTAATACCGAAACCAACCCGAAGGCACAAGTACATCTCATCACATTAAGAAATCGAACCGTGGGCCCCGAGGATGCTCCATTGCCGCCAAGTGAAAGAAGCCATTCTAGCCAGCCTGTGACTCCTCCTGCGCCAGAAAAAGCTTCTCTACCAACTCAGGAGGCTACCAAGACTCCTCTTATTCCGTACCCCGGTAGGTTAAATCGTCAAAAGACCAATGAGCAATTCGCTAAATTTGAAAATTTGCTAAAACAATTGCATGTTAATATTCCTTTTATCGAGGTCCTAACCCAAATGCCTAAATACTCAAAATTTATGAGGGATTTCCTCGCAAACAAAAGGAAAATTGAATCATTGCAATTAGTTAACTTAGGCGAAGAATGCTCCGCCTTAGTGCTCAACAAACTTCCACAAAAGAAAATCGATCCCGGGAGTTTCACAATTCCTTGCTCGATTGGGGAATCTCCCGTTCGTAATGCATTAGCCGATCTTGGTGCTAGCATTAACCTCATGCCCACATCAATGTTCAAACGACTCGGCCTAGGAACAACAAGCCCTACAAAGATGAGCATACAACTTGCCGACAGATCCGTCAAATTTCCGCAAGGTGTCGCTGAGAATTTGTTGGTAAAAGTTGACAACTTCGTTTTCCCAACCGACTTTGTCATCCTAGACATGGAAGAAGACACCGATGTCCCTCTCATCCTCGGGAGGCCATTTCTAGCCACCGCCCAAGCGGTGGTGGACATGAATGACGGAACGTTAACATTGAAGTTTGGAGACGAGGAGGTGAAATTTGAATGTGGAAAAAGAGTTGAGGACGAAGACCCGGTCAACTACATGCAGATCATAAACTCAAGCTTGGATGATGCTCTCTGACGGTGTAACATGGGATGCAATACATCCCACTTGGGTGACATATGACCGCCTTTTGGGTCTAGCCAAGGACCCTTATAAACGTGGCGCACCACGGAGGCATTCCGCGGAACTATCCTTAGTTTAATTTAGATTAATTTTTATGTTTTCTAGTTAGTTTTAATTTTCAGGAATAAAACACACTCATGGTGGTAAGGGATGAAAAGGGGAACGAGAAAAATGACTTCATGCACAAGAACAAGGCAACCCGACAATTCTCTCCAATTCAGAAGGTTTAACACGGGCCGTGCCCAACCAACACGGCCCCGTGCTGAACCACCTGCAGAAAAACGCCTAGTTCAGGTAACTGGACACGGGCCGTGTTCACCCAACACGCCCCCGTGTCCAGACTTCTGTTTCTCTTGTTTTAATTTTGTTACTGGCACTTGAACACGGGGCCGTGCCCGGACAACACGGGGCCGTGTTCAGCGCCCAGTAACAGAAAATTTTTGCTTTTTAACACCATTTTACACATCTAATCAACCTAAAAACTTATTTTTGGGACACATTGAGGACAATGTGTAATTTAAGTGTGGGGGGGATGCTAAAGCCTTGAATTTTGCAAAGTCCTAAATATAAGCCTTACACAAAACTCTATTGGAACCGCTAATCACCCCAAATTTTTTAAAAAAATTTCATTTTTTCTTACTTGTCTAGGTTTAATTCGGGAAATTCAAGTTCTCAAAAAGGTTATATTTTTACAAATTTACAACCGATAGCGTAGTGATAAAAAGACCCAACATAAGAAAATTATGAAAAGGCATGGCAAACTTAGTTAAAATTTGATTATATATACTTGATCACATAAAAACCCATTCCCACAAAAAGTGAGTTTTGAGCCTTTATTGAGCACAATTACATATCATTAAAACTAAATGCTCATGTTTCGTTTCTTGTGTGAATAGCCGCTTGGTTCTTACGACTCTAGAACTTGCCATGACGATACATTCCCGGTCCTTATCAACTTAAACCCGAGTAAGTAAATGATGGAGGCATTAGGACTAACCCTTTTTTTTTATTTCTACCCCATTATTTTTCTTTTTCTTTTACCACCTACCCAAAAATCCCCCTAGTTAGCCCCTTTGAGCCTAAACCTTTTCATTTCATCACCCAAACCAAAAACCCTTTTACCCACCAAAACCTTTTTCATTTTTAACCCTTTGTTTTAGTAACAAGTTCGGTTTTTCGTAAAAAAAAAAAAAAAAATGTGTTGATGATGAAGCAAAAAGAAAATAAACAAACAAGTTCATCAAAAATAACTTTGTTTGAATAAAAGCTTCATCAAAATAAAAAGTTGAAAAAAATAGAAAGTCCTACGAAAACCGACACTTGTTACGTTTTTCGCCCTTTTTCTACTAGCCACTAACCACTATCCCAACCACCTACCTTTAACCCAAGCCTAACCCTTAACCCACAAAGTCCTCTTGATATTTACAAAGGTATAAAAGTTAAAAAGGAGGAGGATTGATTGCTTGGCAAGCCTATGGTAGGAATAAGTTCCATGCCGCTCTCGAGTGATTCACTAAAAATACACCTTCGGCCGAGTGTGAGTGATTTCTCCCGTGAGGTATGTGAACTTGTATATAAATGAAATTTTAAAAAGGCATGTTATGCCCAAATAAGTAATTTCTCCTATGAAACGTTCTAAATAAATCATTACAAATAGGATTGTAAATAAATAAAGATAAAACCCAAAAAGACCTTGGATTCCCGACACTCTACGACAAGCCCAAAACCTTCTCTTCTACCCATTCCATTTGGGAGTGTAAGCCACATATTAAAGAGTTTTGCTTGAGGACAAGCAAAAGTTCAAGTGTGGGGGTATTTGATGTGTGTAAAATGCAACATATAAAATACATCAAATAAGGCATAAAACTAACCCTTTTTAAGTACTAATATTGGAAAAGAGTGTTTTTGTCTTCCTTTTGTATTTTCAGGATTAAATGAGCTCAAAAACACAACAGAAGCAAAAAGACAGCTAATTCCAACATAAATACAAAGAAAGGAACACTAGTGGACTGCCCGACCCCTCAACGGCATCTTCCCAAGCAAAATAGAGAAGACAGAAGGCTGAACACGCCCCGTGCTCAGCCAGCACGGGGCTGTGCCCAAGAAGCAGCAGAAAAGACAAACCTATAGAAGCTTCTATTGCCCACCACGGGCCGTGCCCAGCGGACACGGGGGCGTGTCGAAAGTACAGCAGGCGCATTTATTGTAATTGCGAATTACAATTAATGAGGAGAGAGAGTGTCAGACAGGCACGGGGCCGTGCCCAGCGGACACGGGGCCGTGCCCAGCTCTCTGTTCAGCCTATAAATAGGAGTGCTTGGATTCATTTCAACTCATCCCTTGGCACACCACCTCTCTCACACTTCACCCACCACCCACCACCATCACAACACCATCATCCACCACCATCATCCATTGTCCATCATAGAGTGTGTGAGTCGTCTCGGGATCCAAGATTGATCGTAAGAGTTCTTGACAATCAAGGCCATGTTTGCCTAAGTCTCTTACATCACTTGGTGAAGACAAAGTGTCTAGTATAATACTTTTTATTTCTAATCTTTTGCACTTTTTATTTGGTTTTGTATTAATGACTTTAATAACTAGTTACTTATGTTGAAGGTGATCTTTCCTTATCGTTTGTCCGTGGTGTCTTGGCATTATTTTACTGTCTATATAAAATAAAGGATTTTCACCATTCGTATCTCCACGGTCTATATGGAGGTATGTTGGCTACCTGGTCGGGGGTTAAGGGAACGGTTTGGTAAAGGTCTTGCCATTGTTCAGCGTTTAGAGGTCCTGCAATGGACCTGGGTCAAATTTAGTAGGACCTCCTTCAATACTTCACGGTATTGGATGGCGGGGGTCCAAACTCTTTGATCCCCTCATAAGTTAACTACTATTAATACTATAACCCGGCTATTTAGGACTGTATCCCTGCTGACTCAGACTACTTAGCCGAGGGTAACGTCACCGCCAAAAGCGGGGCCTACCACAATACTGCATTAATAACTTAATTCATTATCTTCCAATAATCCACCCTTTTAGGATTGTTTCCTTGCTGACTCAAACTACTGGGGTGAGGGTAACGTCACCTTCAAAAGAGGGGCCTACTACAATAACTAAGATAATCTCTTAATTATGTGCAAAAGTGCGGAAATAATCAAAGGTTATACTAGATACGAGTCGGAACCAAGTGATTCATCTTGTCTATCTGTTTTTATTTTTATTTTATTTTCAGCATTTTAGTTAGTTTTTATTTTTCTTAGCTTAAAACATTTTTCTAAACTTTTATTTTGGTTAGACGTTGAGGATAAACCGGTATTAAAAGCTCTTGTGTCCTTGGACGACCTCGGTATCTTACCAACGCTATACTACACTCAACGATGGGTGCACTTGCCCATATGTGTGTTTAGTGTTAGTGAAATATCGTGTTTATAAATTTAAAACTTGGCTAAAATAAGTGTTAAAAAGGGCTTAAAATATACACCTAATATATACGACACTTTATCGCACATCAGAGACCCCTTGAGTGGTCTAAGTCAAAAGATTGATTCAGAATCTGGTTAAGAATGGCATGTGATGATATAGCTGAAAAGACTCCTTGGTAGTCTATTTAAATCATTTATCGATTTAATTAAAAGGACCCTATGGTGGTCTAGTCACGCTCATCACAAGTCTGTTCATTTGGTTTTTTTCCCTACACATTATAAAATGCACTGTGCGGACTATGCAAGGAATTACATAATTATGGACGCGTACATAATTATGAAATTCAGTGCACAGGAACCCAGTAAGATTTATCATGTGTGAGAACCTATGGTGGCAACAATAACGAAACGTGAACAATGTAATGAAGGTACGATGGACGCACCAATAACGCTTTATATACTTGTATATAAGTGTCCCTCTTACATTGCAAGCGTGATGTTATTTAAAGTTACTAGAAGTTCAGGACTCTAACCAGTGTTGTTTGATCTTTTCAACTTCATGTTTCAAGCTCTCACAAGTATCCTCTAGATAAATTCCGGGACGAAATTTCCTGAAGTAGGGGAGACTGTAACACCTGTGTCACTTCAACCATCAAACAAATACCAAACCAATGAAATATTGTATTTCATACTTGGGATTTGTATAAATATGTGTATCATTTGCACATATCAATTCTTGTTCGATTTCGGGCTCTAAATCGCTTTCTGGAAGGTTATACGCGCACTGATGCGTAAATATAACCAGTTTAAGGCAACAAACACTCCGGAACAGTGACATAGGCTTAACATACCTTAAATAACCTTTACATAACTTAGAAATAAGTTTTGGAAGGTTTGGTGTGCCGAAATCAAGTTTATTCGCTTACAGGGACTAAATTCGACAAACTGTGAAAGTATGCCGATTCGTACTGTAACGGACATTCCAGAACTTGACCATAAGTTAAATATACCCTAAATATCCTTTACATAGCTTATAAATAGGCTTTGAGGTGTTCGGTGTGCTAAAATAAACTTTTTGGTCATTCAGGGACTAAAAGCGTCAAAAAGTGCATAAGTTTGCATTTTCGCGCATATTTTACGTTCTGAATATATCCGGACATCCAAAAATTTATGTAAGCATTAAAATATTTTATTTTAGTGTTTGGCATGATAAAAATCCATTCGTCGCGTCATTTGGATCGTTTTTCGCGTTCCTTCGTGTTTCGTCGTAATTAACCGAACAACGCAATCGTACGACCAAATGAACCGAAATCCGAGATATTTTTGAGCATGTTTCATGTTCCCTATACTTTAACTTCATTTTAGAGCCTTGAAATGGGATTAACGGGGCTTAAATGTGTCAAAAATGCATCAAAAACCATGTTTTGCACATTCAGGGACCAAAATTGACAATCTGCCATAGTTATCTTAGGAATGGACGAAAGTTGAAAATCTGATTTCCAGCTTGTTCCAGCTGTTCCCCTCATTTGCACATGGTTTTTATGATACTATGGGCCATTTTTGAGGTGCCCATGGTTTTTCAAAACCATGGGTGCACATGTACGGATGAGATCGAAGCTCGTTTTACGATGAACGATCTTAACGGTTGTGCAAAAACTATAAATACCCCACCCATTCATTATTGCAACCCACACTTTTGATCTGATTTGGCTCTCTAAGTTGGAGTATTCACTTCATACCTGAGAGTAATCGGATCAAAACTTCCGTTCTTGGACCCGTTGTAAGTCCTCTTTCGTTCTTTTATGCGTTTTTAGCATGAAAGTCGAACTTTGTTTGACTTCCTGCATTGACCAGTTTATGGTCAACACGAAGTTCATTGAACTTCATAATGTGAGCGTAATCACGATGGTTTTAGTCTCTTATGACTATACCTACTGATTACCACGTTATCTAGGCATAGTGGCGAGTTGTAGTTTCGGCCAAAATACGTATTCTTGCGTATTTTGTAACCAAACTACTTATAGGTATCAAAACCGTTTGTTTTGATACCAAACCTGTTTTCAAACCTCGTTAAACATGTTTTAACATGTTTAGCTCGTCACTTTAGGTTTAGTGCTTATGTAGGGTCGTAAGGTAAGCGGTCTAAACAACCGCTTATACTTTCGAACCCGACCCGTTTGGTCGATCATTAGGATCCGAACAAACACATTAGGTGACCATAGTTGCATAGGGAATAACCTTCCGAGGTTATACCTTATGGTCACTTCGTTTAAGTAGTTGTTTGATAGGTAGTTTATATGCCTTAGGTAAAATGACCAAAATGCCCTTTTTGCGCATAAATTTATTTTAAGCATATGCAACATAATTTTTTATATCTAAACTGATTAGACAACAATATTAGACATATTAAGGCATATAATACTTGTCATAGGACTAGTTAGGCGTTCCGAACGCATTTTACGTGAACGACGCCTTAAAGTGGCGAAAGCTACCTTAACGAGTCGTAATGGGTCGTAAGCACTTAGGTTAGGTTTCGTTTTAGAATGTAGGCTTTGTTAAACCATATTACATGAGTCCCTGTACTCATTTGGTTTACGAAACCTCATTTTATCTGATCCTCCGATTTAGGTCCGTTTATTTACATAGTTATCTATATTAGGTGACGTTTGATTTCCGTGATCCCTCTAGCTTTGCTTGGTTGTTATTCAAGACTTTTAAGCACCCTCAAGTGAGTACATAGTCCCCTCTTTCACCATTTTTCAAACATTTTGGGGTGAAACACATGTGCCTACTTGTTACTTTCATGCTTTCCATGTTTTCATATCATATACTTGCTATGTTCATTAGTACACTATTAGTACACGATTTTATTATGTTTTTGCTATGTATGTCCATTTAGTGCATACTTAGTACATCGTTTTACATTACATTTTATGCTATGTATGTTCATTTAGTGCATACTTAGTACATTATTTTACATTACATTTCATGCTATGTATGTCCATTTAGTGCATACTTAGTACATTATTTTACATTTCATTTCATGCTATGTATGTCCATTTGTTGCATACTTAGTACATTATTTTCATAAAACATGCTTACATTTTAGTATGACATTTGGTTTGTTTAAATGACTCAAAAATACATTCATTAACATTAGCTACGCCGTTCGTTAGTAGGTAGTGGTACCATAGGAATTGACAACTCCCGTTCCTGACATCCTAGGTATGTTTGGATGGAAGGAATGACCGAATTCGATAAACATAACTCATATAAATCTTTAATTCGTTTAAGGGTTTATCGCCACAGTCTCAAGGCTTGAATGTATGCATTTTCACAACACCGCATAGATGTTTATATCAGTAAAGCATTCATTATTTTACAAAACCTAAATTTTGATTATAATTTATCAATTGCATTGTTTTGTACATTTCTTTCTTATAGGGTCGAGTAAATGCTTTTAATCAATAAAGACTTTTTATTCACTCTACATTACATTTGTTTACACAATAACATTTCAACATATGTTTAAAACATTACATTTAGTTATACATGAACATTTTTACATTGGTGGTTTGTTTGGGTAAGTGATTTAAGTAACGAGACGTGTGTAATATGATAAAAGCATGGTGGATACGCCGCTGGTACTTCCTATATATAAGTGATTTTATGATATTACATATCGTAGCGTTATTTAAACCATTTCAATTTTGACATATTACATTTTACACAATTAACGTATCTTTACAAAACATTGTTTTACAAATAACACATATTATACAAATTCATTTTACTTGGTTATTTATTTAACCATACATATTTCTTTTATATCATCTATTTCCTTATCGATTTTTATATATAAAACAAAAACATTTTACAAGGTTCATGACTACTTTTGATAAACATTTTCTTTAAACTTACAAGTCATGAATCCTAAATCAATAAAACCTATGTATCTCACAGACATTTTTATGCTGACGTACCTATTTTCACATGTGTTTTAGGAAATGACGCATAGGATTGATCAAGTTACACAAAGGCAGACTCGGGCCTTAGTGACAATAAAAGATGCAAGACTAGTTAATTATGTTATGCTTCCTTGTTGTTAAGACATTGTAACTCTTTTAATCAATAAACACCATTTAAATTTCCATGTGTTATGAAACAATGATTCTGTTACAACACTCCCCGACGTTTCCGCCACGATTTGTTGTTTTACGTGGTCGGGGTGTGACAGGCTCGGGCCGCGCAATATGAATAACGAGTGGGATGACACAGAACCAAGTGACCCACCTTGGCAAGATGACGAAGGATCCTCAGTCTTCAACCATTTGCAGCGGAATCACGAAAATTACAAGCCAAGGCAGCGCATTGCATACAGTGAAGAAGCAGAGCGAGACTTCAGCCTCGCCTATAGACCAGCTGAACCTGCAAAACACTCGAAGTTTATTCCAAAGATTGCTTTGGCACCGCTTTCAAGAGAAAAGCTACCCCCAACAGTGGGAAAATTCAATGGTTTAACTGATCCTGACGATCATGTCAGAGTATTCACAAGCGTTGGTTATATGGGAGGATGTAATATGCCAATGTGGTGCCATTTGTTTATCCCGACGCTTACTGGGGCAGCTCGCGCCTGGTTCGACAGCCTTCCGCCTGGAAAAATCAGTTCATGGGTTGATTTCAGAACACAGTTTATCAACCACTTCAGCCAGCAGAGACGCTATCAACGAGATACGTCTGAGGTAACAGACATCTGGCGAAGGGAAAATGAAGGTTTGGAAGACTTCATCACTCGTTTTAACAAAGAATGTCTAGAAATCGGTGGTGTAGGCGAACAGCTCATGCGCGCTCACTTCAAGAAAGCCATTCGTTGTGATAGTCTCAGCAGAACTATCACCGGAAAAGACGGTATGCCCAAAGAATGGGAGAAGGTGATGGAAGCCGCAAAAATAGTAGCGCAAACCGAAGAATCGCTAGCTGGAGCCAAGAGCTCATACACTGAAGATCGCTTTTCCAAGAAAAGCTCGTGCGACTACGGCAAGCGCAACAAGAGCAAAAGTCATGATTGGAAATCTGGAAAATCAAGTGGTTATGAGGAAAGATCGCGCTACAAAGAGGACGCGCGGGAAACAATTGACAAAATTGGGTTTCGAAAGGCATTCAGGGATGATAACCGAGAAAAGCACTGGACTTCGCTCACAAAAACACCAAAAGAGGTGCTAATGACGGAGAACCATGATTTCAAGGCTCCAAGGCCTATGACAGACAAGAAGGGGCAAGACTCGAACATGTACTGCGATCTTCATAAGGATATAGGTCATCTGACAGATGACTGTATCAGCTTACGACAAGAGATCGAGAAAGCGCTAAAAAGCGGAAAGTTAAGCCACCTGGTGAAAAACGTGCGCAAAGAAATACGCCAGATCCAGCGCCATGATGATGGGAACCAAAAGAAGGTCAGGCGCCTGGAAACTCACATGGTCAACGGGCCAAGATACAGCGCCAGAGATAAAGGCAAATGACCTTACGAACCTGCATGGCAAGAGCAACAGGTAATCTTCCCGGTAGTACGTGGGGGTCCTCGCGCCACACGCCCCGTCATCATTACCGATATTATCGGTCATTATGAAACAGAATACATATTCATTGGCCCGGGAAGCATAGCCGACATCATCTATGAGCAATGCTTTAATCAGTTTGACGATGAAGATAAAACGAGACTTGAGCCGGTTGATTATCCTCTGTCAGGATTTTGCAACGAAATGGTCTTCCCGTTAGGCCAAATTAGCTTCCCCGTCACGTTATTTGACGGGAAGCATTCAAGAACCACAAATTTCAACTTCATGGTGATGCCTGTCAAATCGAGGCATGATGTTTTAATTGGGAGAGAAACCCAAGGAGAGCTAAACATGGTAACCTCCACACCCCACTCAGCCATCGGGTTCCCGACCGAGACGGGGGTGGCAATTATCTATGCAAAGAAGGAAATGATGTCAGCTGAGGATGTGCGCCCAGCCAAGGCGGCAAAGATTTCAACAACCGAACCAGAAAAATGGGTTCTAAATCGCAAATACCCAGAGCAAATAGTGACGATTGGCCACGCAATATCACCAAACATCAGAACGCACCTCAAGCAACTGTTGTTCAGTGTAACAACCCTCGGTAAAATCAACACTCTCATAATATTTCCGACACCTCTGTATATTTTAAAAGACCCTCATATGTCTTTATATACACCCCGTATGTGAAAACCAAACCCGAAATATATTATAGCATATAAAATAAATTAAAAACAATAAAAATTAAGCCTAGACAGGCCGCGTAGGACCCCATCCCAAGCTCACGCGGGCGGTATCAAGGCTGAAACTTGATTCCGGTGAAATTATAAGTTAAGGCGGGCCGCGTAAGCTAACCTTAACTCTTATGCGGGCCGTGTGAGATCATCAAACGTGGAGACACCAGAAGCCGACACGTGTCGACATCGTGGCGGACCTACATGTTGACCCAGCTAAGCTACATGTTGACCAGGTGTTGACGCGGGCCGCGTAAGCCCCGCTTATCCTTTACGCGGGCCGCATGAGAGTCCAGTACAGCAACTATATAAAGGAGGCCTCGGGTTTCAATTTCCTTCGCTCACAATTTCATTCTCAATCACAATTTCTGTAGTAGAGTTATAATACTCGGGTATTGTACCCCCTAATTAGCGAGGTTCTGCTCCGTTGTAAGTATTATAACCCCGGTTTCATAGTAGATACGCTGCCCGATTGATTTAGGGTTCTGTGATAACTGTCGTGGTTCTGCCCGACGTAGTTATTGGAATGCCGTATCGGGGAGGGTATCATTAATATTTTCAAAGGGTTATGATACTAACCTATGTACATTTGTATAAATTATAGATTATACCCAGGAAACCCTTACGCGAAGTCTAAGATAACAATGTGAGTTTATCCTCTTTTTGTTAACCTTTTTGTAATAGTTTACAAAACCTTAAATGTTTTACAATGCGATTAAGCGGTGATTGAGTCTTTGTAGTTCTTCAATTACTGCCGGTATTATGGGGTTTTGTATACACTACTTGATAATCTTCACAATTGGACAATGGGTTAGCCAATGTGTGATATGACCATAGCCATAGATCCGGTCAAGTGGCAAGTACTGAATGAGTAATTGTGTAGAAATAAACAATGTGATCGTCTCAATAGTGTTCATTGTGACTTTCTATTTAAACTTGATTAAACTGGGATTCACTCACCAGTATTTCCCACCGACAAATGTTTTTAAAACGCGTTTCAGGTAACAAAATATGACAGCCAATTAGTAAAAAGCCAGCTGGAGAGCACTGAAGGCTTGGGGAAAAATGTGGCTATAAAAGTTACCTAATAAACGATGTTTTAAATTCAATAAAATAGGGTTTGTCCCTATATGTATTGTAATAAGAAACCTGGGTTTTACCCATGGGATTATTAATATCAAATATGGTGGTTTTACTCTGATAAACATTTCCTAACTACGGTCCTGATGTAAATTCCGCTGCCAAATTAAAAACAAACTGATACCACCATCGCTGAGTTCGCGTCCGCCCGTTCCCGGGGGTCAGGGATCGGGGGTTGCGACATTCAGGAACATGGAAATTTTCGCCTGGACTCCGGCAGACATGACCGGTGTCCCGCGCGACGTCATTGAACACTGTTTGAACACCTATCCCTCAGTCGAGCCAAAAGTTCAAAGAAGGCGCAGCCTAGGAGTGGATAAAACCAAAGCCATGAATGAGCAAGTCTATGAATTGCTAAAAGCAGGCATACTGCGAGAGGTGCGATATCAAAGTTGGGTTGCAAACCCCGTGATGGTGGAGAAGTCTAATGGAGGATGGAGAATGTGCGTTGATTATACCGATCTCAACAAGGCATGCCCCAAAGATTGCTATTCTTTGCCTGAGATCGACAAAAAGATAGACTCTCTCGCACCGTACAGATGGAAATGTTTCTTGGATTGTTATAAGGGGTATCATCAGGTTCAAATGAAGCTGGAGGACGAAGACAAGACAGCCTTCCGGACCGACCTTGGGATCTTCTGTTACACGAAGATGCCATTCGGCCTCAAAAACGCTGGCGCAACATACCAGCGTCTGATGGATAAAATCTTTGCTGAAGATATTGGGAAACATATCGAGGTTTACATCGACGATCTCATGATCAAAAGTCTTGAGGAGGACCAAATATTAAAAGATATAGAGAAGACATTCAACTCTTTGAGAAGCGTGAATATGAAGTTAAATCCAGCCAAATGTTCCTTTGGTATAGAGGAAGGCAAATTCTTGGGCTTCGTGGTTACAAATGGCGGTTTTAAAGTTAATCCAGAAAAAGTTCAAGCCATAGAGCGGATGCTATCACCGCGAACGATCAAAGAGATGCAAAGGTTGGTCGGACGCCTAGCCACGCTTAACTGATTTCTGTCAAACCACGCTGCAAAGTCATATCCTTTTATCAGCACTCTGCGCAACTGCGTGAAGAAGCAAGAATTCAAATGGACGCCTAAAGCAGCAGCCGCTTTTCAGCAAATGAAAGAGTGTTTGATCAAGCTCCCTACCCTGACCGCGCCGTTTGAAAAGGAACCACTCATCCTGTACTTGTCTTCTTCGGATAAGGCAGTTGGGTCGGTATTGCTGGTGGAGAGAGATGGAGTTCAGACTTCAATTTATTATGTGTTACTTGTGCATGACTAATTATGTTTATGTTGTGGTGATTAATCGAAACGCAGTCGAAACTCTATCGCAATCGAATCGTAAACGCTAAACGCAGGTTAATTACAGTGATTGTATGTTAGATATAGTAGTTGGGATTAATGGGTAATTCTATCGCATCGCAAAACTCAACGCACAACACGAAACGCCGAGACTCAAACCGTCGGAACCACTCGATCGAGTGACAACTCGATCGGACGGCCACCCGAACGGGTTGCCACCCGATCGGATTGACACCCGATCGGACAGTCATCCGATCGGTGACCCACCCTATCCAATGCGCTTTCCTTTTTGGGAAACCCTATAAATACCTCAACTGTCACATCACTTGATGTGACAGCTCCTCTCACTCGACCCAGCCACTCCCAAACTTCTTTCTCTCGATTTCTCGCGATTCTTGTAAGTTTTCAACCTAAATCTTGTACTTCTGTGATCTACACGCACTCCTTCACCTTTCTATCTTTTGAATCTTAACTTTTAACCATGAAATCCACGGATTTGAGGTGTTCTAGGGTGATATCATCATGGAGCTCTTATGAACTTCATGTTTTGGCTTCAATCCACCAAGAAAAACTTAGATCTGAATGATTTCCACATGAATAAACAAAGATCTTGCATAGATCTGAACATATTCACGGTGAAAAGGATTAAAAGATGGTTTCTAACCTTCTTTCAACTCTTTTACACTCAATGCACACAAAAGCCGATAGAATCGGAGCTCGTTCTGATCTTCTACTCTTTCTTAGTGATGTATCGGTTCAAGATCTAAATCCTATCCAGGAGAATACTGATTTCGGGTTAAACATGAAACACCGTTTCGAATAGTTAACTGGTCGGTTAGGGTGGTTCCTGCCCGATCGGGTCGCTCAAGTCTGGACGAGGTTTCTGTTGTTTGTCACGTATCACATCGTCTCAACCAAACTACAAACTTTCAAAACAAACAAGTGACAAGACGATCAGGCCACCGGGACGGATTGCCGTCCGATCGGATTGCACTTATTCCACACTTAAACTATTATTGTCAACTTTTCAGAGTTTTAAACGTCGAACGGATTGCCGTCCGATCATGTGATGTTTGGACCTCAACACTTAAACAATTTTCAACATGTTCAATGCATGAACAAAGACCAACGGATTGCCCCCCGATCGGATTGCTATCCGATCGAGTGACAAACTGCTGTGAACTTGTTCTCACTAAGTGTCCCACCAATCGGATCGTCACCCGATCGAGCCGCCATTCGATCGATCGACCTGAAGGGTAGAGATACTTCTCTGTTTTCAAAATGCTACAACGAAAACTTCAAAAGGCAAACCATCATACACAAACACATCAGATGACAACCCAATCGAATGGTCACCCGATCGGATGACCATCCAAACGGATTGTCATCCGATTGACCGGCCATCCGAACGGATTGCCATCCGAGCGGATTACCGTCCGACACTTTGACGCTTTGCATCGTTTTATGCACCGCTTATCGTTTATGCTATCGTTAACTGTTCAGGCTAATCTCTCTCAGCGCTCCCTTCAATCCAAGGTTGTGTTTATTTGTTAAACACAATCTGTGAGTATACTCGAACCCTTTTTGCTTTTAGCACTTTTGGGTGTTACATACGTTACTTATTCTAAATCACAATCTACACACAACGCAAACACTATTTATACGCTAATCTCTCTCGCATGTTATGTGTTATTTGATGAATGCTTGTATGTTATGTTAACACAGTGATTGTTGCCTGACACCTTAGCAACGATAGTACTATAGTTTGGACTCAGCACCTGTCATGGACAGGGGTTATTAAGGGCTTTACTTCACGTGTCCCAGTGGGGATATGTGTTGCGCATTCTACAATTCGCAGTCACGTCTGTGCATATTTCTCTGTCGATAACCTACTTGCCTTCATTTTGTACATGTTTCATGCTGGTTATACGTAAACGATTTCGAACTCTATTATGCTATATCAAACTTGTATGCTCACCTTTACACTATGTGTATTGACCTTTATTTTAATGTATGTGACAGGTGTTTGAGATGCTTAGGACGCCGTGCTTTTGCTTGCTTTTCATGGAATTCAGTAGGATTGAGAGTCTAGAAATAAAGACAATTTATCTTATTATTATTTGAAATCTGAGTTGTGGGAACATGTTTATTGTTTTTGAGATATCGCTGTCTGTAATAACTTCAGTTGCTTGATGGGTTATGGTATGGGACATAATATTTAAACTATCCGGTAATGTAGTTGTTATGGAATTTCTCTTGAACAATCTGTTTCGCTTAGTGCCATGCCCCGAGGTTTCCGCCTTCGGTTGGGGTGTGACATGATAAAAGCGCTTCTCTAGACAATCTGGGATTATATTCCGTTTTATTACATTCGTGAGGTGGTCAAACATTTCTAAAAGTAGAAAAAAATAAAACATTAACAAGTAATAAAGATTGAAGAACAAAGGAAGAAAGTGTTCCTTTTTGTTACCAAGCATGTCATCTGAAACAATTAACAGGACATTGTTAACAGGGGAATTCTATTGGAACACCTGATCGAGAGAAACTTCTTCGATCTAACTGCCGATATCTCATCCTTCTTATCTTGCTATTAAACAAGGTATAATAGCTAATAAAACATGTTTAACTTTTGAAGTCTGTATATTCTCTAACTTTTGAAGGTTCTTTATATGCTTCTTTCCTGATGCATGTTTGTGCCGAACAGTTTCTCCGTCGCTAATTTCTCCACTCACCGTGAAATCAAACAGTTTCTTAATGGATTCCGTCCGGTTTCAAAGCCGGTTGAGGATTATGAGTGTTCTAGCTCGTTCAAGGCATGCTTGTTTGTGCGATTTACAGCAATAAGGATGCATTCCACGGTAAACGATGCAGCTGATGAAACCGAAGCTGTTATTTCGGTTGTTCAGTACTTCCGAGACGATTCAAGTGAGTCCTATGAAGCAAGTGTCTGTCTATTCAATTGAGAGGAATCATTATATGCTTCTTTCCTGATGCATGTCTATGTCGAACAGTTTCTCCGTCGCTAATTTCTCCACTCACCGTGAAATCAAACAGTTTCTTAATAGATTCCGTCTGGTTTCAAAGCCAGTTGAGGATTACGAGTGTTCTAGACTCGTTTAAGGCATGCTTGTTTGTGCAATTTACAAAAATAAGGATGCATTCCACGGTAAAAGATGCAGCTAATGAAACCGAAGCTGTTATTTCGGTTGTTCAGTACTTCCGAGACGATTTAAGTGAGTCCTATGAAGCAAGTGTCTGTCTATTCAATTGAGAGGAATCATTGCATTATATCCCCGTTGAAAACAAGTGGTTGTAATGATGGAACCCTTGATTTGAAACACATTTTTGAGAAATTTATAGCTTAATATGCATCGTATAGGCCTATACGATGCGTATTAATCGATGAAATTATTGAAATACCCATGTTTTCTGATAAATTCAGGGGTATTTTTGAGAAAATTCAAAGTTTAATACGCATCGTATAGGCCTATACGATGCGTATTAAGCCGATTACGATACGACATAGGCCTATACGATCGTATATGGCATAATTTCAAATTTAGTTTTATCGTGTTTCACTCGGTTCGACGCGTATACGTGTCGGTTTTTGCCGAACTTTCGCATATTTTGTCGTTTTATGACGTATACCTTCAACATACATGGTTTTGGTGCCGTTCGGTTGCGTGCGAATATCGTATTCTATGATTACGTACAGTTTTGTTTGAAATCCACTTTTACTGCATAGTGCCGTGTTATATGTATACGTGTGTGGAAATATCATTAGTCGCGTATTTTGACGTATTTTTGCCTATTTTGACGTATTCTAACATATTGTTGCGTATTTTATAGTATTTTGACGTATTTGAGCGTATTCTAACGTATTTTAGCTTATTTTAACCTATTTTAGGGTATTTTTTACGTATTTCGGCGTATTTTAATGTATTTTCATGTATTTTTACGTAATATGATGTATATTAACATATTGCAGCGTATTTTAGCATATTTTCATATATTTTATCGTATTTTTGCGTATTTTAGAGTTTTGTTTCGTATTTTAGAGTTTTTTTTCCGTATTTTAGAGTATTTTAACGTATGTTGAAGGATAACACAAACAAGTTCTCCACAGTTTGTTATTCAGATCTTTATTCGGTCATCTTTCCAAGCTACAGCACACGATAAGTTTAAACTTTATAGTGTGTGATTTGACCAGGAAAGGATTGGAGGTGATTTATACTTTTAATAAGCTGTCATAGTTGTCAAATTCGTTGCGTGCATTCATATTGTTTAGACAACAACAGATAATGAACGGATTGTTGGACTTCTTGTTCCAAATGCAGCTGTAGGATCCGTACTTAAAGGTCTCTCTAAAATATGCAACCGAGACCGCCTTGTTAATTTTAATGAAGCAACGAAGATTGAATGTGCAAATCACAACCGTTTTTTACTACGAAAACAGTGGATATGCGAAATACAAACCGCAATTGTTTGTGACTATGGGAAACACTAGAAAAAGAAACAAATATTTTTAGAGAAGCATTGGGATTCAAGGGTTTAGTTAGAAAATAATCCTAGATTGTCTTAAGAAACGCTTTTATCCTAGAATGTGTGTAGACTGAAACATCTTAACACGATATAACTGCAAGACTGTTTGTGGGGCTTCCAATGCTCACACAGGGTGATAAACAACGCTTATATGAACACATACCAACTGATTCAGATTTAAACAATGCACGTCTCAATTCATCTTTTTTACTCTTTTCTTCGATTTCAACAAATCTTTTCAATAATCAGTACGCAACAAATCTTTGTGTAGTTATTTGGAATGTTTCGGATCATCATAGAAGACGAAACTTCAGCAACCATTTTTCCTTTTCCTTCAATTTAGAGAACATTCTCCATAACATGAAGACGTGTCGGGTTCTTCTGCAAGTGGTTTCTATAACCAATTGTGAACCACATATTTGCTTCAAGATTTATGTATCTGAATCAGGTTCTCAAACAAACACTACTAAAGATGAGTTGGTATTGAACAAAGAATATGAAGATCACGGTGCAAAGAGACCGCCTTCTTAATTTTAATGAAGCAATGAAGATTGAATGTGCAAACCGCAACTGTTTTTTACTACGGAAATAGTGGCTATGGGAAATACAAATCGCAATCGTTTGTGACTATGGGAAACACTAGTTTTCTTTTTGAGCTTGATGGATGTCCGTTATCTCAACGCTTCTCCTTACATTACTGATCTGGAATTGAAGAACCGTTGTGTATCTGAATTAGGTTCTCAAACAAACACTACTAAAGATGAGTTGGTATTGAACCAAGAATATGAAGATCACGGTGCAGACACGTGGGAAGAAAGTCATTGGACTGCCGCAGATGAAGTCAAATGTGATCAAACTTGGACATCAGACGAAAATCTTGAAGCAAATATGTAGTTCCCAATTTGCGGAACATAATCCTAGATTGTCTAGAGAAGTGCTTTTATCATGTGTCATATGGTATCAAGAGTATGTTGTTCCAAGATCAATTCCAATTGCAGTTTTTTCAACTCTCTTGTTCCAAATGCAGCTGATGAAACCTGAGCTGTTATCTCGATTGTTCAGTACTTTCGTGACAAATACAATGTTCATCTTCGTTATCATTTGCTTTCTGCAATTCAAGCAGGCACGGATGCTAAACGTACTGTTATTACATCCGAGACGATTCAAGTGAGTCATATGAAGCAAGTGTCTGTCTATTCAATTTAGAGGAATCAATGCATTACATCCCCGTTGAAAAACAGAATCGATAAATTTAGGGAAAATGGGGTTGAAAAAAGATAGCCCAACAGTTTCCTAGATGTTTGAAGACCGACAAATGTCCAAAGTGCTGCTTATTCGTTCGCGTGACGGAAAGCTACCGCGTGACAGGTACCTTGCAAAATTAAAAAAATTAAATCGACAACTTCAATACGCATCGTATAGGCCTATACGATGCGTATTACTTTTTGGTAAGACGACATTGTCAGCCTTTACAGACACACAGAAGTTTGAACCCATCACAATATAGTATCGAGGGAGTCGAGTTAATTCACCCAAGCTGTGCCAATAATACAACCCTTAACCAAAGCGTTGTCTTCACCGATTTTTCTGCCCCATCGTCTGCATCAGTTTGTCTTCATTGGACCATTTACATCATCCGAACGGTAAACCTAAACCCTAATTCTTGCCAGTTACTCATTATATGATTTCAATTTCAAATTTCATCCTTTACTATTTCGAATTCCTTCACAATTTCATACAACACACGGTTAAAATTGCTTAAGGACATCTTTCAGCCTCAGAATCATAATTATCAACCTTCCCCTTTCCTGATAAACCTATTTTACTGCCATTAACTGATTATTTAGTTAGTGATTAGTTGTAAAACTAATTTAGTGTAGTGTGATTATGTTCATATATTGCAGTTTCTTTGTTACCAAATATTTGATCTGCTTGAAAACCACTGCAGTTTCTTGTAACTCAACACCGCTTGCCTTAATGGTCACGGCTAACTATGGAATGGTTCATGGACACGCCCCGAATAGTATTTTGTTTAGAAGTGGATTCTTGAGTTACCTTACTTAAGGACTTGTCAATGTGAAACCGACGCCTTCAGAGGTTTGGATGTGCTGTTGACAAGGTTTGTGTGTGTGTGATTGTTTCAAATTTCTGAATTCTGGTCGAATCCGGATCCATACATAGTGAATAAGGACCAAAAAGTTTAATGTTGGTTAATTTTTTTAAAAATGTTTATGGGTGTCAACGAGTCATACATAATATATTCCCCTCATAATATATACGATATACAATAATGTATTAGTTGAATATGCATAAGTATGAACTAAATTACACCATGTATGCTTGGCGTTAATCTATGTGTCTACCGTTTATACTAGAGAAGAACGTGGGTGAATTTAATTGTTGAAAAGACTTTTAATATTCTACATGGCCAGTTTATAGTACTAATTGTGAATTATCTATTTTGAGAACTTCATGAACCTAGTGTTGAGATTGGGTTATGTGATTTTTTGGCCCCTTGTAGTCTTGTTTGGTCGTAGATTCTTTTTTGAGTTGATTAATGTTGCATAAGACACAAGTGAAATAAGCTCTTTGCAAACCACAACTGAAAGGTTGCATACATAAACATTCCTTCCAATTCTAGCAAAGCCGATTAACCATTGTGCACACTGGTAGCTATTTTAAGCAATAACATAGGGATTAACATTGATTTTTGTTAGCAACAATAGAGAATTTAGTTGTAGCTTAGATACCTCACGACATTTTTGTGAGATTATGTGTGTATTTATCTAGAGTTCTGAAATCTAGTAAATAAGTTAACCTTTTGATTTGCAAAATGTGCTCTTCAGTGAGTAAGGAAATAATCTACTTTGATATTAACATGTGTGAGTGAGTAGATATGTACATGGAAAAGTTTGTTTTACCATTAGATGCGGGAATAGGCTCAAAATGTCATTGACCCAGTAATCCCATAACGATTCTTTCACCGGCCCATTTTCACTTCTGAAGTCCAATCCTCTTAAGAGTCTTTCATGTATAAAATCCCTAGGGTTTGCCCAAATAGACATTGTTTTCTTGTTTCTTCTTCGAACTACCGTCTTTCCCTTTTTGGTTATTGCCCAAAGAGACATTTTTTCCCTTTCAATCATCGATAGGGAAGAACCGATGGTTGATGTAGAAGAAACAGAGGGAGAGATGGTTGAGAGGTTGATCGATGATGAATACAATTATTGGGAAAGTTCAGCCCCGTTTTTGTACGATTTGGTTTTTTCACATGTAGTTGAGTGGCCTTCACTCACAGTCGAGTGGCTCCCTTACCGACAATCGTTCGATGGGCGCTACTCTGTCCAAAAGGTTATCCTCGGGACTTACACTACAGATGGTGAACCTAATTACCTAATTATTGCACAAGTAAAACCTCCTCTATTGGATGAGTATGCATATGATGAAGGATATGGTATTGGCTGCAAGGTTTGAGATTTCTTACTATAAGTAGATCTATTTTTGGAGTATGCTATCTAACCTTCAAGTTTCCATCTACATTTGCAATTTCAATTTCAATTTATGTGCTGTTTTTTTTTTCTTTGAGAAGAGGATATTTGAATGAGTTTCTTTTACAGATAGAAATATTGCGGCGAATCCACCATGATGGAGAGGTGAACAGAGCTCGTTATATGCCCCAAGATCCTTTTGTTATTGCCACCAAAACAATAAGTTCAGAAGTGCATGTATTTGACTACAAGAATCATCCAGCTAGACCTCCTATTGGTGGCAGAAGCAATCCCGACTTAAGATTAACGGGCCACTGCAGGGAAGGGCTTGGATTATCGTGGAGTAAAATAAATCCGGGTTTTTTATTAAGCGGATCTGACGATGAGAAAATCTGCTTGTGGGACATTAATCAGGTCCCACTGAATAAGGCTATAATAGGTGCTTTGCAAACATTCAAGGTACATTTCATTAACATATTTATGAAACCGTGTGCATACCGGACATTAATCAGGTCCCACTGAATAAGGCTATAATAGTACTCAATGTTGTTAAACCTGTGTTAATAAACTAAGAGCATTTCTAGATTATTATTTGTAATTCATTAGAAGCTGTTTGGTGACTTTGGTCCATGACTAGCTTAGGTGTGTTCAGAGTTGTCAAAAGCGAGCGCTTTTGGCGCCTAGGCGTTTTTTCTGGGTGACTCGCATTAAATGCGCTTATGGTTCCTAGGTAATTATAGCGCGGACATTTCATCCCATGCGTATTTATTGTTTCCTGCTTTTTTTTTTTTTAATTGGTAATTTCAACTTTTTCTGCAGTATTTATAGGGCTGTAAGTTTAAGTTCGTATATCACATTATCACCAAGATTATTCAGTCCTTAATATCAGGACTGTTCAGTTCTTGTTATCAATATTCAGGTTTGTAATATTTTTCATTCTTATCAGATTCATTCAAAGAAAAGGAATCGGCTAGAACACAAAAAACTGCATGATCTTGTGTATGTTAAGTACAACAACATGCTTAAGAATCGACGTGATTCGAATGCAGCCTATGATCCGATATCCTTGGAAGAAATTGATGATAGTAATGAATGGTTAACCGGGCAGATGGCTGACGAACGGGTTTTTGATGATGATGGAAACCTGACTTGGAATGTTGTAGCAGAGGCAAGTGGTGCTGGAGAGGTTAGGCGAACAAGATCTTCGCAGCCTTCATCTTCAAAACCAGCATCTTCAAAGCGTACTTTAATTGATGAAGATAGTGAAGAAGACCAAGTGGAGGAGGCTGAACCGTATGTAATTGAAGTTGATGACACATCTGATGGTTTTGGTTATTGATGAAGATGATACTTTTGATGATTGATGAAGATCTTTTGGATTTCAAGTAACTTTTTGTTTTCAAGTTTGAACATTTTCGTTTTAAGTGTTTTGTTATCTGAGACTTTTGAAGTGCTAGTATTAATGTTATTGTTTTCGTTTTGAGTACTTTATCCCCTTAATGAATTTTTATATTTAAGTGCGCTTTTTGCATGGGGACGAGTTTGAGTTAGGGGCTGATTGCATGGGGACGAGTTTGAGTTAGGGGCTGATTGTTTAGCTCTTAATGAGCTTCTTAATGGTTCAGACCTCTTACTGGTTCAGTACTTATTGGTTCAGACTGTTTGTTTCTCGAGCAGATGTCTGAATGGTTCAGACATTTGCCTCTGAATGGTTAAGCATTATACTGAGTCTGAATGGTTAAGACCTCTAATCTGAATTGGTCAGACACTCAGACATTTGCCTCTGAACGGTTAAACATTATACTGGCTCTTAGGTGCTATTTGTTTTTTTAGAGGTAAAACGTCTGCAGTCTGCGGACCACATCTGCAGACATCTGCAGCTGAAGAGGTGGACCAAACCTTTGCAGTCTGCAAGAAGAAGACTGTTTGTTTTTTAACTTATGCAAACCAGATTCAAAACACTGATTAAAATAGAAAACTATACAAAAATTACAGTCAAGTTTCAAAGTTCAACCAGATTCAAAACACTGATTAAAATAGAAAAAAACTAGTCGACATATGAATCAATTATACAAAATTTACAGTCAAGTTTCAAACAAACCCCACAAGCAATTACAGTCACAAATCAACTATACAAAAATTAAGCAAGAAATAAAATTAAACAGAAACCTGTTGAAGCAGATAGCGTGGCTGCACAGGCGGTTCAAGGCGCTGGCGGTGGTGCGGTCGGGGCGGGGCGGCGGCGGACGGTGGTGCTCTGGGTGCACAAATCAGTTTTGGGATCCTGACCTCAGGCTCAGCATATCTGCTTCTTTTTTTCAGGCGGGGATTTGATGGAGGAAGATAAGCGACGGAAGGGGGGTCGCCGGAGGAAGATAAGCGACGGTGGAGGTGTCGGCTGGCCGGAGAAGATGGAGAACTACTACGGTCTTCACAAACTTAAACCGCCGGAGTCATCTTCACAAACTTAAACCGCCGGAGTCATCTTCTGACCTGATCAACTTCGGCTGTTTCGCTTTCGCCGGAGTCATCTTCTTTGTCTTCTTCAACGGAGTCGCTTTCACAGCTTTAACAGCCTTCTTCGCCGGAGTAGCCTTCTTACGGCCGCCGGTGGTGGTAGCGGCGACGGTAGCTCTTGCTGCCGTGGTGGACTTCTTACCGGCCGCTGGTGATTTTGATTTCTGATGTGGAGAAGAGCAGAGCTCTAGGGTTTTGTTTTTTGAGATGTGTTTTGGAAGAGTAGAGGTCTAGAAGAGGCTTGAAGATGTGAGGCCAGGTCTGTGCGAAGAAGAGGTTTAGAAGAGGTTTTTTAATGAAACCACTTCCAAAAAACAAACATGCTGCAGACTCAAACGTCTGCGCGTGGTCTGCGTGGGGTAGACATAAGAGGTTTGGAAGTGCTTTTCACAAAAAAACAAACGCCCCCTTAATGGTTCAAGACCTCTTATTGGTTAAGTACTTAATGGTTCAGACCTCTTACTGGTTCAGCACTTAATGGTTCAGACCTCTTACTGGTTCAGCACTTAAAACATTCAGAAGTTGCCAAACAACCCCTTACAGTCGGTTATGTATTTGAGTCATTGTTTATTTTGTTTGAATTTCAAATAAGTTAGGATAAGTATAAGTTTATTTATTGAGGTAATCTAATAAGCGTTGGAGTGCTAATATGTTTAGGATTGGGTCTTTTATAAATAGTTTGATAGGTTATTAGTTTGGTGTGTATTTTTCTGTTTAATTTGATTAATAAAAAGAGTTGATCATTGTCCTTGGTCAATATCGTGTTTGCGCAGTTAACCTTTATCTTTTATGGGCCATTAATAAGGTGAACACTATAGATGGTGTGTGAATTTCCACCTGTAATTTTATTACAAGCAAAAGAATATGTCTATCTTATGATTATATTTTATGGTTAATAGGTTCATGAAGGTCCCGTAGAAGACGTAGCATGGCATTTGAAGCATTGCTACCTGTTTGGATCATGTGGCCGTGACGGATATTTGCACATATTTGATTTACGAACTCCATGCTTCACCAGGCCTGCTCGAAGTATAATAGCTCACCAAAGGGGGGTGCGTAGAAAATTTCAGTTCCTCTTTATTTCTGTATTAATCAATCTATCAATCATAGGAGTATAAGTGTATAACTTGTAATATGTCAGTTCTTCTGGACTGAATTTGCAATTATGCTATTACGCGATTGAAAGCTATATTGTATATGTTGTATAGCATAATTATAGCCTGTTAGTTAGAATAGGTTGTGAATTAGGATGATTTGCTTTGATTTAATTTCCTTAATAATATCTAAGTTTTTGTGGTTAATGTGTATATTATGATGATTGCTAATACATCAAGTTTATCATCTACTTATTTTTATCATGCACATCATCTTGGATTATTGATTTCGGTTCCATTGATACTAGAATACCGATATTATATTCAATTCTAATGCCCATATACCTCATAATCGAGGGCAACTTACTTCTAAATCTTTATGTCCAGTTATAGTGTATATGGGCATGTGGCTCCTATTATGATGATTTAATTATAGTGTACCACAAAATTTTCGGGCCAATACAATGCTTACAACTAGTTTTCTAACTCATAGGGTGTGAACTCTCGAATGACTCATTCTTATGATTTATTATGCTTTTATGGTAGATCAACTGCTTGTCCTTCAATCCTTTTAATGAGTGGCTGGTGGCAACGGGGTCCCCCGACAACACTGTGAAGTGCTTTGATTTGAGAAAACTTGCTGGTCCTCTCCATACCTTTAATCAGCACAGGTAAGAACTCTTGCTCGTTTCCCATCTCCTTATTTCAATTATTATAAGAAACGTATGCCTTTTTAATCTTCCGCCACCAATTGGTTGCTTCGGTCATGTTATTGCAGAGATGAGGTGAGTCAGATTGGGTGGAGCCCACACAGTGAGAATATCTTAGCTTCTAGTTGTGTTGGTCGACGAGTCATGATATGGGATACTCATAGGTATGTTCATGAAAACAATTTATGCTACTCTGTCCTAGAAGAGTCAAATGCTTGTTTTGATATATATACAGTTAACATGAAATCTGACTATTTCTCAAAAGTCTAAAATACCCCCCCTAAGACAAAAAAATGGAATCATGTGCAAACCTGTTCAAATTTGCTAATTTTGACTTAATTTACTTACATATGATTTGACTTGGGTAACGGTCAAACTGCTTGAATTAAATAGGAGAACGGGCCAAACAGTGTGAAAGTAAATCACACAACCTTGTTTGTGTGATAATTTAGCTTTTGCTGCCCGACCCGTTGGTTGAAAAAAACAATGTGTTTCAACCCGGCTCGTTTGGACCAAGGAAGGGTGAATATCATAATCGTTAAGTGGTTGTTGAGTGGTGATTTTGATTTAAAAATGCAGGATTGGGAGGGAACAATCTGTAGCAGAGGCAGCAAGGGGGCCGCCAGAGTTGTTGTTTACCCATGGTGGGCATACTTCGAGAGTTGCTGATTTCTCATGGAACCCGACTGAAGATAGGACGATTGCTAGTGTTTCTAATGATAACACACTCCAAGTCTGGAAGATGCCTGACCATATTTACAGTGACTAATTTAACAGATGCACAATTGAATGAACAATTGACTTTTTAAGTCTTTCATTTTTAGGACAAGTTACCTTCAAACCTACCCCAACTGTGGGGTATGATACTCTATTAGGTAATGGTAGTTTACTAGTTTTACATATCCAACAACCATGCTTCAAAGAACTTTTTTTTAATGGAGTAGGTTCTTGTTTGTCCCTAAAATTTAGCCAAAAAACATATTTCTTTATAAAATTTATTCATCTTTGTAAACAACCTACTACATCCCTACTATGTGGTCTCCTTCCATTTAGGACATGTTTGGCTAAGCTTTTTAAAACAACTTATTGGCTTTTTTCAGAAAGCCAATAAGTCAAAATAATGTTTGGATAAAGGAAAAATACTTTCTAAAATAACTTTTTGGCTAAGGTGGAAAAGTCATTTGAAAAAGCTAGAATATCTTGACTTTTCAAAACTTTTTTGTTTATTGGTTTTTCCCACCACATAAGCTAATCCAATTGGTTATTAGTTAGACCATGTGTAGTGGTTTAGTGAATAATGTCCCCACCCTTGGACGTTTTCTGCTATGTGTCAGTCCAGTCAGCAAGGAGACATTATTGGGCAGTTTACAAAAGGGGCGTAGTGAAATAATGCCCCAACCAATCATTACACAATCATCATTTTTTTAATTTAAAAACTAATAATATTTCATTAAATAAAAAAAATTACAATACTAAAAAAAATAAATAAATAAAAACGATCATACTTAAAAAAATACATTAATTTTCGTCTTCGCTTTCGTCATTCTCGTCATCTTCGTCTTCCTCAGCTGGGATATACCGAGTCGACCATGCGTGTTGTACCAGATCAACCGTTAACGCGGAATGGTGGGGTTCGTAATGCAATTCTCGTGCATTATTCACTCTTTCTTCCATTGACGCTTGCGGATGCTCCTCCTGAACGGCTTCCGGTACATAATTATGGCATATTGCCTTTCCTACGTCTTCCAAAATCATGTTGTGCATGATTATACAAGCATACATAGCATCTCTCATTTTTTGTTTGGTCCATGCATGACAAGGATTTCTCAAATATTATCATCGTTGTTTAAGAACCGCAAAGCATTTCTCAATGTCTTTCCGCGCAGACTCTTGAACCTTTTTAAAGTGTGCTCTTTTTTTCATCGAACGGATCACTAAAAGTCTTCACGACCATCGAATACCTAGGATAAATTCCGTCGCACAAATAGTATCCATGGGGGTAGTAGTTTCCGTTTGCGTAGAAAGAGGCTTTTGGAGCTCTGCCAGAAATATAGTCCTCTAACAACGGAGATTGTTCAAAGATATTTATGTCATTGCATAACCCGACCACGCCAAAATAAGCCGACAAAACCCAAAGGTCATGTGAGGCAACCGCTTGAAAAATAACAGTAGGTCCTTTTTGGTCACCCCGTGTGTGTTGACCTAGCCATGCGGTCGGATAGTTATCCCAACGCCAATGCATACAATCCAAGCTCCCAATCATACCCGGCAAATCATGCTCATTATAATGGACCTCGTAAATCTTTTGAAGGTTGTACCAAGTGAGCGTTCTCAGATAACGCGCCGTACAAATTTATAATACCTTTACAAACGTATACAATCATAAGCTAAAAAAAATAAAAAATACTTGTAATGTTTATAGTAAAGTATAGGAATGTACCGCAACAAAAATGCTCCAAGGTGTCCTGCGTTGTTTTTTCGGCCATTTTTAAATACTCGTCGTTGATGTCGGTCGTGTTTCCGTAAGCAAGGACTCGTAGCGCCGACGTACACTTTTGAATACCGGTTAATCTAAGTGTCCCTTTTGCATCCGCTTTTTGTTTAAAATAATCGAAGTTGTTTTCAAAGTCCTCGACGATGCGTAGAAACAAATGCTTACTCATCCGGAAACGACGCCTAAAAACTTCTGGGTTCGGATATGTTGTCGCTTCATCGAAATAATCTTTCATCAACCGATCGTTTGCCGCACGTCGGTCTCGTTCAATATAATCTCTTGTTTTAATTTCACGTTCGGGCCGGCTACAATGCTTCATATATCGCACCGCTAGTTGATAAGCACTCGTAAGTCGTAACCGCCTCTTGCTCGACCTCCTCACCGGTGGATTCACCATCATCCGCTAAAAACTCTCTATAGTAATAATTTGCGATGGACGAGGAACTAGGAGAACCCATTTTTTTTTTATAAAAATGGTTTAATATTTGAGATTGTAGAGATTTTTGTTTGTAATAATGGTGGAGTAGAAGTGTGTGTATATAAATAGGTGAGAAATGAAAAAAGAAAAAAAAAATATGACCTTTGCTTTTGACCGTTGCAAACGGTCTGATTGGCCAACAACTTGCCCCGAAAGTGTGATTTAAAACACGTCAAAACAAAAAAAACAGGCCAAACACGCCCAGGGGGGTGGTTGGTCGGCGTGATTGGACGGGATTGGGCAAAAAAAAAACCCCCCCTAAGGAGCCACTACGGGTGGTCTTAATGCAGTTTTTGGTTGATTTTGGTTCAATTTCGTATGTTTCGGTTAACCATTCACTTATTGCTCACCCTAAACACTCTTAATCACGTAACATATCAATTTTTTGATTAAAAATATTATAGCAGTATTATACTCAAAAAAGAGAAACCAATAATTAATTAATCAGAATTAGTGCAAGATGAATGATTAAAATGTAATAAATACAACAACTAATTAATCAGAATTGGTGCAAGATGAATGATTGAAATGTAATAAATACGTGAGATTTAAATATAGTTAGTGTTTTGGAAAACTAATTTAACCTAGAATTATACTTTATGCATTAAACTAGGGCCGTTCAAACCGCTCGGCGTTTATCGCTCGCTCGACGCTCGTTCGGAAATTGCTTGAAAAATGTTCGTTCGATTTGACGCTCGGTTGTAAATGAGCCGCTCTGCTCGGTTCGGTTTGTAAACGAGCCAAGCATGAGCAAAAGTCTGCTCGGCTCGGTTCGGCTCGAATTATTATTTTTAGTTAGTAAATATATATACATATACACAATTACACACATATATATATATATAAACATGTTATACACAAATATAAATTATACATATACACTCACACCTATATTTATACACACATACATATACTTAAATATAAATTAAATTTATAGTTTTATATATACTACTCTATTAGATTTTGGTCAACTATATACAAATTTAGAACTATATCTATACGTACTAACCCGATCACGCGAATAAAAAATTAATATCAAATCTAAAAGTTAAACCCTAAACAGATAAACGACAGTCTGCTCATCGCCTCAATGTTTCATGTCGTTACCCTAAGTCAATCGTCTCTTGCTCTCAACGTCATTGTTCGTGCAATATGATCATCGCCTCGTCGGCCACAACATTGTTTCTTAAGAAAAATATTATGCCATGAAATATGCTTGTTTATTAAGACATAAAAACTTGAGACCCTACATTGTCACTATCTCTCTCAGCAAAAAATCGCTCGAACTTCGCTCGACGCTCGCTCGAAATATTTACTGCTCGGAAAATGCTCGCTTGATTTGTGGCAGGGGCGGAACTACAATACAAGGAGCCGTAGCACGGGCTACGGCTCAACCCCGTATTCGCAGTGTTATTTTTTCGATTTTATACAAAGAATACCCTTAAAAAATACGAGGATACCCCTAACCATAAAAATAGGATAGTATAACACTTTAAATCTAATTCTTTTTACAAGCCCAAACATAATTGTTAATAGCCTATTAAGCTAGCCCATTAGCCCAAGACCCAAAATATTAATAAAACATGCCCATTTATATGTTGATTACGGGGGCGGCAATGGGCCTGTTTTATACGCAATCGAATGGGCCCGGAATTTTTGAACAATGTCATAGTTTGTGCAATCGAAAATGATTTTTTCATAAAGTAAAAGTGGATGACATGCTAGAACGATTTCAAGCTATGAAAAAAGAAGATGGCAAATCTAGTAGGTATTTGTTTTACTTTATTTATTTATTGTCGTTTTTTTTAATATTGTATGATTGCACGGTAATTTTTTTTTATGGGATACCCCTGATTTAATAGGCTGGTTCCGCCACTGATTTGTGGCTCGGTTTTAAATGAGCCGCTCTGCTCGGTTCGGTTTGTAAACGAGCCAAACACGAGCAAAGGTCCGCTCGGTTCGGCTCGGCTCGTGAACAGCCCTACATTAAACTAAAAAAAATTCTTTAGCGTATGATACGGGTTCGACTTGGTCATCGATAATAATATGACCCGAATCACATCATAGACCCACCAACACTTGACTTGAGGCACACCAATTGACTTGTTTACCTTTTTGTTCAATTCAAGTACCCAACATTGCAGGTCAAAAATGGTATCTCTGAACAAATGTCATCAACAGTTGATCAACAGAGTAATGCTTCTGAAGAGGATGACATCTCCTCTACAGCTGCTGAACTGGGTGACATTGACATTGGCTCTCTTTCCCCTCATCAACCCTTGAGGAACTATTGTTTTACAAACTGGCAGAAGGGTGATATGCTTGGAAGGGGTTCATTTGGTCCTGTTTATGAAGGTGTTAATGAGTAAGTAACGTTTGATTATCACTAACATGCACACAAGCATCATTTTCTATGTGTTTCTAATGTTTTGTACAGTCTGCAGATTATCGCACACCAAGTGTTTGTTTAAATGTCTGTGTAGCATGCTTATGATCTTGGCCATATCACTATTTAATTTTAGTTGTCATCCTTAGATTGTCTGTTGAACCTTTAAATTGAAATCAAGATTACAAACCCTCATGTTGGATCTTTATTAATTACGCGTCTTGCTTTGTTATGATCTAATAAGCATTTTGTTTTACTTCTAAATGGCATGGTGTGGCCTTTGATTTTGTTTGCAGATTTGGGCTCTTTTTTGCTGTGAAGGAGGTTGATTTTCCTGATCAAGGTGGCCAAGGAACACCGAGCGTTATTCAACTTGAACAGGTGATCTATATATCTTCGTCATTTCTTCGTGTGTATGTTTATAGGTTTAATATCTATCAGATCCCGAGTGTCTGCATACTTGGCTTTTATTTTGTTCTTCCTTTTAACTGTTCAGGAAATATCTTTGTTAAGTCAGTTCCAACATGAGAACATAGTTCAATATCTTGGAACAGATAAGGTATGCATTTCCTCTCTCGACTTCTTTCTTAGACACAGATACAAAGGACTTGAGGCTTTGACTTTGATGAAGAACAAACAGTTGAATCTTTAAGTTGAAATGATGTTTCAGGATGATGAGAAGCTATACATCTTTCTTGAGCTCGCTACCGGAGGTTCACTGGCAAAACTCTACCAAAACTATGAACTACAGGATTCCCATGTCTCGGCTTACACAAGGCAGATTTTGAATGGTTTGAATTACTTGCATGAAAGAAATGTCGTTCATAGGTAAGCCTAAAATTTATGCTACTTTGTAGTTTAATAAAGTTTTCTAATTTGAGCTTTATTACATGTTCTAGGGATATCAAATGTGCTAATATACTGATTGATGCAAGTGGAACTGTAAAGCTTGCAGATTTTGGATTCGCAAAGGTAAGGAAAACACAATGTTTTATTATTTCATTATCATTGTCTTTTTATCCATGTGGTTACATATACATTCAATTTATCTACACTTACAGGCAATCGCATTGAATGCCGTTAGTATTTGCAAAGGGACTGCTTATTGGATGGCTCCAGAGGTTATTTCTATTTTTGTTCTGGGAATAGTTTAGCTAATAGCAACCAAGTTTCTTCTGTGTTCCACTAAGGTTACGTTTTATTGTTCCATTAGTGTGATTTTTTTATTTAAATATTAACTTTTAATTTTAAATTAAGTGACCTAAACGGAACACATATGAATTTTGGTTACTATTTAGTAATTATTGTTATTTTTAATTTTAACGTAGGTGGTAACAGTGAAGAAAAATCTCACAGCTAAATAATTACTAAATTGTAACCAAATTGACAAAATAATTACTAAACTGTAACCAAATTTCATACATACTCCATTCAGGTGACTTAATTTAAAAAACTTTTGACATTTTTAATTTTGTTTACAACATTGGAACAATAATATAACTTAGTGGTTTTTGTAGTTATAAAAAGGAGTTAAATGCTTGGTTGGTCCCTGTGGTTTTCAAAAATTGCAGACTTGGTCCCAATGGTTTACTTATTACACGCGTGGTCCCTGTGGTTTTCAAAAATGCACTCGGTTGGTCCCTAGCCCTAACATCAGTTAAATTTCTCAGTTAAGTCCATGTTAAATGACCAAAATACCTTTGCTTATTAACTCTCTTTATAATTTAAATAATCCCTTTGACCACATCATCTTCCCCAAACAAACCTGCAATTGAATGTGCGTGTGTGAGTGGTTGTCGAAGGAATTTAGGGTTTCATCTTCCCCAAACCTGCAAGTGAAAACCGAGATTCAAACCACGACGACCGGAGCTTCCTCGTTGCCGGATGCATCTTCATCCACACATCCTGCACATACCCACCTTCCCTTCGACCCAGCACCACCGCCATCTCCACCTCCATCGACACCTTCAACCCACCGCCTCCATCTCCACCATAAACCCACCACCACCGCCGTCACCTTCAACCCACCACCTCCGCCGTCACCTTCAACCCACCGCCTCCACCTTCACCGTAAAACCACCACCTTAAACCCACCACAACCACTGTCACAAGCACCCTCACCGTCGTCACCTTCGACCCACCGCCTCTAATCGATCGAATCCGGATTCAATTAACAGCTCCGACATCACCGCCAGCGAGTTTCCTGTGACGGGGCCGTGTTGGGTTGAATCAAGGTCCTCCGGTGGGTTGACTCAAGGTTGGCGGTGCGGCAGTGGGTTGCGGAGCAGGAGGATTTGGGGTGGTTAGGGTTAGGGTTGATGCAGGTTTTATAACTGCAACCCCACAACCACTCCTCCCTTTTTCTCCTGAAATCGTCGCCCACAACAACCTGCAACCCCATCTCTCCATCTCGTTTTATAACTCCGGTGAATAACCAGCTGGAGCCGCCACTACAGCGGCGGTGGTGGTGAGCTTTGACTTCGATTTCCAGTGTCTCCTCGTCTCCAACAAGCACACCCGTAACCCCCTGCTCTCCGGTGACGGCGGTGCTGAGGTTTTCCGTCGATGATGATGACGATGATACAAGATGATGTTACTGATGGTGATTGTTGAATATGAAGGTGGGTGGTGGGTTTTTAGAGAGAGAGGGGGAGGAAGAAGAAGAGTCTTCTTTATATATATATTTTTTTTAATTGTTCAGGGGTAATATAGTCATTTCACACATAGTTAACTAAGAAAATTAACTGATGTTAGGGCTAGGGACCAACCGAGTGCATTTTTGAAAACCACAGGGACCACGCGTGTAATTAGTAAACCACTGGGACAAAGTCTGCAATTTTAGAAAACCACAGGGACCAACCAAGCATTTAACTCTTATAAAAAGTATGAGTGACTTGAAACTTGGTTCTTATTTCATTATTTTCTCCCATTTATTCTCTTAAATGTAGTTTTTGTTTATAGCTGTATCTAGAAGTGGAAATTTTGACCCGTTTGCTTATGAATGGGATCTGGGTTTTGTTTTGTCTCGTCTCGTCTCAGATAGAGCAAATTTAAAAAAGATTAATTAAAAAAGAAATTGGTCAAGTTGTTTAGACGGGTTGAAGTCCCCCCAAAGTCTACCGTTCGCATGCAACTTCCTAAATCATTTATTGTAATACAGTTTTATAATAATAATTCACGCACTAACGATATATTAAATATCTTAGAAACGGACCAAAAATGGCATGTTTCAACCTAAATTTGGACAATTAAATATCCACATATTAGAATTTTAGTTCTGTATCCTCAGGTTGTTATCAATAGATCAAACAAGGGTTATGGACTTGCGGCTGATATATGGAGCCTTGGCTGCACCGTGTTGGAGATGTTAACACGTAAAACTCCATACTCCAACATGGAAGTGGTATGCATCGCATTTTACTATACTGATCTTAAATATTATCCAGAGCTGGCAAAATCGTTGGGGGGCAGGAAATGGGTCGAAAAATGTTTGGATGTAAATGTGTTGTCTGAAAGATTCGGATCGGGTAGACGTGGAAAAGAAAGTTGACCAATTTAAAAAAAAAAGCAGAGCGTGTGTTAATTATACTTGCAAACACAGTATTATTACCATAGCAAACTAATATTTTCTAAAATTTGGGAGGCTTTAGACCCGTTTGACCCATGTCTGTAATGTCGTTAGCGTTTGAAGCACCCACACATATTGTAGTAAATTGTAACAAATAACTATGGTTTGGTTGAACAGATGCGGGCACTGTTTAAGATTAATAGTGGTGTTCTTCCTCATATTCCAGATACATTGTCAGCTGAGGCCCACGATTTCATACTCAAATGCTTGCAAGTAAACCCGGATAATCGACCTACCACTGCAGAACTACTTGACCACCCGTTTGTGAAGAGGCAACTATGATGAACCTAGACGTTGCTTATGGGAACGACAGTGGCAAGGTCTCAACTGTCACTTGATCCATAAGTTGACAAGCGATAGAAGTATTGTTTATGAATATTTGTAAGATATTAAGTCTTTTAATATTGATTAAGTAAACATATCCAAATATGTTTTAAACTCACTTCAGTTTGAAAGTTGCTGTTGAAAAAAAAAGTTGATTGAAAGTCGAATTAGCTAAAAAAGTATATGCAACAGCTAATTAGACTGATTTTGAAAATCAGTTTAGTGTTAACCGGTCAATGAGCTATAGCTCAATTGGCATTGGAGGGGAAGTGAAGATTTAGGTTTGAGGTCAGAGGCTCAAGTTCAAATCCGATCCCAACTGGGTTTTACCCTAGTGGGCCTTTAGGCGGCGTGTTTTCCCCAGAACTGGTGATGGTGGGCTTGGGCTACCCAACGCTGTTTGTGGTCGTGGGCGTATGAGGTCGCCTTTTTTTCATTGGGTTACCCCGAGTAGCCGGGCTTTTATTTCGTTGGCCGTTCAAAAAATAATAATAATTAGTGTTAACCGGGATGAATGAGGGGTGGAAGCCACAACTTATTATGTTAGTCAAGCTAGGGTTCTTCATGAATTCGTGACTCCTTTCGCGTCGAAGAGCCTTGAGAGGATAATATATAAACTACATAGATCTTGATATTGGTACCGGTTTTGTGGGGAACAATAGCTACACATAACTCACATGATAAGGTTTATTGAGAAAAATATTTCAAGGGAAACTTTGATCGGCCGGTTAAGATTAGGGTTTAGAGCCTGAGATGCCGGTAGAGATTGTTCGGCATAGGAGTGGCATACCAGGGCTTAAAAGGGTTTTTACAGATAGGTGTAAATAAGTAATTTCATATGGAGTTAACGGTGAAAACTAAAGGACATCCACTCCAGGGACTATCCGAGTAACAAAAAGTAAACCACGGGGAGCACCGGTGTAATTTCCAAAAGTTAGGGACTATAGGTGTTGCTTTACAAAACCACAAGGACTATCCGGGTATTTTACTCAATTAAATAAGTAATATATAATACATGGGTTGTCAATAAAAGAAACCATTTTGTGGACACTTGTCATCATATTAGGCCATGTTTTATAGATAAGTATTATTTTAGTTTAATATTTTTAATTAATTATAGATAATTCTTCTACTAAATATTATTTAGTTTATTTTTTAATGGATAATTATTATTTAGTTTAATCTTCTTCTCATTTATAATATTATTTATTTAACTAATAGAGTAAATTACGATTTTGGCCCCTGTGGTTATAGCACTTTTACTCTTTTAGCCCAAAAAGAATTTTTAACATCTGAGCCACCAACGTCTTTTTCTCTAATATGTTAGGGGCTAAAAGGGTTAGAAAAAAAAGACGTTGGAGGCTCAGATGTTAAGAAATTACGGATAAAGTTCCATAAATTATCTTATTATTTATTTATATTAATTACTAGGTTAGAAATTTTATCTTAATAATTAAAACAAATATCTAGCATTTTCATAACGAGGGTGGAGGGAACGATTTTGTTCTTATATTAATTACTAGATTAGAAATTATATCTTAATAATTGAAACAAATATCGAGCATTTTCATAACGAGGGGGGAGGGAACGATTTTCTTGCTTAACAAATAATTTATTTATTTAATATATTTAAAATACATGAAGAATAATAACTACATTTATCATACTAATAAATTTATTCAAAAACAACCATCTTTTTAAGATGCAACTCAAGTCTATATGTTTAAATTTTAAAGTTATATAACTTAATAATTACCGATAATTTATACTTATCTAATTAATTTAAATATTATTTTGTAGCTATAAGTTTATCTAATTGGCTAATTGCTATATGACTAATCTAAACATTTTAACAATATTTTTAGAACTAATAAATTAAGACCACTGTTATTTAAATAAAACTTGGGTTCACGTCGTGAGAAAGTCGATGATATAGTTTGTCTTCTAATCGATGGTTCAAATGTTTTTATATTTATAAACTTGACAAACATCACAAGTTTTGATCATACATAAAAAAAATTTGTTCGGATATTAGAAAAAGTGTCTTAAAATATCGTTTTATAATTGTTAAATCTTCGTTATTAACTATTTGATATTTTATTTTCTCAACCCGTGTAATACACGGGGTTATAACCTAGTAGCATATAATGTAAACAATAAAAAAAAAAAACCACAATTCATAGTGTTCAACTTTTTGAGGGGATCACATATGGATACAGTTAACCAAATCAACCAGATACAAAATTACACCAGAGTAAACAAAATTTAGCCGTGTTAAAAATCAGCACTAACTAATCCTACATTAAATTTAATAAAAAGGCAAAAGATTAATCCAACGATACACATTTGTTATAATCAGATTAATCCAGTGTCACCTCTATATGTACATTGAATTGAACATAAAGCTAATACACGTTTTTTGCACAAACCAATTTCCATGTCTAATTCTTGGTTGTGACAACCACCAAATGAGGCATGGTGGAAAGCTATTATATGTATGTCTCTTGATATTTGTGCACCTTACATGTATAAATTGTTTTTTTTTTTTTTTTTTTTTTCTTACAATGCTTACCATTAAGCATAAATGATCAGTGGCGGATCCAGGATATTTTTCTACCGAGTTCACTTTTTTCAGTGCTTGAATTTCAGTTAACTCAACGTTAGAATTTTAGGGTCGGGTCGGGCTTTATCACCTTTTTTTCTCTATGATGCTTCTTAGCATTCCTATCTCAAATAACTTGAGGATGCGTTGTGCAAGATGCGTTGTGCAAGATTTATTGTCTACGTGAGGAGGATCTCTACCACCAAATGTGGACTTATATCACATACTAGGTGGTATCTCTTTCAAGATCCTATCTAAGGCCGTGGGGTATGGGGCGGGGGTTTGGGCGTGGGTTGGGGTAAAACGCCCAAGTGACCACCCCGGGTGGGCTTGGGTTTGGGCGTGGCCCCTTGGGGCTTGGCTTTCAAGCCGGCCGTGGGGCGGTATGGCGAAGCGAGCTGGCATGTTCTCATTGGGTCACCCGCCACGTGGGCAGGCGGGTGTTTAAAATTTTGAAATTCAAACTGGTCCCCCCATCCCCCCATCTTCTATAACCGCCACCCGGGTCCCCAAAGTCCTATATATTGGAACCCCAACCCACCGGTCCCCCATCCCACGAACCAAAACCCCACCCAATACACTCACTGTCTTGAACCCGCTACCCCGCTGGTCCCCCCATCCCACGAACCCAACACCACTATGGCATCCTGGACCCGTCAAGAAGAAATGGCACTCGTAACTAGCGTCGTCGACGCTATGAAGCGGCGGCCACCGGGCCAAACAAAATATTGGGCGGAAGCATTCGCGGCCTACCGACAAAACGTCGGTAACGACCGCCACAACCTCAACGCGTGCCAACATAAATGGCGCGACCTACGGCCCAAGCTCGAGCGTTTTTAGGATTATGTAATTTTTAAAATTTTAATGAAGTTGTAGGTTTTTTTTATAAATGTTGTGTGATTTTTTATAAATTTTTTGTATTTTTTTTTTAACATTTATGCCACGCGGTGCACCCAACCCAAGCCCAACCCACGCCCCGCCATACCCCGCGGCCACGTAACCTGGCAGTGGGCTGGCTCCCTTTACACGTGTCACCAAATGCCCAACCCAAGCCCCAACCCAAGCCCCACCATACCCCACGGTCTAAAGGCAATAAAAAGTAATAGGTACTCTTTTATAAACTGTTGGTGCTTATAAAGTTGAAGAGCGGTTCTTAGATCATGACAAATGTTGTGCTATCATCAAAACAAACAAATAGGAAAATAGGGATACGTACAAATTGTTGGTTGCTAATTATGTAACTTATATGTCTAAAAATATTCACCATTGAAGATCAGATACCTTTGAAACAGGCTTTAATATAAGACAAGGATTGCAGGTTTGAGTACCAACTAAATTAGAAATCAAATAAACAGAAATAGAATCGTATCAACACATACTTTTTGCCAATTACAAACGCAACAATCATAGAATATATATAAACAATAAGTCTGAATTTAATACACCTAATTTACTATCACACAAATTATTTCTTTATTTTGTTTGAATGAATAAATGTTGTTTCATTACTGATTAAATTAACAGAATAAAAGACAACCTATTGAAGGAGGGAGGAGGTTGTTTACCTGATGATGTGGTGAAGCCTTTATTTTAGTTTAACCCTAAAAAAAGCAAAAAAAAATCGAACTGATATGGGTCTTGCTATTAAAAAAGAGAACAAAAAAATCCAACTGATGCGTGATACAGGAATCGAACATGGCATGTTGAAGATGGAAATGACACGCTTTACCAGTTGGACACAAGACCGATTTGTTTATGGGTTCACCCATAATTTATTTAGGGGTTCCTACTCAGTTTTCTATATAGGTTTTTACTAAAAACTACAAATTGAATGGGTTCCTGGGAACCCGATGTTCCAACGTAGATCCGCCCCTGTAAATAATCCTAGTCCAATAATCCAATACTATGATTTATTTAAGGATACCATTTTCACCCGTGAAAGAAACCTCAATTCCATGCATACAAAAGTCCCATGCACACCCTATTTCATTTTTGTCCAGATTTATTGTATCTCCCAAAGTCGAACCAATCCATCTCATTAAAATGCAATCTTTGACTACCATGATTAAACTGTTTTCAAATTTTATGTGCAATCCATTGAGATGAATAAGAACCAAACTTGCATACGATAATATTGAGAATCATCTGATACAAGTATGTTGCGATCTCCTGATGTTTTCGATAACTAATCACCAACAACCCTAATTGAATACCAAATACCCTTTATATCAATGTTTTAAAAACTGGTAAATACCGGTATTACCGCTTCCAGATATAAATCCGGTACGAAACACCCCGGTAAATAAGTGAAACGACATAAGGTTTGTACCGGCGGTAAAATCCGGTATACCGGTTTGAAACGTAATACCGGTACCGGCCCGGGGTTATTTTAGTTTGGGTTGTTACTTATTTTTATTATATATGTTACTTATCTTACGTAATTTTTATATATTATGACTATTCGTAACTAAAAGTTCTTATTTAATATTGTATGAAACGAAAATAGTTATCCTCTAGTTGATGAGGATGACGATAACAGTGAATTTCATCTTTTATGCGATCGTGAACTTGATTTATTCAACACTCAAATGACTTAAGCATACCGTACAATTTCATTAAAAAGAGCTTATTGGAAAACTGAATGATTTTCGATTATCTTTTGGATTATTTTTTATTATGTATTACTTTTGGATTATCTTTTAGTATGTAATCATGCATTTTTTAGATTAACTTTTCAGTTGATGTTGTAATTTATGAAATTATAGAGTTAACTAGTCAACCCGGTTGAACCATTTTTTAGCCTAATCCGGTTTGATTTAAAAATCGGTTTTTAAAAATTGCTTTATATACTAGTGGTCAACAAAACATGACCTAATTACTCTAGCCCAAAACATAAAAGCCCATCTGGAAATCTATATGGATTTCGAGATTGCTAGCCCAACCAAACATACATATTGCGTAAACCTTTGTATAGGCCCAACAATCGCCACTTAGGTTTATGCAATAGCCTTCAAGCACTACCTCCAGCAGTATTTGCACCAACGTTCAACCGACTTTCTTTTACATTTATAGCTGCATTGGTCCATATCTTTGCACAAACCTCATATTGCTCCGATGAGCGAATCTGACTAGCACACATGACAAGTAATTTCTTCCTGATGAAAACTGATTAAGTCGTTTGGATCTTGAAGGGGTATGATCCCAAAAAGCTGCGCAACCTCCTGCAAGGCCGCGCGGGACCATACTCCTCACTTAGCAATTTCCTTGATTGCCAACCTCGCGCGGGCTAGAGCACATCTGCGTAATACGGCGCGAGATCTACATAAGAAGAAACTCCAATTAGCAACACTTAGCATTTTGAAAAGAATATCTGAAAGCCCATGCCGCGCGCGAGGTAGTAACGTGCTCAGCAAGAATCTTGCGTGACTATGGCGCAAGGCCTTTTCAGATAGTACACAAGGTACAAGTGGCAGAATAAAAGAGCCAATCAGGGTCCTTCTGATCCTGCGCAATCGTGCTCCACGATCGTCTGACATGCAGGAGACAAAGAGTACTTAAGGACGCCTATGTGGCACCAATCACAGGGCAGAGACAACTGCCCCACGATCTCCACTTACCTGCTGATGGCAGAAGGGCAGCAAGGCCAATAACAGTGACACGTGGCTCCAATCACATTGCGCCAACTCCATAAAGCTCCTAGAGGCCACTATCGGTCGACTCCAGTGAGACAAGGAGCATATTGTAACACCTGTGCCTCCACGGCCATCAAACAAATACCAAACCAATGAAATATTATATTTCATACTTGGGATTTGTAAAAATATGTGTATCATTTGCACATATCAATTCTTGTTCAATTTCAAACTCTAAATCGCTTTCTGGAAGGTTATACGCGCACTGATGCGTAAATATAACCAGTTTAATGCAACAAACACTCCGGAGTAGTGACATAGGATTAACATACCTTAAATAACCTTTACATAACTTAGAAATAAGTTTTGGAAGGTTTGGTATGCCGAAATCAAGTTTAATCGCTTACAGGGACTAAAGTTGACAAACTGCGAAAGTATGCCAATTTGAACTGTAACAGACCTTCCGGAACATGACCATAAGTTAAACATACCATAAATATCCTTTACATAGCTTAGAAATAGGCTTTGAGGGGTTCGGTGTGCTAAAATAAACTTTTGGGTCATTCAGGGACTAAAAGTGTCAAAAAGTGCACAAGTTTGCATTTTCGCGCATAACTTACGTTCTGAATACATCCGGACATCCAAAAAATTATGTTAGCACTAAAATATTTTATTTTAGTGTTCGCCATAAGAAAAATCCATTCGTCACGTCATTTGGATCGTTTTTCGCATTCAGGACCAGATTCGATGTATTAGCCGTTGTTTAATTCACAACCACACATTCTAACTTGCTTAGTCAGCGGATAAGGATGTAATTTAAACACCTAAACACCATGACATTTCAACACATGTATGGATGGAATTTAAACACCTAAACACCATGACATTTCAACACATGTATGGATGGAATTTAAACACCTAAACACCATGACATTTCAACACATGTATGGATGGAATTTAAACACCTAAACACCATGACATTTCAACACATGTATGGATGGAATTTAAACACCTAAACACCATGACATTTCAACACATGTACGGATGGGATTAAGGCACGTTTTCCATGAAACGATCTTAACGGTTCGGGTATTCCTATAAATACCCATCCACCCCCATTGCTAAAATCACTAGAACTTTGATTTGAGAAACTCTAAGTTGAAACTATTGTTTCATACCTGAGATTTTTGAATCGAGGTTAGCATTCGGGGACCCTTCGTAAGTCTTCTTTCGTTCTTTTCCTTATTTTATTGCTTTTCGAGTCAGAAAGTCAAACTTTGTTTGACTTTCAGCGTTGACCAGTAATGGTCAATGCAAAGTTCTTTTGAACTTCGCAACGTGAGTGTAATCACGTTGGTCATAGTCCCTTGGGACTATGCCCACTGATTACCACGTTGTCTAGGGTCGTAGGGTAAGCGATCTAATGAATCGCTTATACCTCGAACCCGACCCAGTTTGGTCGATCATTAGGATCCGACCAAACACATTAGGTGACCATAGTAGGTAGGGAATAACCTTCCGAGGTTATACCCTATGGTCACATCGTTTAAGTAGTTGTATGATAGGTAGTTTATATGCTTGAGGTAAATTACCAGAATACCCTTTTTCATGCATAATTGGTAATTAAGCATATGTAACCTAAACTTTTGTCACATAACAGATTATGTAACATGTTTAGGCATATAACACTTGTCATAGGACTAGTTAGACGGTCCGAACGCGTTTCACGCGCACGACGCGTTAAAGTAGCATAAGTTACCTTAATGAGTCGCGATGGGTCGAAAGCACTTAGGTTAGTCTCATTGTAGTATGTAGGCCTTGTTAAACCATATCATATGAGTTCCAATACTCATTTGGTTTGCCAAGCCTCATCCTATCCGATCTCCCGATTTAAGTCTGGTTTATTTATATAGTTTAGATTTGCCGACTGATTCCGTGCTCCCTCAAGCTTTGTTTGGTTGTTGTTCAAGACCTCCAAGCATTCTCAGGCGAGTACATTATTCCCCTCTTTTACTGTTTTCAACTGTTTTGGGGTGACTCATATGTGCTAAATGCTTTATCAATGATTTCAATAACAATTACTATGTGGTTTCAAGAACAATAACAATTATTTCAAGAACGCTAACAATGATTTCAAGAACGAATACAATGATTTCAAGAACGAATACAATGATTTCAAAAACTAATAACAAATTTCAAAAAGTGAACAAACTTGTTGGTTGTAGTTTACATGACCGATGACATTCATTAGCAATGATCAAGCCGACCAGTATTAGGTTATGGTACCATAGGATCTGACAAATCCCGTTATTTACTGCACCCATTGTTATGTGTGGGGGTTGTGGGTAGCGACTGAATCTGTAATTATTAACTTATCCTTTGGTAAGGGTTTGTTAAGAACGAGAACGAGAGCGAGTTGGAACGAGGAACGCGTCAAGAAGGTTTGAATGTTATTAGAGAATCGACCATAAAGTAGTTTCACAATTAAAACAAGAACGACTAGAACGATTTTACAAAATGGGTTAACGATTGGGTAAACATTTGTACATGATTGACATTTGATCATGTATTTTCCACAAAACATAACTTTGATTTAAACCAAGTTTTACTTCAATACTTTGTTTTTGTGCATATGGTTTAGTTGAGACATTTCACTTGCCATACATGGATATTTGACATAGACATTTGACATGGATATTTGACATAGACATTTTGACATAGACATTTGACATGGATATTTGACATAGACATTTTGACATGATTTACATCTTGACATGAATACTTTGACATATTATTCAATACATTTGACAATTGATTTAAACATAGACATTTTACATTGTTTGGTTTGGTTTGGTTAAGTGATTAAGTAACGATGCGTGTGTAATATGATACAAACATGGTGGATACGCCGCTGGTACTTCCTATATATAAGTGTTTGTATGGTATTACATATCATAGCGTTATTTGAATCATTTCAGTGGAGACATAGAACATTTTATACAAATAACATACTTTTCACAAGACATTGATTTATAAACAACTTATCTTATGCAAACTCATTTACATGGTTATTCATTTAATCATGCATTATTTTCTTATTTATAATTATCATCCGAACTTATTATTTTTCAAATGATTTACAAAGACAAAGCAAATTACAAGGTTCATGACTAAACATTTTCTTAAACAGAAGTCATGAATCTTATTTTCACAAAACCTATGTACTCGCCAGCATTTCTTTGCTGACCTCGTTTTCACATATGTTTCAGGTATTGTTGGATGATATCGATTGATAAGATGCATGCTCACATAGGACTGGACAAGGCCTTAGTGACTCAATAACAATGATTGACTATGTTTAAATAGTGTATTTAGATTTCCAGACGATGTAATTACTCAATGTTTAATAAAACGAAACACTTTTGATATCCATGGTTATGAAACATTAATTCTGTTACAACACTCCCCGATGTTTCCGCCACGTTTTGTATGTTCTACGTGGTCGGGGTGTGACAGAAAAGATGGTATCAGAGCTAATGGTTATAGGGAATTAGGTTATTAGTAATGCTTTGACCTAGTCTATAACCTTCTTAGGACCCTAACGCGAGTTTACTTGCGTTTAGTCATAAAACAATACTGTCACCTATCCTTAGGCGACAACCACAACAAAAACATAAATTTCAAAACCGCTTTGAAAACTAATCATCTGTTCTAGGATGATTGATTACTAGGTTTTGAACCCTCTATTGTAAGGTTTTGAACTCTCTGTTATAGGGTTTTGAACCCCTTTGAGTTTTCAAAACTTCGTCAAGGTTTTGGGTTTTAAATAATGTGAACACGTGCAAACTGGAAGGGTGAATGCCTGTATTCTGGGTTTTCTGTCTAGGCAAGCACTTCGTATACATCTCATCAGACGCGAGACCAGTTGTGCTTACCTGGGAATTCTTGGGATGAGTGTTCACTTATAGGCAAGCATGTCTTCGCGATACATTATTTTTGACCCATTTACTTTGATTAGTCACCGTCTCATTTGTTTGCCTTAGGTAACAAACAAATGATCGCAATTTTCATGCGTTATCATTCTGTTCTGAATGTTCAATAATCTTTCACCTGTTTCTCCCTATGCCTTTCTTTTTCTTCAAGAATGTCTCTTCATCACGATGACGCCCAGATATCTGAGCAAGCAGCCAAAATTCGCTCAGCGAATAGGCGAAGTAGTCCTGAAGACTGTTGAATTAGCTACTGCCATGTATCATCTCCAGGATGAAGCCACTCAAGAGTCACCAAGACAGGCAGGACCTAGTCAGGCGACAACACCATCAGCCAATAAACCAATCGAGGAATCAAAGACCATGGATGAACGATCCCCTAAGAAGTCAAAGAAGCGAAAGGCTTCTCAGAACTTCGCCATGGTCGCTCACAATGGTAAAGCAGTCCCCAACCAACCAGCTCAACCCCCTGCTAGGTGTGTAAGGCTTTTCCTATGATACCTACATCAAGGAACTATGTACCTTACAAACTACTCTTGTGATTTCTCTCTTTCAAATGATTGCTCATGATTCCCTCAAAAATTTTAAGTACTCGTTTCACTCTAAGAAACAAAGTACAGAAAATTAAGTGACATTATGAGTAATCGTACTTTTCGCACATCTGTGCCTTTAAATCCTTGGTTAGATAACTAAGGGTATTTTCAAATCTCATACCCATTCCGTTTTGATTTTTTTTCAACATATACAGTACAAGTATTTCAAAACAATCTTCATGATCTCAAAACATTTCATATAGTTTGAAAACAATTTTTTTCTAGATGCATTGTCTATGTTATTTCAAAAACATTGACCATGTAATCAAAACCAACCTTCCTAATTTCAAAATATTTCATATAGTCTGAAGACAATATTAACACAATACATTTTATTATCAAGTGCATGATTTCGAAAAGCATCATTCATGTCTTTCAAAAACCTTATACATAATTTCAAAATTCATCTTGCATGATTTTAAAACATTTTTGTAAATATATCTATCTAATACACCTACTTTATGATTTCAAAAGTATTATATATAAGGTTTCAAAAACGTTAAACACATTTTTCTTAAAAGAACCCCATGCATAGTTTTCAAAAATATTTTCCTCATACATTGACTTAACCTTCAAAATTCTGCTTCATATGTCGCCTTGACATATCAAGCATCTCAACTTCATAAGCATTTTACATCATGTTTTGACCTAAGCACATCCAGTGCAAGGTTTCAAAACATCTTCAACTTCAAAAATTCATATGGGATCTTTTTATCTTCACAATTAGATCCTTGTGGATGATTATCATTCAAATCAGAGTCCTTAATTGGATTCCTTATGTACCTTAATTCGAACATTTCGGTTCCTAATAATCGAAATCGAATTTTCTTTTTGAATCTTTCTATCTTTATAGTTGGATTCTTGATAACGTTTAAAGTACCAAATGAAATCCACGGAATGGATTCCTAATGTGCTTTAAATGTATGTACGCAATTTACAAGACAAATTAACGAACAATTTTGTGGTTATGTGATATGTGTTTATGTGTTCTCCTCTATGATTTTGTGTGATCCGATTTTCAAATCCTCATAGAATCTTTCATGTTTTCATATGAGGGATTCATAGTAGGATATTCAAAAGGTACTACCTTAAATCCTTATGGGCTTCTACCTGGTAGTTAAGACCCTTGGGTTATATAGTACCATTCCATGATTCGATGAGAGACCCTTGAGTGGTCTAGTTAAAGATTGATTCAAGACCTGGTTAAGAATGGCATGTGATGATACAGCTGAAAGGACCCTATGGTGGTCCAATCACACTCATCACAGGTTTGTTCATTTGGTTTTACCCTACACATTATAAAATAGACTGTGTGAACTGTGCAAGGAATTGTCTAATTATGGACGCGTACATAATTATGAAATTTAGTGCATAGAAACCCAGTAGGATTTATTATGTGTAAGAACCGATAGTGACAACAATAACGAAATGAGAACGATGTAATGGAGGTACGGTGGACGCACCAATGACGCTTCATATACTTGTATATAAGTATCCCTCTTACATTGCAAGCATGATGTTATTAAAGTTACTAGAAGTTCAGAACCCTAACCAATGTTGTTCGGTCTTTTCAACTTCATGTTTTAAACTCTCACAAGTTTCCTCTAAATAAATTTCGGGACGAAATTTCCTAAAGTAGGGGAGACTGTAACACCTGTGCCTCCACGGCCATCAAACAAATACCAAACCAATGAAATATTATATTTCATACTTGGGATTTGTAAAAATATGTGTATCATTTGCACATATCAATTCTTGTTCAATTTCAAACTCTAAATCGCTTTCTGGAAGGTTATACGCGCACTGATGCGTAAATATAACCAGTTTAATGCAACAAACACTCCGGAGTAGTGACATAGGATTAACATACCTTAAATAACCTTTACATAACTTAGAAATAAGTTTTGGAAGGTTTGGTATGCCGAAATCAAGTTTAATCGCTTACAGGGACTAAAGTTGACAAACTGCGAAAGTATGCCAATTTGAACTGTAACAGACCTTCCGGAACATGAACATAAGTTAAACATACCATAAATATCCTTTACATAGCTTAGAAATAGGCTTTGAGGGGTTCGGTGTGCTAAAATAAACTTTTGGGTCATTCAGGGACTAAAAGTGTCAAAAAGTGCACAAGTTTGCATTTTCGCGCATAACTTACGTTCTGAATACATCCGGACATCCAAAAAATTATGTTAACACTAAAATATTTTATTTTAGTGTTCGCCATAAGAAAAATCCATTCGTCACGTCATTTGGATCGTTTTTCGCATTCGGGACCAGATTCGATGTATTAGCCGTTGTTTAATTCACAACCACACATTCTAACTTGCTTAGTCAGCGGATAAGGATGGAATTTAAACACCTAAACACCATGACATTTCAACACATGTATGGATGGAATTTAAACACCTAAACACCATGACATTTCAACACATGTATGGATGGAATTTAAACACCTAAACACCATGACATTTCAACACATGTATGGATGGAATTTAAACACCTAAACACCATGACATTTCAACACATGTATGGATGGAATTTAAACACCTAAACACCATGACATTTCAACACATGTACGGATGGGATTAAGGCACGTTTTCCATGAAACGATCTTAACGGTTCGGGTATTCCTATAAATACCCATCCACCCCCATTGCTAAAATCACTAGAACTTTGATTTGAGAAACTCTAAGTTGAAACTATTGTTTCATACCTGAGATTTTTGAATCGAGGTTAGCATTCGGGGACCCTTCGTAAGTCTTCTTTCGTTCTTTTCCTTATTTTATTGCTTTTCGAGTCAGAAAGTCAAACTTTGTTTGACTTTCAGCGTTGACCAGTAATGGTCAATGCGAAGTTCTTTTGAACTTCGCAACGTGAGTGTAATCACGTTGGTCATAGTCCCTTGGGACTATGCCCACTGATTACCACGTTGTCTAGGGTCGTAGGGTAAGCGATCTAATGAATCGCTTATACCTCGAACCCGACCCAGTTTGGTCGATCATTAGGATCCGACCAAACACATTAGGTGACCATAGTAGGTAGGGAATAACCTTCCGAGGTTATACCCTATGGTCACATCGTTTAAGTAGTTGTATGATAGGTAGTTTATATGCCTGAGGTAAATTACCAGAATACCTTTTTTCATGCATAATTGGTAATTAAGCATATGTAACCTAAACTTTTGTCACATAACAGATTATGTAACATGTTTAGGCATATAACACTTGTCATAGGACTAGTTAGACGGTCCGAACGCGTTTCACGCGCACGACGCGTTAAAGTAGCATAAGTTACCTTAATGAGTCGCGATGGGTCGAAAGCACTTAGGTTAGTCTCATTGTAGTATGTAGGCCTTGTTAAACCATATCATATGAGTTCCAATACTCATTTGGTTTGCCAAGCCTCATCCTATCCGATCTCCCGATTTAAGTCTGGTTTATTTATATAGTTTAGATTTGCCGACTGATTCCGTGCTCCCTCAAGCTTTGTTTGGTTGTTGTTCAAGACCTCCAAGCATTCTCAGGCGAGTACATTATTCCCCTCTTTTACTGTTTTCAACTGTTTTGGGGTGACTCATATGTGCTAAATGCTTTATCAATGATTTCAATAACAATTACTATGTGGTTTCAAGAACAATAACAATTATTTCAAGAACGCTAACAATGATTTCAAGAACGAATACAATGATTTCAAGAACGAATACAATGATTTCAAAAACTAATAACAAATTTCAAAAAGTGAACAAACTTGTTGGTTGTAGTTTACATGACCGATGACATTCATTAGCAATGATCAAGCCGACCAGTATTAGGTTATGGTACCATAGGATCTGACAAATCCCGTTATTTACTGCACCCATTGTTATGTGTGGGGGTTGTGGGTAGCGACTGAATCTGTAATTATTAACTTATCCTTTGGTAAGGGTTTGTTAAGAACGAGAACGAGAGCGAGTTGGAACGAGGAACGCGTCAAGAAGGTTTGAATGTTATTAGAGAATCGACCATAAAGTAGTTTCACAATTAAAACAAGAACGACTAGAACGATTTTACAAAATGGGTTAACGATTGGGTAAACATTTGTACATGATTGACATTTGATCATGTATTTTCCACAAAACATAACTTTGATTTAAACCAAGTTTTACTTCAATACTTTGTTTTTGTGCATATGGTTTAGTTGAGACATTTCACTTGCCATACATGGATATTTGACATAGACATTTGACATGGATATTTGACATAGACATTTTGACATAGACATTTGACATGGATATTTGACATAGACATTTTGACATGATTTACATCTTGACATGAATACTTTGACATATTATTCAATACATTTGACAATTGATTTAAACATAGACATTTTACATTGTTTGGTTTGGTTAAGTGATTAAGTAACGATGCGTGTGTAATATGATACAAACATGGTGGATACGCCGCTGGTACTTCCTATATATAAGTGTTTGTATGGTATTACATATCATAGAGTTATTTGAATCATTTCAGTGGAGACATAGAACATTTTATACAAATAACATACTTTTCACAAGACATTGATTTATAAACAACTTATCTTATGCAAACTCATTTACATGGTTATTCATTTAATCATGCATTATTTTCTTATTTATACTTATCATCCGAACTTATTATTTTTCAAATGATTTACAAAGACAAAGCAAATTACAAGGTTCATGACTAAACATTTTCTTAAACAGAAGTCATGAATCTTATTTTCACAAAACCTATGTACTCGCCAGCATTTCTTTGCTGACCTCGTTTTCACATATGTTTCAGGTATTGTTGGATGATATCGATTGATAAGATGCATGCTCACATAGGACTGGACAAGGCCTTAGTGACTCAATAACAATGATTGACTATGTTTAAATAGTGTATTTAGATTTCCAGACGATGTAATTACTCAATGTTTAATAAAACGAAACACTTTTGATATCCATGGTTATGAAACATTAATTCTGTTACAACACTCCCCGATGTTTCCGCCACGTTTTGTATGTTCTACGTGGTCGGGGTGTGACACATATCCTCCAGGTTGTCGCCTTCTGGCCCAAGGCACATCAGCCCACACCCTCTTACACCTCTCCGACTATAAATAGAGAGCTCACTTCACAGGTTAAACATTCCATTCCCTCTACTCTCACTTAATACTTAATTCTCTCCCCAAAGCAGTCGCTTATTCTCACGCCGGAGCCCGGTTAAGAGGGAAAACCCCACATTCCCCTCTTAACGAGTAACGGTGTTTTGTTTTGCAGATAAACCACGGTCATTAGGAGCTCAGGAAACCTTCAAGAAGATTAACCATCATGGTAGAAACATAAACCAAACTGATTAATCCCGTAATTAGTTCTGTGTTTCTTCATTGGCGCCCATCGATTTTTTCTACAAACCACTTTCATCTTCTTTCCTGAGTTTTCGTTGTTTTTTCTTCCTTCGATCATGGCTGGTCAAGGAATCATGCCCAAGTTTGTTGGTCTTGGAGCAGACCCTAATGCAGCGTTGGGGGCGGATAACCAAAACATCCAACCCCAACACGTTGAAGAAATCGGCGAAATCGAGATAGCCAACACTGGGGGTCCGCGCGGGAGCTTCACCCGCATCACTCAAACTACCCCAGGAAACAATGGTGCTGGACCTTCGAATCCAGCTCCACCTCAGAATATCTCGGCGCTACTAGGGCTACCAGAGGGCGAAACACCAGCCTCGTGGTACGCCAAGCAACTCGCCACCATTAACGCGGCGTATCAATCCTTGAGCGCGCAACAAGCAGTTTTAATGGCAGAACCTTCCTTGGTTACACCAACCGGCCCCAGTCACGGGCCGCGCCAGATGCCGCCACCGCAAAATATCCAAGGAAGAGCCAACAGACCTCCCCCTACCCGAAGACTAAGCGTGCAGGACACACGCGATACACGGGGAGAAACAGAAAGCTACTATGACGACCCGTCAAACTTCCAAAGAGGCCCAGTTCATAGCCGGCTCACGCCGCGCAACATGAACGATGAATGGGAAGAGACTGACCCGAATGATCCAACTTGGGAGAACGATGACGAGTCTTCGGTCTTCAATCGTCTACAAAGAAATCACGAGTACTACAAACCAAGGCAGCACGTTGGGTATACCGAAGAGGCAGAGCTTGACTTTCGCCTCGCCTATCGACCAGAGGAAGCTATAGAACATTCAAAGTTCATTCCAAAGATAGCACTAGCGCCGCTCAAGAGAGAAAAGTTACCTCCGATTGTCGGAAAGTTTAACGGATTGACTGATCCCGATGATCACGTCAGAGTATTCACTAGCGTGGGCTGCATGGGAGGATGGAATATGCCCATGTGGTGCCATCTGTTTATCCAAACACTAACGGGGGCTGCTCGCGCCTGGTTCGACAGCCTTCCTCCGGGAAAGATAAAATCATGGGTGGATTTCAGGACTCAATTTTTGAGTCACTTCAGTTAACAAAGTCGATACCAGCGCGACACAGCCGAAGTTGAAGACATCTGGCGCAGAGATAACGAGGGTTTGGAAGATTTCATAACTCGCTTTAACAAAGAGTGTTTGGAAATCGGTGGCGTAAGTGAGCAACTCATGCGCTGCCATTTCAAGAAAGCCATACGCTGTGATAGCCTGATTAGAACCATCACTGGAAAGGATGGAATGCCCAAGGAGTGGGATAAACTCATGGAAGCCGCGAAGATAGTCGCGCAAACTGAAGAGTCACTCGCACGAAACAACAGCTATCGTTCTGAAGATAGATTTTCTAAAGGGGGTCACTCGCGCGACGACAACAGGCGCAACAAAGGCAAGAACCCTGGGTGGAAGGCCAACCACTCCAGCGGTTATAATGAACGACCCCGTTATGAAGAACGATCCCGCTATAAGGAAGATGCGCGAGATACTATTGATCGCATCGGCTATAGAAAGGCAGTCCGAGATGATAATCGTGAAAAGCATTGGACTCCGCTCATAAAAACACCAAAAGAGGTGCTAATGACGGAGAACCACGATTTTAAGGCTCCCAGGCCTATGACGAACAAAAAGGGGCAAGACCCCAATCTGTATTGTGATTTCCACAAGGATACAGGCCACTTAACAGATGATTGTTACAGCTTGCGTCAAGAGATCGAGAGAGCGCTAAAGAGCGGAAAGCTAAGCCACTTAGTGAAAAACGTGCGCAAAGAAACTAGACAGCTCCATCGCCACGATGAGGGAAATCACAAGAAAGTCCGACGCCTAGAGACACACATGGTCAATGGACCAAAGTATAGCGCGAGAGAAAAAGGCAAGAGACCTTATGAGCCTTCATGGCAGGAACAACAGGTCATTTTCCCGGTGGTGCGCGGGGGTCCTCGAGCCACACGACCCATCGTCATCACCGGTATCATCGGCCATTACGAAACCGAATACGTCTTCATTGACCCAGGGAGTACAACAGACATCATCTATGAGCAGTGCTTTAATCAGTTCGACGATGAAGACAAAGCGAGACTCGAGCCGGTTGATTATCCACTGTCTGGATTCTGCAATGAAATGGTCTTCCTGTTAGGCCAGATCAGCTTCCCCGTCACACTCTCTGACGGGAAGCATTCAAGAACAACGAACGTTAACTTCATGGTGATGCCTGTTAAGTCAAGACATGATGTGCTGATCGGGAGAGAGACGCAAGGTGAGTTGAACATGATAACTTCCACCCCCCACTCAGCGATTGGTTTCCCAACCAAGACGGGGGTGGCAATCGTTTATGCAAAGAAGGAAGTGATGTCAGCCGAAGAAATGCGCCCGACAAAAGCGGCGAAGGTTTCGGAAACCGAGCCCGAAAAATGGGTTTTAAATCGCAAGTACCCGGAGCAAACGGTGACGATAGGCCAAGCAATCTCACCAAACATCAGAACTCGCCTCAAACAGCTCCTGTTCAAGAACATGGATATCTTTGCCTGGACTCCGGCGGATATGACCGGAGTCCCGCGCGACATCACCGAGCACTGTTTAAACACCTACCCCTCTGTTGAACCAAAAGTACAAAGAAGGCGCAACTTAGGGGCAGACAATACGAAAGCCATGAATGAGCAAGTATGCGAGTTACTTAAAGCCGGCATCCTGCGCGAAGTACGTTATCAAAGTTGGGTTGCGAACCCCGTGATGGTAGAGAAGTCTAGTGGTGGATGGCGAATGTGTGTTGACTACACCGATCTCAACAAGGCATGCCCTAAAGATTGCTACTCTTTGCCTGAGATCGACAAAAAGATAGACTCTCTCGCGCCATACAGATGGAAGTGCTTCTTGGATTGCTACAAGGGGTACCATCAATTTCAAATGAAGCTTGAGGATGAAGACAAGACGACTTTTCGTACTGATCTTGGGATTTTTTGCTATACGAAGATGCCATTTGGCCTGAAAAACGCTGGCGCCACATACCAGCGATTGATGGACAAGACCTTCGCGGGGGACATCGGAAAGCATATTGAAGTTTACATCGATGATCTAGTGGTCAAAAGTCCCGAAGAGGACCAAATGCTGAAGGACATCGAAAAAACGTTCAATTCATTGCGCGGTGTAAATATGAAGCTGAATCCAGCCAAGTGTTCTTTTGGCATGGAAGAAGGGAAGTTTTTGGGCTTCATAGTCACAAACGGCGGATTTAAAGTGAGTCCGGAAAAAGTCCAGGCAATAGAACGAATGCCATCGCCACGGACAATCAAAGAGATGCAACGGTTGGCCGGCCGCCTGGCTGCGCTTAACCATTTTCTGTCAAATCACGCCGCAAAGTCATACCCTTTCATCAACACTCTGCGCAACTGCGTAAAGAAGCAAGAGTTCCGGTGGACCCCTGAAGCAGAAAAGGCTTTTCAGCAAATGAAAGAATGTTTGATCGAGCTCCCTACCCTGACTGCACCGTTTGAAAAAGAACCACTCGTACTGTACTTATCTTCTTCAGATAAGGCAGTAGGATAGGTATTACTGGTGGAAAGAAATGGGGTTCAAACTCCAATTTATTACGTCAGCAGGGTACTCACTGACCCGGAAACGAGATATTCCACGATGGAAAAATTGGTGCTTGCGCTGCTACACGCCTCCCGAAGGCTGCGCAGATATTTTACAGGGCATGTGATCACCGTACTTACCAATTTCCATATCGGCACGATACTTCAAAAACCAGAAACATCCGGGTGGTTAGCAAAATGGGCCATCGAGCTGGGGGGCCACAACATTCTGTACCGGCCGCGCCCAACCATCAAGGGTCAGGTTCTAGCGGACTTCATCACAGAAGTCCCAGTTGAGAAAATCAAAGATTGTGAGCTGGTGGAGACTCCCGAAAAAGACACGACAAATGAGACTTGGATGCTTTATACTGATGGGGCCTCAAATGAGGACGGCGCTGGAGCTGGATTGCGCCTAGTAAGCCCTGAAAACCATGAATTCACTTACGCCATCAAGTTGGATTTTAAAAACACCAACAACGAGGCGGAATACGAGGCATTTCAGGCAGGCTTGCGCCTCGCCATCAAAATGGGAGCTAAAAATCTACAAGCACATGTTGATTCACTCTTGATAGCCAGCCAAGTCAACGGTATATACGATGCAAAGGGTGAAGTTATGGCCCTATATCTGGAACAAGCAAAAAAGTTGCTTCAACAGTTCAAGTCTCACAAGGTCATCCACATCAATCGCTCTGAAAACAAACCAGCTGACGCTTTGAGCAAGCTTGCTTCAACGTCCTTCCAACATCTTGCCAAAGATGTAAGGATTGAGGTACTCAAGAACCCTTCAGTCTTGTTACGACAAGTCAATGTGATCGAGATAGGGCAGCCATCCTGGATGACCCCTATCATTCAGTACTTGAAAGAAGGAATACTCCCAGAGAATAAGGCAGAGGCAAGAAAGATTCAGAACAAAGCTCTGCAGTACGAAATGAATGGTGATATCTTATACCGCAAGTCCTTCTTGGGGCCACTACTGCGCTGCGTGGACCCCCATGATGCGAATTATCTGATAAGGGAGATTCACGAAGGAATCTGCGGCATCCATGCGGGACCACGCATGGTTGTTGCGAAGATTATGAACGCCGGATATTACTGGCCAGGGATGCATGTTGATGCCCTGAAAGAGCTGCACAAATGCGACTCCTGTCAGCGGCACTCTCCGAAAACCCTGCGCCCCAAAAACGATCTGATCCCCGTATCCACTGCTTGGCCCTTCCAGCAGTGGGGAATCGACATGGTGGGACCCTTCCCAGAGGCTCCTGGCGCCGTCAAGTTTATAATAGTGGCCGTCGATTACATCACAAAATGGGTGGAGGCCAAAGCCCTTGTTTCAACTACAGCCATGATGGTGCGCAAGTTCATTTGGGAACACATCATCTGCAGATTTGGCCTCCCACTCAAGATTGTAACGGACAATGGCACCAACTTTGCGTCTGAAGACCTCCAGAACTGGATGAAGGAGATGAAAATCGAACACACTTTCTCCTCCGTTGCACATCCTCAAGCCAACGGGCAGGTTGAAAGTGTAAACAAGTGTATTGTCGATGGGATTAAGGCCCGACTGGGCACAAAGCGCAGAGGCTGGGTGGATGAGCTCCCGAGTATCTTGTGGGCTCACCGAACCATGCCCAAAACAAGTACCGGCGAAACCCCTTTTAGCCTAGTCTATGGCTCAGAAGCGGTTATCCCGGCAAAAGTTGGCCTGCCCTCTCCGCGTTTGACAGCAGTCAACGCAATCGACAACGAGGCAGAGCGGCGTCTTGACTTGGATTTGCTGGAAGAAAGGCGCGAAATTGCGCGAATTAAAGAAGCCAAGTACAAAACCCAACTGGAAAGGTACTACAATGCGCGAGTCCGCATCTGTACCTTCACTCCAGGGGAATACGTCTTTCGAGACAACGAAGCCTCAAACGCCGAACGTCCAGGGAAGCTAACACCAAAATGGGAAGGCCCATACTTGGTACATGCAGTGCTAGGAAAAGGGGCTTACAAATTGCGCACCCTAGATGGACACATCATTCCGCGCACGTGGAATGCGCAACAACTGCGCAAATGCTATATGTGACTACTCTAGGCCCCGCGCCTTTATCTGCTATTGTTGGCCATGCGCATTTTACCTTTCCATGTTGGCTACAAGCCTTTTACGTTACAAGCAATGTATGTTTGGCCTAAGCGCCTGTTTCTAAGTCAATGAAAGCATACGACATGTTTTCTTTTACGCTGACTCCTTTCGTTACAAATGCATGTTAAACTTCTGATTAGCACGAAAACACTCCAGTTACGCTCGCACAAGAGCCACTCTACATTTATTCGCTCTAACTTAACCAAAGTTTCTAACAACAGTGCAATAATTGTAACGGGAAAGGATAATCGAACATCATATTTAAAATAAAGCGCAGCCGCGCAACAGTATATAAACAACAGATAGTGTTCCTTCCATTTAAAACTAGCGCAACCGCGCAAAATTTTACATTCAAAGGCACAAAACCTAAAAGTACTAGCCTATTCAAAGCTATCATCATGCTTGTCGCCATCACCATCACCATCACCTTTACCACCGCCATCATCACCCGCGGCTTCCTCCTCGTCCGAGAGCTCAACGGTCTGCGGTGGGTCAAGGATATTCTTCAGCCGTAGACACCAGTCATCATGCTTTAGCGCATCAGTAACCAAATCCATCACCGGAATTGATAAATGATCATAACCGTGTTCAGCGCGAGCTAGTGCAGCCTCATCTTCATCAGTCACTGAACAGTGACTAGTGTCGAACTCCTGTCCAAGCATAACCGTCGCATGTTGCGCACATTCAAGATAGCCTTTACGGTGACCAACTGCGAGAGAAGCATCTATAACGGCCGCAACAGCTTTATCCAATTCTCCAGCATTTAGGATGGAGTTGGCCATCTACAGCGAATGCAATACTTTAGCTAACAGGTATAAATAAATCAAAACAGTCAAGAAGAATCGTACCAGCACCATTCCACGACCGCGCAGCCACTCGGCTTCAGAGACCAAAGTATCAACGGTACCTTGAGCTTCGGAGTAGTTGTTTTGTGCTACGTTAAGAGCAGTGGTGCTAATGTCTCGCGCCTCCTCAGCCTTTTGTTGGGCCTCTTGAGCAGTGGCTGCCTTAACCTTCTCAGCTTCGAGGTCAATTTCCAAGGATTCACATTTGTCAACCTGCTCGTTCAGGCGACGTTTTAGCTCAGCGATCTCGACATCCTTGGCCTACAGGTCCTTGTCCTTACCAGACAACTGACCCTTCACTTCAGCAAGCTCAACCTAAAGGACAGGACTTAGGATATTTTGCAAACAAAGCACAGAAGGAAAAGGCATAAGTTGTACAAACCTCAAGCTGCTCCTTAGCAGCCTTAACAGCTTGCACATCCTCGAGTTTCGCCGTCAACTCCGCAACCTTGGCTTCAAGGTTGACAAGCTTGTTACGAGCCGCGGCCGCGCGCTCATTATCCTTCTCGCATATGCGCTTGAACTCGGCTTTCTCCTTAGCCAGCTGCTGTTCAGCAGCGTGAAGTTTACTTTTCAGGCCCTCGCGCCCCCATTCTTCGGCCTTCTTATCAGCCTCAAGCTTGGCCCTCTCTTCATCAAGGGCAGTTTTCGACTTCTCAAATTCACTAATACGCTTCAGCATCCGCTCGTGGTACCTCTCCCAGTCCGATCGCTCCCTAACCATTGTTCGCCACTCCCGTACAATCTCCTGGTTAGCAGCGCGAGCATTCGCCTCCCCGAGCATATAAGTACGGTATAGCGCCTCATGAGTCTTCGCCCTCTGCCGGTTAACCTCTCCAGGAGTGAAGGAGTTGAAGAACCAATCGCGGCAAGGGCCAAACTCTTGAAAGGTGTCTTTTTGCCTCAAACTCCAGGGAGCCTGATGGGGGGCATTACCGCGATCCTCTTCGGTATAACTTTTATAGTAGATATCACCGACGGTATCCTTCGCCCCGATAGCTTGTGGATTATAACCCCCGGCACCACCAGAACTCGCGCCACTAGAAACATACGGACCTGATCCCCCCGTGGAAGTCACCTTAGAGCGATGAGGGATATCAATATGCGTAGGGGGTAGGTTTTTCAACCTCAGGTTCTTTTCGTCTCTCTTGATGGGGCTTTGCAGACCCCGCGACGCTCAAAACCTCCGGACCCTGCGCTTTCTCTTGAATAGTGATAGCAGCGGCACCGGTATACCTCAATGAATCATCAATAGGTTTTTCAACAGCTTTTTGTTTCTCCTTCTCCATATCAGAGGCTTTCTTCCTCTTCGCCTCCTCAGCCTTCCTATCTTCCTCGGCTTTCCTCTTCTTCTCTTCTTCCGCTTTCTTCCTCTTATCCTCATCAGCCTTCCTCCTACGATCTTCATCAACCTTCCTCTGTTCTGCGGCAGCCTTCGCCTTATCACCCTCAGCAACATGTTTGTCCTTGGCAGTCTCAGCACCAGCAGCCTTGGAAGATTTAACGGTAATCTTTGGCCTCTTTGGCTCGGGCTCCGTAATCACAACACCCCTCTCAGGGGTCGTCTTCTTAACCTCTGCAAAAACAAGGTGTTAAAAAGAGCGAAGGTAACAAAATAACGTAACTAAAGAACTAACCCGGAGAAACTTTGTAAAGTGAGCGCAAGTTGCTCCGCTTCCCAATCAGGGGAACCTCACCAGCCCCGGGCGCAGCTGAGACACCAGCAGTAGTTTCGCTTCTAACTCTCTTTCTGCTGATCAACTTTTCAGCAGCCTTTTCTTCTTCTTCCTCGTCTTCATGCGCAACAGAGGATGGAGTAGCGCCAGCATCCGGGTTACGAGAACCCGCGCTACCTCCACTTTTGGAGCCACCCGCTCCAGCTTTCTTCTCGCCTGCGCGCGACAAGCCCTCAAGTGAGTCACTAATTATCACATAATCTTTCAAGTCACTCTGACGAAGCCGAAGAGTACCTTTACCAGAAGCACCAGCAGCTGCGCGGCTGCTCCCACCTTTCTTACTTGTCACTTCAGGCTCAAGGTTGATCACCTTCTTCTTCTTGAGTGGTTTTTTTCTTCTCTTCAGGGTCAATGCCCAAATCGCGCAGCACACCTGCAAAGATGGTAGACCAGGAACTTAACTCCCCGTTTGAAGACCCCACAGACTCTTCCCTGGAAAGATAGACAACCTATTTCCCAGCAGAAGTGATAGAGCGCAAGGGACGAGGGTTAGGTATATGCGCACCTTCAGTGGCGGTAGGCAGCGCGGCAAACGCATCAGCAACCGGGTACATAAAGTTACCCTTAATCTGGTCATACCAGTATTCTTCTCCAGCCTGGAGCGGGCGCACGCTCATAGACCCACCAAATGTAGAGAACGCTGCTTGATACAGGCGCGCCTCTACAAGACAAATTGTATAAATGAACAGTTGTGAAACAGACACCAACAAAACAAACGACTTAACTAACCTTCATCCTGGAACTTTAAGACAGGGATGTCTTGGCTCTCAGGCGGCCATTGATCACTCATCCGCGCCGCAACAAGGACATTTTCCCCAAACACTCGGTTGGGGGTAGCAGTAAGCTCCCGATACCAAGCCGCAGTCTTAGGAATCACCAAGTCTTCTTTCGCAATCACTTCATTCCAGGCGCGAAACGTCATGGCGATGGGAATAACCTCCTCGCGTATATAAAAGAATTTTGGTTTCCAGTCATGGAAACTCTTGGGAGGGTTCAGCAATATCTTCTTGGCAGTGCCACGACTGGCAAAAGAGTAGAAACCCATATTTCGCTGAAGTTGATAAAAGACCCGGAATCTATCGACAGTTGGCTCGATGCCATGAGCCCAGCACAGGAACTCGAAATGTCGAACCCGAACCATCCCGGGTGGGCTCATCTGAGATATATGGAACCCATAATATTGAAGAATATGAGCCATGAAGTTCGTCGCCGGCAACCGGAAGTTGCCCTGATGGAAGAAGTCTTCGAATAAAGTGATGTACCCCGGCGGTGCATCAGCGGCCGTCTGGTTCTGGCCGGGGGTACCGGGCATCCCACTCCGGTGGGAACCGGAAACTACGTGAAAGCTGTTCAAAAAGCCCTAAATCCCACCGGAGAACAGGTACAGGACCTTCTTCTCCGGGATTATCTTCATGTCGTTCTTCAGCCATCGATAGATAAACAAAGGTCTCAAATATACTGGTAACAAGCTTGATAATCTGCTACGATGTTCTTCAAGAACTTGAAGATCTGCTGCAACCGTGTTCTTCAAACTTTGAAGATTCAAAGAAGTTCGAGAGGAAATAAAGGAATAGTAGAAGAGAAAAGTGATAAACCTCTCGTCTCTTCGGATATATATACCCATCGCATTTAATGCGATGGGTAACCGTGCCGAGGTCGCCGCAAGCAACGCCAATCAGAAAACGCCACGTAAGGCGGGTTTCCCGGAGTGACGGTTACCACGCGCGCGTGGGCCTCACTCTCTGACAGAAATACGATTCGTCAGAGACAAGTTGATGAAAACCGTCAGAGGTCAACTCAAACGTCACCAACCGCGACTTTTTCACCAACCTATCAGAAATTCAAATTTCGAGGTTTTTCCTGCCCAAAGTCATTAGAAACTCCATATAAAAGCTAACAACAAAGCCAGTAACAAGCCTGGTAGCCGCGCCGTAGTAACCAACAACTTGCACGCGCGCCGTCTACCAAAGCCAGAAGCATCCTTCTACTTTATTTTCTTAAGTCCAGAGCTCCAACCACTTGCCTCGCGCATGGTGCAGCACTGGACTGGGGGGACTTGAAGGGGTATGGTCCCAAAAAGCTGCGCAACCTCCTGCAAGGCCGCGCGGGACCATACTCCTCACTCAGCAATTTCCTTGATTGCCAACCTCGCGCGGGCTAGAGCACATCTGCGTAATACGGCGCGAGATCTACATAAGAAGAAACTCCAATTAGCAACACTTAGCATTTTGAAAAGAATATCTGAAAGCCCATGTCGCGCGCGAGGTAGTAACGTGCTCAGCAAGAATCATGCGTGACTATGGCGCAAGGCCTTTTCAGATAGTACACAAGGTACAAGTGGCAGAATAAAAGAGCCAATCAGGGTCCTTCTGATCCTGCGCAATCGTGCTCCACGATCGTCTGACATGCAGGAGACAAAGAGTACTTAAGGACGCCTATGTGGCACCAATCACAGGGCAGAGACAACTACCCCACGATCTCCACTTACCTGCTGATGGCAGAAGGGAAGCAAGGCCGACAACAGTGACACGTGGCTCCAATCACATTGCGCCAACTCCATAAAGCTCCTAGAGGCCACTAACGGTCGACTCCAGTGAGACAAGGAGCATATCCTCCAGGTTGTCGCCTTCTGGCCCAAGGCCCATCAGCCCACACCCTCTTACACCTCTCCGGCTATAAATAGAGAGCTCACTTCACAGGTTAAACATTCCATTCCCTCTACTCTCACTTAATACTTAATTCTCTCCCCAAAGCAGTCGCTTATTCTCACGCCGTAGCCCGGTTAAGAGGGAAAACCCCACATTCCCCTCTTAACGAGTAACGGTGTTTTGTTTTGCAGATAAACCACGGTCATTAGGAGCTCAGGAAACCTTCAAGAAGATTAACCATCATGGTAGAAACATAAACCAAACTGATTAATCCCGTAATTAGTTCTGTGTTTCTTCAGATCTACAAGTCGGTAAGCTTGATCAGCACATACTATCACGGCCTCCCCCATCTTCTCTGCATAAATCCACTACTTGAAATCTTTCAAATAACCTTTTGGAAATTTCTTAGTAAGTGGAATAATCTTCTCTTTCTGATTTGGGGGCCACATCACGGTTTTCAGACGTTTAACTGCATCAGGACTCAGAACTTCTGGATTTGTCTTCTATATAAGTTTGTGATGTCTTCATATTTGGAAAGTTGTGTTTAACTTCATACTCTAAGAGCATTCTCATCCAATCCATCAAATTATACATACATTCCACTAAAAAACAACTCCTATATCAATATATTTCCATTAAAAACAAATAATTTTTCTCTCTCCTTTTCAATTAAATAATATTATCAATCACATTTTTCTCTTTCCTTCACTCACAACCACTTTCAATATATATTAAAAAAATTATACTGGGTGAACAGTGTCCCCCCAAATATACAGATGAACAGTAACATTTTCTCTCTCCTCCACTCACAACCACTTTTTTTACCCTTTACAATATAAAAACTCACCCTCACTAGTTTTGATGGATTGGATGAGAATGCTGCATGTTTTTGGATAAGCTTTTTGAAACAACTTATTATTGACTTATTAGCTTTTTGAAAAAGTCAGGATGGAGTGACTTATTGACTTATTGGTTTTTTCCCCTCACATACACCCTCATTGCCAAACATCATTTTGAAGTTTATGACTTTTCAAAAAGCCAATAAGTTAATAAGTTGTTTCAAAAAGCTTAGCTGCGTTTTGACCATAGTCACAGGAAACGCTAAAAGACCCTTGTATCGCGTACCAGATCGGCCGTATCGAATCGGGGTACAAAGTCGTCCCAATCGCCTCCAGTACACGTACCGGATCGCTAATTTGGACCGTTCCCGATTGTGTACCAAATACCAAATAGTGTTCCAAACGGTGAATACACGTTTTTAATTAATACGAAACGCGTTTCTGTTTGTAGTGTACCGGCGTTCTAGCGTTCCAAAAGTCAGATTCCGGTACAGCCAGGTCTTGATTATGTTTTTGAAAATTTAATGAAAGATCTATTTTATACTTTTTTTATATATATGATACGTGTACCAAACTACGGTGGTACGCCATAGGATACACCGTACCATGTACCGAATTAGCGTTTCCAAATGAACCTACCACCTACGTACTGATTTTTAGAAAGGCCCGGATTATGTACCCGTTTTCGTACCGTGTTCCATGTGACTATGGTTTTGACTTTTATTTATTATAACTTTAACTCGTCATTTCGCCTACTTAACGGGATCTTCAGAGGGTGCCAACACAAGGGATTAACACCTTCATTATTACGATCACGTAGCCAGGTTCGATTCGAACTTTGACTTGACCGAAATAGTCAGAATCGAAAGTCAAAACAATAGTCAATTTGCTTAACTTTCGGCTAATAACTAGCCTAGGAATGAAAAGAACTGAGATAGAACACTTACAAGTGTTCAGGGGAAGTCTTGTAAGTGTCCCTAAAGCTTTGAGGTGTTGAGAAGTGTCCAAAGGTGGTGAAAGGTGGCAAATTCGCGAACATGGTGGCAGAAGAAACTGGTTGCCACTGCCAACACTACAATGTGCCAGCGACACCCCTTACGGACTGTAAGGGGTTGGTTACGGTCCATAAGGGACTCTGCGGCCCATAGATTATTTGAATACCTTACGGACCGTAAGGCTATAGCTTGCAGTCCGGAAGGGACCGTCAGAAGCCACAAATTTGGCATTTTATCATGTTTGATCCCTCCATTCAACATCTTCCGTATTTTATACAAAATAGTCCCTCTCGTCCAACAGTGTATCGGACACGTGTTGCTATTTCATTCGTCATAAATTTCCGAGGTGTCACATCCACCAAAGGTTTAAGGATCCGATTTCTCAAACTCACACTCTTAACACACACAATTGTTTCCTTTCTCTCTCTAGAAAGAATGATTATTTATTCTCACGCCGGATGGTGGTTACGAGAAGAACCTCCACTTCTCCTTCTCGTAACAATCTCACTGTGTTCTGTTTTGCAGATTACACTCAAGATAATCACACCTGTATCGATCAAAGAAGAGATTAGAAGATGAACCCCTATCAAGATACCAACTTAGGCTCTATCTCCCGCGGATTAGAACCGGTGTTTCTTCATTTAGCTAGTAAAACCGAACTGTATACTTCTTCAAGGAGGTGACTTTTGGCTTCCATATTACCTACCCCATGATCATCTCTTGGAATTATGTTTTGATGGAGTTGACATAAGATCATCATCATCAGTTCCTTGAACAGTTGAACTTTTTTTTGAAGCTCCTTGAACTTCTTCACCTATATAAATAACCATCTTGACATAATAATGTATTGTTGATTTGTTGTTTATGTGTCATTTAGTTTATTAAAGTTTATTAAAGTTTAACCATAGCTATCATTAACCCATTAATTTAATTTAGTTAAATAAAAATTGTAATGAAATGGATCTGTAAAGCTTGCAGAGTTTGGGTTGCAGTAAGGTCTTAGGTGCTTTTCAGGGATGTAGGTTTTCTTATTTTTTAATGGACTTTTTCGGTTTTTGCCTTCTTGTGTTTATGACCAAATGACGTTATATGCTAATATACTTGATGTACATTGTGTTTATGCCTAATCGATGATGCATGCTATTATACATGATTTACATTATATTATATTGAGCCACTCAGATCATTCTCTTGGTATGGGTGACCTACTATTTCTGTAGCATTTCTATATTCTTTGACTTGATGTGTCCGTTTGCTGTTTGTTTTCGAGCCGGGGGTCTCTCTGGAAGCAGCCTCTCTATCCCTATGGATAGAGGCAAGGTCTGTCTACATCCCACCCTCCCCAGACCCTATAAATAGCTCTGCTATTCGTGGGACTTACTGGGTATGGTTGTTGTTGTTGTTGTATTTTCTTTCAGAAACATGCAAGAGGTTATTTTTATTCTCTTAATTGTAGTTCCATCTGTGACCCTACTTAGACCATGTGTAGTGGTTAAGAAAAATAATGCCTCCACCATGGGGCATTATCCGACACGTGGCAGTCCAGTCAGCATGGGGCGTTATTGCAAAAGTGGCGTAGTGGGAATAATGCCCAAATAATGCCCCTTCCAATCATTAAACAAAAAAAAAAAAAAAGCAAACTAAATGATCATTGGCTAGTCAAACCCACTTCTCCCATTGGCCACATGCAAGAATCAAATGGAGCTATGCAGCGTTTTCTTAATAACGCCAAAATCAAATTTCTGATTTTTTTTTAAAATAACGCCTAGTGTAATGGAGGGGGGGGGGGGGGGGCGTTTTGGGGCGTTTTTTTTCAATTTTTTTTAAAAATCACGCCCCACTACGGGTGGTCTTACGGGTGGAAAATTTCACCCATTGCTTATGAATGAGTCGATATGGGTTGTGTTATATCTCAAACTAGTTGAAGTCCCTTAAAGTCTATTTTATGATGCATACGACTTCCCAGATCGTGTTATTCAAAGAGTTAAAATCATTTTATGACATACTGTAATTTTATATTTCATCATAACTAACACATTTTGTACAGATATAATTTTTTTAATAAACAAATTGTGTGTTAAATATACTTGCAAATACTACAATATTACAATATACTCGTATAATTGCCCAACATGATTAAATAATTTAATTGAAAAGTAAAAAAAAAATTGAGTATATTGATAGTCAATTTATCTCATACATAAAAAAAATCTAAGAAAAATCACCAAAATGGACATTTACAAGCCAATTTTATCAAAATGAACATCAATCTAGACATCATCCCTAACTATTGCGTCGAATGTAGAGTTTGCCTCTGAGACTCAAAGTTTACTTCTGAGATTGTGCCATGGATTTACGTGTCTACTTTTTTTTTCCACCACGATTTTTAAACAAACATAACTTTTTTTCATACGATAGTATTTTTTTGTAAAGAATATACCAAATTAAAGATAATAAAATTCTCTTTAATTTGGTGTAAACTTTAAAAAAAATAGTGTATGAAAAAAGTTATGCTCATTTAAAAAACGTTTTGAAAAAAAAAAAACTAAGGATGATGATTGGCTGAAAAGTATTAGTCTTTGCCAGACGCAAATATCAGGGATTGCGTCTAACCCAGACGCAATCCATGTTCATTTCGTTGCCATCTCATGATAAATGTTTATATACGACGACAGACGGTGGTGGTGGGGCCCTGGCGTGACAGAGGTGGTAGCATTGGGGTCATGCTAGTTTGTGGCACCAACAGTGTTAGGGGTATCGCGGTTGTATTCGATTAGGTTTTGTACAGACATATGGAACGAGACCTCACCGGCCACCACATGTAAGATTCTGAACTAAGAGCATCACCATATAAAATAAACGTTGCTTCTAAAGATGGTAATCGAGGACCTGAAGACTTGAGAGAATGTTAAAACACTCCTAAAAACCCGGTTCACCAATCAAACAATTGAGTTTCCTTTCGTCCAAAGTCTGTACAAAATCCCTCTATAGACAACATGCCACTCTTTACAACAAAATACATCTGCAAATGCAACTTACCACAATGCAGAACCAGTTAAACGACAGCCCAAACATGTTTTCATAGACGGTATCAACAATGCTGGAGGAGGAATTTCGGCTATGCAGGCTTGCTCTCCAACTACGTTTAAACCCTGTGCCAGTTAAACGATGTAACAGAATCAGATAACAGCCGCTTCTTCCAAAATGTGTAGAATTCAATCTATGAAGCTATACTTATTACTGGGTCGATTTGGGTCATGTTTTATTTCATACAGGTCTAAATAAGAAAAGTTAAACTAAAAGGCGAATATGTCAACGGGTCAAACAGGCCAGGTTGAAAGGCGTCAAAAGTCTATTTTAATGCATACAATCTCCCAAATGATTTTTATTCAGATTTTCATGTTGTTATTGTAATTGTTTCTGTAACCATAACACGTGATAATTACTATTAAAGAAGTCTACAAGGTGTTCGCTGGACAACTCATAGCAAAAAAAACGACCTGTTTCGACCCATTACCCATCTCGCCTATCTTGCCACCTCTTAACGACTACATTTAAACTATACTAGATAATACTATAACCAATAAAATATCGATAATCATTGTATGACTTGATACCAGAAACAGAAATGCTTATTGTTTCAGTTGATTAAAATGAAATTTGGAGCCCGGAACTTACCCATATCGTTTACCATGGGAGATTTAAAAGCTGCTACAACTGCGTGGGATTGTAGTCTGGAGACGCAATGCCAAGGTTCATAGACGTTCGTCTCCTTAAAAAAGGATGGTCCAGTAGCTGGGCGGCAGTAGGGCGGTCATTTGGGTTGACTTGCAAGCATTTAAGTATGAAATCCCGGGCCTCTGTAGACAATGTGTCGGGTATTGGAGGAGGTTCACCCCTGCCAATTCTAAACAGTGCTTGCATCTGGAACCAAAAATATGTTACGTTAGAATATAATGCGCAATTCTAACAAGATGGTCTATGTGTGTGTTTTTCGCACAATGTATATGTTTAGTTCATATGCATCTTGTGCTAAATAATTAATTGTTTGAGGGTGCCTTACGCGTATGTTAGTTACAGTTCTAACAAGTGATTTAAAGAAAAGATGAAATAAAAATAAGGTAAATGACATGCATACCCCCTCCAAGTGGGAGTACGGGATTTGGCGAGTTAACATCTCCAACACAGTGCAACCGAGGCTCCATATATCAGCTGCAAGTCCATAACCCTTCTTTGATCTATTATTAACAACCTGATGATGCAAGACATAATAACTTTAATATATATTTTGGAACTTTGATTATGATTACTAAACAATGTTATAATACGCAGTTTAGGAAGTTGTATGCATTAAGAATAGACTTTGGGGGACTTCACCCGTCTGAACAATTTGACCAATTTCCTTTTTAACAATTTTCTTTTTCATTTAAGTTGTTTTAGAACAATTTGACCAATTCCCATTCATAAGCAAATGGGTCGAAATTTTCACCTCTAGATACAACCACAGACAAAACTAAATTTAAGAAAATAAATATAACCTCTGGAGCCATCCAATATGGAGTCCCTTTGCAAGATTTAATGTCATTCAATGCGGTTGCCTGTAAAGTTTAGATAAATTCAATTTATATGCATCACATGAAATAAAATGATAATGGGATAATAAAACATTGTGTCTTCCTACCTTTGCCAATCCAAAATCTGCAAGCTTTACAAATCCATTTGCATCAACCAAAATATTAGCACATTTGATATCCCTAGAACATGTAATAAAACTCAAATAAGAAAACTGTATACAACTTCAATATAGTACCAAAATGAAAGAAGGTTTATACCTATGAACCACCTTCCGTTCATGCAAGTAATTTAAACCACTCAATATCTGCCTCGTGTAAGCTGACACTTGGGAATCCCGCAGTTCATACTTTTGGTAGAGCCTTGCCAATGATCCTTTAGTCACGAGCTCAAGAAAGATATATAGCTTGCCAGCATCCTGAAAATCATTGCATCTTATTAGCACATACCCACATACATTAAAAAAATGCATAAATAATTGATCTTATGAGTAGCTGTAAGCGAGGAGCTGTTATATCCATCACATTTGTTGTCAACATGATTTCATCTTCATCATTATCAATTTTTTAATTTCTTTCAAATCAAGTTCATAAACAAGCTAAAGAATACATAAACAACAATAACTTATTACATTTGGATCAGAACACCTTAACTGTATTCAGAAAAATCAAAACAACACTACACAAAAAAATGAAACCTTAACTCATCTGTTTGTATCAGAAAGACATCGAGAGAAGAATTGCATACCGTATCTGTTCCAAGATATCGAACTATGTTCTCATGATGGAACTGACTTAATAAAGATATTTCCTGAAAAAATATAAGGAAGACAAAAATAAAAATCATGTATGAAGAAACTCAAAATCTAACTGATTTAAAACTATACAGGAATTGATAAAAATTAATAAATCACCTGTTCAAGTTGAAAAATGCTCTGCTTTCCCTGGTCACCTGAATCAAGCAAAGAAACCTCCTTCACAGCAAAAAAAGTCCCGTGTCTGATAAACAGAAGCAAAGATTACATCAGTGGATGACATCACAAATATAAGAAAGCAACAAAAAAAAAGAAGAAGTAGTTTATAATCGCCAACCTCATCAATACCAAGCTAATTCACTATTTAGTCCTAACCTTTATCTTATGATAAATTTGTTATAAAGCTAACACAGGGGGACAAACAGAATCATCAGCAATCACCCTGTTACAAGTGGTAGTGCAGGGTAGTTTATTTTGGAGCATCTTTAATAGAACAATACATTCTAAAGAAATCACAAACCTGGTAATGGTGTAATAGAGATGGTGAAAGGGAGTCAACTTGATTCCTAAAAGAGTTTTCAATTGGTTGCTCTTAATTTAATGGAACATTAGAGATAACATGTTAACGTACGATATCAGTTGTCTACCATGGCTAGTCCAAACAAGAGATCTATCTACTATCCATATGCAAAAAGAGAACAAACATTCCCGTGCTACTAAGCACACTAGACAGAATAAGTAAGGTTTGCAGGGACCACATTCAGATATCTATGATCTATAATCATTCAAAAATGAGTACACCACAGTCTCTGTAGAAGAGAGAAAGAGGCTGAATGCTATTAAAGTGCACAAACTCTAAGAATGGTTCACACAACTACGCAACCTTGGCTAACCAACTAGTTCAGATGAAGATTTCTTGTTGTGAAAATACAGTGTCAGCAAAAAAACAAATACAGGTTTTCATATTGGAAAAGAAAAAACACTAACAACCAACTGTATAAGATATCAAAATCGATAATAGTGGACTTACTCGTCAAAACCTTCGTAAACAGTGCCAAAAGAACCGCTTCCAAGATAATCACCCTTTTGCCAATTTTTAAAACCGCACCTGATGGATCCATTGGTCAGAAGAGAACCTTCAACCTCAACCGCCCCGACAGAGGCCCCTTCATCCTCATCACCAAATCTATCTGAACCAGATGGCGAGACAGCTGTATCGGTTCTCAACTCCATCATCTCGCTTGTCTCAACGTTCGCATCATCCGGTCCATCTGATGCCAAGTCCTCATCAGACGTTAAGACAGTTTTATCAATCCTTGATGTCATCATCCCGCTTGTCTCAACGTTCGTATCACCTGCCCCATCCGATCCCAAATCATCCTCCCTAGGAGCAAAACTCCTAACCAAATCCCAAGTTGAACCCATGTTATCCACAGTCACTCTCGACATAGCAGGTGGAGGAGCAAGTAACGGTGGCCGTACACCCTTAATCCCACTTCCACTCTCCACACGTCGTCTCTCGCGTGCTTTCTCCACTTCATCCTCACCACCATCTTCCAAAACCCTAGCACCTAAACCACCACCATTCCTAACTTCCAAACGTTCATTTCCAACTCCAACCCTCTCCTCATCAATTGTATAAACCCTAACTTCTTCCTCACGCTTAACAACATCATCCATCCCCAAAACCCTAGCATCCTCACCATCAGATTTAACCTCATCATCGCTAAAACTAACCTTACTTTCAAAACTCGCAGATAAATTAATCTCCGTTGAATCTCGATTCGCAACCAAATTATTATTATAATTAAACCTAGAAGTAGACGGAAAACTACCTCCAGTGGGAGAATACGATCGCCGTTTCTCCCAATCCGCCGTGGATATCGCGAAATCGTCGGGACCTGATAACCCTAGCCGCCTGCAAATCGCGTCAAATTCACCTTCAGTTCCTTCAATTCGGAAGCTCGTTCGGTCGGATAACGTGGAAATATCAAGTGATCGAGTTCTGTGAGCCGATTGATCGTCAAATTGATCATCAAAGGATGAAGATGGAGACGTTGAGGCGTCGTAATCGATGTTTTTGATGGCGTTTCTTCGTTCTAACCGCCTCGGTGCTACACGCTGCTTTTGCCTGGAGTAGAGTTTCATGCTCGGTTTGTTTCTCTCTCTAGATCTCGTCAGTAGCATCGGTTTCTCTCTCTATATAGGCATATCGGTGTGTGTGTTTGTATGTATGTATAGGTTTGTTTCTGGTTTGAATGTGGTAAAGAAGAAGGGTTTGGTTTGGTTTGATGTCTGCTTGAATATTAGAGGAATCTACGCGGTTGTGGGTTTTGTTGACGACCGTATTTACGTACAAGAGATATTTACATAATCACCTTTCTCTTTATTAATTGTGCTTGTATGACCCTTGAACTTGTATGTATTACGTTCAACTACCCTTCTATTTTTTTCAACAAAGATAAAAGAATAACATTCATTTTTTCTAACAAAATTTTAGAGCGATAACTCATATGCACCCATGTAATCTACTTACAGAGTCCACAACGTGACTTGAACTCTCGACCTTTTAAGATGGGAGGGGCACACATTTCTTACTCTCCAATACTTTAAGATTTTCATCAAATAAGTGGTGGCAATATTACTGACTTACCTGCAATACTCGAGTGAGAGTACCTGAAGGTGCCTCGTCTACGCTTAACGAAGGGGCACCATTTACAATGCAATATACTATTAGGCTTAACGGCATGTGAGAGATTGACGGACGGAAGTCAGAATAAATTACCAATCTCAGTGATGAAAAAAAACAAAGGTGAAGGATTGTAATGCGCAAAAAAAAGTTGTTTTGATTGAAACAAACAAATATGACCAAACCTAAAGGACGATTTTGACAATTTACTCTAATGCAAATATCAAGTTTTATCATGTTTTGTATTGGAGTTAGGGTTGTTCACGTTCATAGTTAAACAGAACTGAGTAGTCATTACTCGTGCTTGACTCGTTTACAAACGTAACAAACTAAAAATCAAACAAGCATTTTTTGAGTGAGCATTAAGCGAACGAGGAATGACGAGCGGAACCCAAAGTTTAGTAGAGTTGTTAACAATATTAAAATTATTGTATATGACATAAAGTTTTATTGGGAGAATTGATGTTTATAAAGACATCAGGAGCTAATATTGTAAGTTTGATAAGGTCAAACTGATCATTTATTTAATAATATTTAGCAGTTGGATAACGTGATAAAAGTGAAAACAGAGAATAAAATCAAAGTAATAACAAAACTAGTATTAGTATCCACTATAGACGATGTTGTAATTTTAATCAAAGTAAATAAATGATTGATATGCTTTACTCGAAATAAAAGAGTGATTTAATTATAAACTATGAGTTACCTTCCTCCTTTTTGACTATAGAATATAAAAGAGCACCTATGATATGATACTCTTTCGCTTTATTTTTTTAAATATGCAAGAATTATTTTTTTTTTAACGGCAAAGAATCTCACGTGTAAACCCACCCTGCTCGGCGCTATGTTCAAGGTCGACTCTTCGACCGCCATGAGACCGTGCCCCCGAATGCACGGGAACCAAATGGAATCCGTAAACGCCCCCCCCCCCCCCCTCAGGTTCGAACCCGGGATTAAAGCTCAAATGCGCCCCTTCACCCAGATGTCCCGAAAATGGTCCAAGCGAGAATCAAACCTACGTCTCCACTAGGGAGGTCAATTCGATTTACCACTAGACCAAGTTCTCAGAACATGCAAGAATTAAATAAATAAATAAAATATTGACATGTGTAAGTCTATAGCTTTACATATTGAGTTAACCTCGTTTACATTATCCGATACCCTCGAACTAGTACAATATGATTTTGTCTCTTTTAGAATTTTACACCCCCATCATTGCAAAATTAATCGTTGATCTAAAGATGTTTTATAATTATGATAAACTCTTTTTTATAATTATCGCGCTTTAAAAAAAGACACGATAAAAAATACGATACATAGAGTAGAGTTGAGAATCATATAAGAAAAAGTAATTACGTTGTCTACAATCAACATGTGCCAATATAAATTAGACCATAATCAAGCAAACATAAGTGACATATGTATGAATAAGGGGGCTTTAATATTTGGTTATAACTTATCGTCCAATTAAACATTTTAGATTTGACTATTTGAAGTTTTGATATTTTTGACCAACTTATTTCAATAAAGTTTGTATCATATTCAACTAAAAACACGTATAATGACAAAAATAGACTTTGTATTCTTGTAAATACAAATAAAACTATTTTGTCAACATGTGAAAAAAACAACAATTCAACGAAAAAGCTTCTTGTTATTCATAATATTATTTGTATTGTTTAAGGGATTATACATAAATAAATCTAGATAAATTTTTATGTTGTATAATCCGTGGCCAAATTGTAAGTATTGAATAATTATACAAGTAAAAAGTTTAGCAAATTTAGAGTTTTGGCGATTATTTGACTTATATCTAATTTTCAAAAAAAAAAATGACTTATATCTTATCCTCGCATTTCACTTGCTAGATTTTAACTTCTTATTTTGAGTTTTGACTTTTATTAAATATATTTGACTTTTATAATGCACGCGGTATTTTGACTTTTGGTTTCCTATCTTTTTTTGAAGTACATAAAATGAAGTCAAGAGAAACATCGTTAGAATGGAGGAAAAGGAACTTTTTAACGGGAAAAGGCTGATTTTTCTCATCAAAGGGCAGCTGGGTAACGGGGACCAAATCAGGTTTTGGAAGGACTTATGGATCGGGGAAAAGCCTCTTATGTACCTTTGGCCTAGTCTTTATGCTTTGGAACGGGTCAAATCGTGCAGGATATCGGACAGGTTGTCTATCTCGAATGGCGGCGTTGTTGTCTCGTGGTCTTGGTTTCAGCAGCCAAACTCTGATTCGGACCGAGCGAACCTGTTGGATCTGAATAACTTGCTGAACAGTGTCCATCTTTCGACCTCCTCTGACAAATGGAGCTGGTTGGGAGACAGGAATGGGGTCTTTTCTGTGGCGTCTCTTAGGTATGTGATGGCGAAGGAGAAGGCTCCTCCGATAGACTTTATCATGGAGTGGGTCCCGTGGGTTCCGGCGAAGTGTAAGATATTTTTTTGGAGGCTTCTTCAGAATAGAATTCCTACGAAGAGTGAATTGGCCAAGAGGAACATTGCTATTAATGATTTGAGTTGCCGTTTTTGCGGGGAAGCTGAGGAGACTTCGGATCACATTTTCACGGGGTGTGTCGTGGCTCACAAGGTCTGGCAATTTTTCTGCTCTTGGGCTCGTCTTCCGAACTTGATAGCCTTCGAGTTTAAAGATGTGGCAGTCTTTCAAGATAATTGTTTACTGGGGAAGAAAGAAAAACTGGTCATCAAAGGTTTGATTATGATTTGTTGCTGGTGTATCTGGAGGGCGAGGAACGAAGTGATTTTTTCTAATGGGTCGGGCAGGAGTGAAGATATCGAGGGGGAGATTAAATCGCTAGGTTTTCTTTGGCTCAGTAATAGATCGATTCATAAAAGTTTAGTTTGGGAAGAGTGGTGTAAATTTCCTTTGTATATGTTGTAGAGTTTGGTGAGGGGCCGGCCTTTTCGGGTTCGGTTCTGTTTCTTAATAAAGTTCACATTTAAAAAAAAAAAAAAAAAAAAACATAAAATGAAGTCAACATTGTCCCATAAACTATTTTCTAGTAGTTTTAGTTTTTTGGTTGTATTTCTTTGATTTGTAAAAGTTAGCTAATAAAATGTATTCTTTACCGGTTTTAAATTTTATTTCATTTTTACATTCATGCACAATTATTGGTATATTTATTTAAGTACTTATAAATATTTTAATTAAGTTATAAATGACATTATAGGTGACTTACAGAAAAAATATTAATATATAACATTCGAATAATTCTAAAAGTCTTTAGATTGTATTGTAAACTCCTAATCCCCTTCACCACTCGCAGCAAGATGATCACCGTTGGCAGACGTGCACAAACCGCAATTTTTTTTCCCAACGAGTTCGGGGTTGGAACCAATTTGGGTCAAACTTGGTCAAAACCAGTTTTAGTTTGAATTGGTTTCACTGGAACCAGTTTAGCAGTGGAGAATACCTAGACCGGTAGGAACCAATCCGAGTAGGTTCTAACCAGGTCGAGTCAAAACCGGTTCGGGAAATAGATTGGATTATTTATATAATAATAATTTTATAATTAAACTAATAGAAACTTTCGAGTAAAAAACTTAAGAGTGCTTTTAGAGTAGTGTAATTAAACCAAGACAACCAATACCTATTTATACTAACGACAAAGACATGTAGAAAGTATAAGTTCTATCATTATGCTAATTCAAAAGAACACTTGTCCATATGCATAAATTTCGTGACTCTAAACTCTACATTGGTGCATTTCCTTCTTCTCTAACCAAACCAATTTAGCACGTTAGCATAAAAGTTAAAAAGTACTTTGCATTGTTTTATCTTCAAGACAACCACAACAATAGTTAAGGATATCCGTAAATAAGTACTTGTATAGTTGTATTGTCATGTAATGCCCAAGAAAAGGACTTGATCTTCAAGCCCCACTACACATAATCTTACGAATTTGAAGATTTTTAAACTTGCTCTTAGGCCATCCGTAGTCATAAAGCCCTTTGTGGGGCGTTATGCGACACGTGTCGTGCCACGTCACACAGGGGCGTTATATCACTAGAGCCCGTAGTCATAAAGCCTCTACCCATCAATACATAATTATTAATTTTCGTTTTAATTAATTAATTATAAAAACTTTTCTTTATTTTGATTGGTCCAAACTTTGAAAACAACCCCCATCGCCAGCGCTATATATATGGCGCCACCAAACTTTTTTTGTCTCATAAAGCCCCCCGTAGTGGTGTTTGGGGCTTTATAGGGGCTTTATGAAGGTATATAGCGCCCCACTACACATAACCTTAGAAGGAAAGAGCTCTTGCCCCATCGAGGACCATTTACGTTGTAAATGCGTATTTAAAACTTGTAAAAGTATATCATACCCTATCATGAAAATACTAACATTCTTGAGACTATAACAAGTACTTAAGGTCAAACGTGTTCAAACATCAAATCACACCGAAAGCACTTGATGAGTATTTTAAGATAAAACAAAGAGGTATTAATCTTGAGGAGTATCATGAAAAAAATGTAAAATTTGTGTAGAATATAATGAAACCAGTTCAAATATTATAATTTGTTTGATTAGTAGCTTAACAGATATAGAAATAGTTTAAATTAAAATAACGGGTAAACTTGTAAACACGTTAGACGTTAATGAATCGTTCGGTTAGAAGTTATATTTGTTCATTTGTTAAATGAGCCAATATGAATAATTTTTTGTTCATCTAATTAAACGAACAAATATAAAAACGTTTTCTGTTAGTTCGTTTACATTTGTGGATATTCATATATATTCTTTCACGAGTTAATTACTGTTTTCGTCCCTGAGTTTTGTCAAAAATAACGGTTTCAGTCCATTAGTTTAAAAATTGCGATTTCAGTCCATTAGTTTCATTTTCGTAACCATTTCAGTCCACTAACTTAACTCCATCCATTTATTTTGTTAACTTTGGGTGAAATTACCAAATTACCCCTGCTAACGTAATAAAAAAAATTCTAAAAAATCTAAAAATCAAAAAAATTCCAAAAAAATAAAAAAAATTCTAAAAAATCTAAAAATCTAAAAAAATTTTAAAAATCATAAAAATTCTAAAAAATCCAAAATGTTTCATTAAATGTTTCGACGCGAACCGTTTCGACCCGTACCGTTTCGAGCCGAACCGTTTCGACGCGAACCGTTTCGACGCGAACCGTTTCGACGCGAACCGTTTCGACCCGTACCGTTTCGAGCCGTGTCGAAACGGTTCAGCTCGAAACGGTTCGGGTTCGAAACATTTAATGAAACGGTTCGCGTCGAAACGGTTCGCGTCGAAACGGTTCGCGTCGAAACGGTTCGCGTCGAAACGGTACGGGTCGAAACGGTTCGCGTCGAAACGGTTCGCGTCGAAACGGTTCGCGTCGAAACGGTTCGGGTCGAAACGGTTCGGCTCGAAACGGTACAGGTCGAAACGGTTCGCGTCGAAACGGTTCGCGTCGAAACGGTTCGGCTCGAAACGGTACGGGTCGAAACGGTTCACGTCCAAACGGTTCGCGTCGAAACGGTACGGGTCGAAACGGTTCGCGTCGAAACGGTTCGGCTCGAAACGGTACGGGTCGAAACGGTTCGCGTCGAAACGGTTCAGCTCGAAACGGTTCGGGTTCGAAACATTTAATGAAACATTTTGGATTTTTTAGAATTTTTTTGGATTTTTTAGAATTTTTATGATTTTTAAATTTTTTTTTGATTTTTAGATTTTTTGGAACTTTTTGGAATTTTTTTTATTTTTAGATTTTTTAGAATTTTTTTTATTACAATTTGTTAAGTTAGCAGGGGTAATTTGGTAATTTCACCCAAAGTTAACAAAATAAATGGATGGAGTTAAGTTAGTGGACTGAAATGGTTACGAAAATGAAACTAATGGACTGAAATTGCAATTTTTAAACTAATGGACTGAAACCGTTATTTTTGACAAACCTCAAGGACGAAAACAGTAATTAACTCTTCTTTCACATACATTCGTTCATTTATACTCATTTATTATGTTCATTCAAATATTTGTTCATATTTATTTGTTACTAATAGTAATTTAAAATAAATTTGATTTTCATACTTTTAAACCCTTTTATTTTAGCCCCTTTTTTTATGTTGATGGTAATTTGAAGATGGTGTTTTAAATCTTGTATGAACTTAATTTTTGAATTATCTAATGGTATTTAAACTTTAGTGTAAACTGTCATTTTAGTCCTTTAGGTTTGGTCATTTTTACCACTTTAGTTCAAATTTGAAACATTTTACATCTGGGTCCTTGTAGTTTCACTTTTATTGTCATTTTGGTCCAAAAATAAACCAGATCATATTTCTCAAATTAAATTATGCTATTTTATTCTTTTCCTCAGAGGCAAAATGATTATTTCATTTTTATTTTATTTAAAGCTTTTATTAAGACAATAATCTTTTTGTAGGTCCCATCACACCCCCACTTCTTCTTCTACCATAGAGCAACCATCCATCACCACCTCCACCATCACCATCAATCTCCACCACTGCCACCATCTATCTCCACCTCCACCACTGCTCAATTTAGATCTAACTTATTTGCAAAGGTTAACAAGGATAGACAATTTGGAATAATAATATCTGGATATGCTAGAGAATGAAAAGATCATTTCAACAAATGTTTTTTTATATCATATTTTGTTCTTTTCTGTATAGGGGGGGGGGGGGTATTCCACTGTCCTCCCAACCGCTGGAGTGATCACACTCCACAAGCTAGCTTAGCCCCATAGCTGCCTGGGGGTGAATACCCAACCGAGAGCGAAGAACTTGGCTGTGGGATGCAGACACCAAGATTCGAACCCGGGACCTCTAGGGAGAGGGTGGGTGGGGCTGGCCAACTGGGCGACGGTTACAGAAAACACAAACTGGTAATCATGTAACGTAACCGTTCCAAATTGTTGATTATTTAATTAATATTTTGCTCTTTTGATTAATTACCAAAACTCATTGGTGGTGAAGCTAACTAGCAAGGGAATCGTCAAGTGAGTCGAATATGATCGAGAGTGCTTCTGAAACCATATTTAAGCACAACTTTGTTGCCTTATATGGAACCGTCTCCGTAAGCTGCAGATGTATCTGACTCGATCTGGGACCTTTTACCTTTTTTTGATGATGCGGGTGCGGGTGCAGGTGTAGGTGCGGATGAAGATGATGAAGTAACAACGGTACCACCAGCTCCAGCCATGATCTCCGAGTCTAACCACATATGAGCAAGAACTTGGCAGATCCCTTCTTCAACATCAGGTGGCAAATTAGAGTACACATTGGTTGTTATGTAGGAGAGAGAAAAGACTATCTCCAATGTATCCTTAATACTATTGCCCTTACAAGTCCTTACCATTGGAGCAAGTGTGCCCTTTAAAGCCCTTAATTTATGGATTGGCGTTTGTATTGGTTTTGGTGATAAGGTGGGCCCAAGCTATAAGAAAAAAACTTTAATTTAAATATTGTGTGCGGTTAATAGGTAATGAGGTGAAAATTTAGAAGAGTAAGGATATTTGTAGGGTTGGAGATAAAATGAAGGTTTTAAGGATTTGTAAGGATATGATTTGGTAGACGATGTGGCAGCTAAGGATGCTTAAGGGCGTCCGTAGCATTGGAGATAGTCTAAGAGAGAAAGGAGGTAGAAGAAGAAGTGTGGGTGTGGTGGGACCCACAAAATATTATTGTTTTAATAAAAGTTTAAATAAAATAAAAATGAAATGACTATTTTGCCCCTGAGGAAAAAGACAAAATAACAGGATTTAATTTGAGAAATATGATAAAACCACAAATACACAGATGCAAAAAAGTTTCAAATTTGAACTAAAGTAGCAAAAATATCAAACCTCAGGTATTACTTTTAGTTGATGTCCTTTCATTTGTGTATTAACAAGGAAACATAAACGATCATAAGCACGGACAAATATTTTTCTTAATGAATGAACACAAATAAAAAAACGTATTAATTTAAGTGTTCATATTCATTCGTTTACTCGATTAAAATTAATTGAATTAACACGAATAAACGAACATCAACCATTCATATGAGTGGTTTGAGAAAGGAATGAGGTAGATAAAAAGTTCTTTAGGCATGAGAAAACATGTATCAAACTCTAAAAGTTTTATTGCTACTCCTACTCATAAATTACATCAATAAATACTAATTATAGCTCATGATAAGATTTAAACCATTACTATTCTCTCCATAATACAAACGCCTCTACCACCCATCTACATATAGCCATGAAAAGAAGACTAACACCACTTAAATATATATTTATGATAGTTCTAGAAAATAAACTTTTTTTCTAGAAGTCATGGAAATCATGCTAAATATAAAATAAGATTAAATCTTTTTATAATCTAAAACCCCGAATTTTCAATTTAATTTGAGTCGTTTTCTCCTCTAGAAAAAGTAAACGAGGAGACAATGAGAGGAAGTCACAACCCCAATTGCATTGACCCTTACATCCTAAATTTGGGTTATATTTTAATTCAATATTGTGGTTTTGATTTTAAACTTTTAAAAAACTTACATTGATTTTAAACTTTTAAAAAACTTACAATTTATTGTTAAAAAGTAAAAACTTACAATTTATTGTTAAAGGGATGGCGGCGCAGTTTGTTGCTCGTCTACCTGCTATTCTTATGTAATTTTCCCTGATGATTGGAATGAAAACAGTATTGAACTTTAAAAAAAAAAAAAAAAAATTATAAAGATTTTATGGTTTATTCAACCGTGATACTTTTAATCTTTAACATTTACTGAAGTTACAAAAATCTTTTATTATTAAAAAGTAACCAATATACCCCTTTAAGAGAAACAAAACATAAATAAAGATCTGTTTGCACGATTCATTGAACACAAATGTAGAATGTAGGTAGCTTTGAGTTTATAATTAAAGTGAATCTGACTATAAAGTAGAAACAAATGCTTGTAGACTTCATTGAATACAAGTTACAAATGTAGGTAGCTTGGAGATTTTCATTGAATGGTGAATTTCAGTGCCGTCTCCGAGAAATCTCGAAACGTTTTGGGCCTGGAGCCACTAAAAATAAATCGGGCCCATATAGTAAATTACGACCCGAATCACACATGAACACAAAGCGATTACAACCCGAATCACACATGAACACAAAGCGATTACAACCCGAATCACACATGAACACAAAGCGATTACAACCCGAATCACACTTGAGCACAAAGCGATTACTTCTAATCATACTTGAACAATCAAAATCCAGATTCAGAATCATAAGTTAACTGTTAACCCTTGATTCGTGGCCAAGAATTCAGAATCAAAAGCGATTACTGTTAACCCGACCAAGAATTCATACTTAAATAATCAAAATCCAGATTCAGAATCATAAGTTAACTGTTAACCCTTAATAGAATCACACAAATAGACAATATATCATAAATTCAGAATCATACATTCATACAAAATCGTAGCTGTGAACAGACCTGTAAGGCTGTAACGTGATTCCGAATCACTGATTCGTGGCCGCGTCGATGCTGAACAGCGAACAGAACAGTGAACCGACCCGATTGAATCTTTGAATTCCGATTGCTTTTGTGTGTGCGCTGCTGTTATCTGTCGTCGCTTCGTTATTCCAGATTCCCGCTCAACACAAAATGACGTCAATCACAAATCAAGGCAGATTATAATAATTAGGTTAATAGTTAAGGGCCCAATAACAAAAACATATAGTCTGTGGAATTTTTAAAAAACTCTGGGCCCTCAAGAACTTTGGGCCTGGGTCCATTGCCCTACCTGCCCACACTCATAACCGGGCCTGGTGAATTTAATGCTAGTTTTTATAGAGGGTTCTTGTGACATTGAGTTTCGATGGTTGGGTGTCGGAATCACGACACTTTTTGCGTGCCCTCTCTTGCCATATTTGGAACAAGGCAGGGCCGTCCCCAAAAACTCTCGAAAAAATTTAGGCCTCGGGCGACAAAAAGAATTGAGGCACAAAATTGTGGTTAATAGGAAATGAATTAAAAAATAAAACCTTAGTTGTGGAGCTAAGAATCAAACTTGAGATCTTTACACTATCTTAAGATATACGAGACATCTAAGTCATACAAGTAAAGAGATCTATTCATTGATAAGAAAAAGAAAAAACGTGAACGGGGACTGGATTAATGATAAAATAGAATCCTGGGTTGCAAACAGTGATTCTATTGATGATGAGAAAAGAGAATTCTTGGTTTAGTTCTCCAACTTAACGACAGAAAAAAAGATTGATCAAATTTTATTGAGTCTGACTCATAGTGTTCATTTATCAAAGAATGACTCTGGTTATCAAATGATTGAACAACCGGGAGCAATTTACTTACGAGACTTAGTTGACATTTCATATAGTGCCTTAATTCAAAATAAGAAAAAATGATTTAACCACAATAACTGCCTCAATTACTATTTTTACCCAAGGCTTTGCTACTTCGGGTCTTTTAAATGAAATACACAAACCCACAATATTAGTAATGCACGTAAGTATGATGATATTGAGCTATGCGGCTCCACTACACCACCAACACTTTTTTGCATAATAAGTGGATGAATATACTAAATATATAATTTAGTAAACATATAAAAGCTTATAAAGACTTTTCGAACCCTTTGAAAATTTGGGCCTCGGACGTCGGCACGGGTCGACCGGCCCAAGAGCCGGCCTTGGAACAAGGAACTCCCAACACACTCGTCGCCATGATGAATCAATATCTGGAACTTTCATCATCATTAGCAAGTTTTTATGTTGAATTGTTGATGAATCAACTCTCTAATTTCCTTTCCTTGATTCTTGAATCTTTCCTTGCAAGTTAACAAGATCTTCCAAATCTATCCCTAAACCAAATCAGAACCCATGCAACTTCAAATTTTGGTAATCCATAATACATGTTCCCGAGTCATGCAATTTATAATTTGAATCAATCCATTAGAGAAACCTAAAAAACACGGGGAATTAGAGAAACATGCATTTAATTTTTAAATTATTTTTTGGAATTTTTGCATATAACAACCATACCTTTTAACTGTTTTTAAGCATTTTTTAATTTTTTTAGTTTTTATAATTTTTTATTAATAAGACTTCTACATATATTTATGTGCAAAAAATTCAATTTTTTTTTATAAAAATTAATTTTTATATGTTAAATTTATTTTTAGGGCAAATTACAATTTTCGTCCTTTATGTTTGTACCGGATTGCAACGAATAACCTTTAACTTCAATAATTATAGTCACAATCATTTATTTGCAAAACCCGTTCCACTCTACGTCCTTTAGCACTAACCTGGTTAAAATTTCCAGTTAAATCTAATATGTGTTTTGCCCATGAGGGTAATTCAGTCATTGTATCAATAATTTAAAAAAGTAAATTAAAATAAAACATAAAAAGTAATAAAAAAATATAAACACCCTATTCTCTCTCTAAACACCATTTCTTTCCCTCCCTAATCCCAAACACCCCCAATTTCTGGTGGTGGTGGCGGCAACTTGGGTGGTGGCGGCAGTGACGGATTTGGTGGTGGTGGCGGCAGCTTTGGTGGTGGTGGCAGTGACCAAAAAATGTCAAAACACATCCCAAACCCTCTAACTTCTCAAATTCAAACAAAACCCTACTGAATTCAAGAACCAAAATGCAATTCAAACCCTAATTTCTCAAACCCAAACAAAACCCTACTTACCAAACAATGCAATTCAAGAACCCCCATTGACCCAAAAGTCAAAACTGAACCTTTAACTCACCTGAATAACTCTCTCTTCAAACCCATCTCTAACTTTATCTTTCTTCACCTTCCCAAATGCACTCGTCTTCTTAACCTTCTAATCCATCACATAAACATCATTCCCAACACACGTTCACCACTATACGCGGGTCAGTAAAGCTCCTCATACGCTCTAGCGATCTGTTCTTAAGTCTCCTGCGGGCCGTCGTCGAACGACGGCGGAGCAACGAAGTCGTAGGGCTTTTCCGGCGGATCAAACGTGGTGATTTCATCTAAGTCAACGTTGTCGAAGAATGTGGTGTCAATGTCGGTTGCTTAGGTTTTGATTGAGGGGAAATTGAGGGGTTTTGAGAGGGAGTGAGAGGTGGGGTGATGGTGGGTGGGGAGGAGAGAGAAGCAGCGGAGAGAAAGGGTGGAGAAGGTGGAGGAGAGAGTGAAGTGGGAGAGGAAGCCATGGTGGTGGTTATGGTGGATGAGGATGAAGGAGATGGGTTGGTAGATAAGCTGGAGTGTGTTCATTTATATATATATTTTAATTTTAATTATTAATTTAATTTTAGAGTAAAATTACCAACTTACCCTCATGTGCAACACACATGTCATACTTAACTGGAAATTTTAACCAGGATAGTGCTAAAGGACGTAGAGTGTAACGGGTTTTGCAAATAAAGGACCGTGACTGTAATTATTGAAGTTATAGGTCATCCATTGCAATCCGATACAAACATAAAGGACGAAAAGTGTAATTTACCATTATTTTTATGAGGTTTGTCATTGACCGTCACCCTAGTATGTGTGTGTAATGATTAAGCATGAAACTTTGTTGAAAATAGCACTTAAGAACACTAAGGCTGTGGGGTGTGGTTTGGTGCTTCACGACCACCCCCGACGTCACATCACCTCCACCTCACACCACCTTCCCCTTCCCCTCCAGTCAATAAGCATAAAATATTACATGAAAGAGAGCTTGGGGCAGGTGGGGAAATTGTAACACCCTTATTATTATTTAACAGTTTTCGTATAAATTACGAAAAATAAACATGTGATTATGAGCACATATACATTACTGATGCGTGTTGTGTCACACCCTGACTTTTGCGAAAGCGTGGTTATTGGTGTGACTTCTTAATACCATAGCATTCAATCATAACATTGCTATATGATAAAACCAAAAGATATTCATCCATAAAAGTTAGGTTTGAAAATACCATGACATACTTGTCTGAAAAGTTGACACCAACTTGAGTTACAAACCACAACATGTTCAAATAAGTTCATGAAGACTCAACAAAAGACTTTAAATAAAACCGGGTTTAGAAACATGTATCCCGTCCAGGAATAGGATACATCTTCTAAACTCTATGACCACGGATGACATCTTTTATTTATACGTAGCTTGAAACACATGCATACACCTGCCAGATCCACTTAGTTCCCTGAAATACATGTAGTTTTAAAAAATCAACAAAAGTTGAGTGAGTTCATGTGTATGTGTATCAATAAACCTTTAAAGTATGTCTGTATGTATGTATGTATGTATGTATGTATGTATGTATGTATGTATGTCCCTAGCATGTAGCAATAAGGAAAAAGAGATCACCAATGGTTTGCAAGGCCATTGCTATGTGTGAAATGGTGCAGGAAAACTCAAACCTAGCAAATTTGTACCGGGCCTCCGGTTGGAAGACATAGTCACCACTATGGGCCACCCTGGTCCCCATGGGTATGGGCTCGCTACACCCAAATAGTGTCACACCCTGACTTTTGCGAAAGCGTGATTATGGTGTGACTTTCTTAATATCATTGCATTCAATCATAACCTCATCTATATGATAAAACCATAGGTTTCTCATCCATTAAATAAGTTCAAAACATAACAACATTGTTTTAAAACGTAGACACCAAATTCAAGTTTTACAAATCGTACAAATTGCCTTTGAGTTCATTAAGGACTCGTCAAAAGATGAATAATACTAAGGTTTGGAAGACGTGTCTCGTCCAGGAATAGGACACACTAACCAAACTCAAAGACCATGGATGACATCTTTATTCTTAACGCAGCATAAAAACTTCCAACGCGGGCCAGATCCACTTTACAAAATCCCTGAAATACATGTAGTTTGAAAAACATCAACAAAAATTGAGCGAGTTCATGTGTTCGTTTGTGTGTATGTATAAACCTTTGAAAATGTTGTAAGTATGTATGTAAGTCCCCGGCATGTAGCAATAAGGAAAAAGAGATCACCACTGGGTTGCAAAGCCAATGGTATGTGTGAAGTGATGCAGGAAGACTCAAACCTAGCAGATTTGTTACCGGGCTTCGGCTGTAAGACATAGTCACCACATGGTCCACTCAGCGGACTCAGGAGTGGGGCTCGCTACACCCGAATAGATATATCACTCATGTCCCTCGGTCCTACAATGAGGATTGATGGCCCTAAGTTTCCGCCTACCCACTCACACGATCTAAGTAGTAAACCCTCCTTAAGCTAATCATACCATGTATAAATTGTCTGTAATAATTGTAACATGTATTTCACCCCCGAAGTATAAAACTGAAAACAGTTAAGAGAAAAGGGGGACATGAACTCACAGTATTGCGTCTTCAGTATGTGTAACCCAAGTCTCCTCAGCCAACACGACTACCTACAGTGTACTAACGTCTATTAGACGAACGGGCCGTGCCTTTGCTTAGTATGAAGGTTTTTGAGTTAGGTTTCTTGTGTTCCCAAAATTATTCCAAGTTATAATCATTAGTTAATGTTTGGATTAATTGCTAAACAATATTTCATATTCCTACTTCTCAAGTATTTTAACTTCACATTTTCCTTCCCAAGGATGGGGGTATCTCATACATGTATTTTCGTATTAGTATTTGTATATCTTGCCAAGTAATGGCGTCGTATTTCGGTGTATTGTTCCAAATAAAAATATGTTAATATATTCCCAATATATATTTCCAAAACCATATATTTCAAGTCTCAATTAAATATACATGAACTTATTTCGTTCAATCATGTATTTTCCCAGAATATATATATTTTTCTCAAAAATTATATATCTTCTAAATATACTAGGAAAATATATTTTTTTATCTCCCAAAAATAATATATTTTCTCGTTGTCAAAAATATGATATACTTGGTAATATTTACGAAATCATATTTTCACTTCTTTCATTTCCAAAATAATATTTGCCAAAAATATAGTGTAATGGTCTATCCTGGAATATTTTCTTAAGTTACGTTTTCTTGTTCGGTTTCACAATATTACGTGTGTAACTTAAATATTTTATTCCTTGCAATTTTTGGTATTATTTTGGAGTTGTAATTTCCATGGTATTTTGTAAGTTATATTATTTTACCCTAAAATAATATAACTAGTTCACAAAATATACAAATAATCACACAAGTGTCTCAGTATAAAATATATATTCTAAATATATATTTACCCATTTTTATTTGCGAAAACCAACCTCCGATACTTTGTATTTCGTAACAACATTTATGGCGAAGTTTATATTTGAACACGAGTTATAAAATATACTTGTAACACTTGTTTAGAAAAAAAATATTTTCTTTGTGTTGGAAATTTTAGAAAAATTTCGCTAGAGTTTCCTTTGTAAATGGAGGCATCCATGCTTACTAGCATATCATTTCTTTTAAAAAAATCATTCAAACAATTCTCAATCAACAACATAAAATCTTTATTTACCAAACTAGTCAAAAACAAGCATAAACTATAAATTTATGAACTTGGAAATTTATAAAAGCATATAGTAACTTACTAGCACACTTAGTAAGTCTTGTTACCTTCCAAAATGTGATTAGTTCCTTTAAAGCTTCATTTTTAAAGAGTTTGAATATTTACAACTTCTAGTCATATTTTCTAAAAATTTTTCTTTGTGAAATTTTCTTATTACACAAGTGTTTCTACACTTGTTTATCCACTAAAAATGTGTTAAGTTTATGTAAGATCCAAGTTTTAACAAAACTCATACTTTTCACTTGGTTCTTCCGAAAAACCACTCATGGATCTTTAGATCGGCAAGATTATAACTCACTTTGATCTTTATTTTTCAAGAAAACATGTATTTATTCAAGTTCATAGTTTATGTGTGGATGTTTCCACCATCCTACACATTTCTAACTTTCACACCTTGCTAGTTCATGTTTTTAATCATAATCTAGCAAATCCATATGATGATTCATATCATTTCTACTAACAAATAACAATCAACAACCATAACCACACAAAATAACATGATTTCTTCATCAACTTAACACTACTTCATCACAAAGTTAGTTTATGTCAAGACTTTGTTTATGTTTCTTTAGAGTTCTTATCTTTTCATCATTCTTTTAACTATTAACCATCAAAATCAAGAAGAGAATGAAGATTTAAGACACTTACCACTAGCACAAGGCTAGGGGAGTTCAAGAGTGTAAAAGTGATGGATAAAAGAAGATGAAAGAGGACCTTGAGCTTCCAGACACACCAAGCTTGCTTGTATGATCCCTAACACCCTTGTATGTATGTAGATTGCTTGAAAAATGAAGTGAGGGTGGTGGTATGGTGGTGGTTGTTCTCGGCCGATCAAGAGGGAGAGAGGAAGAGTGTTTTGTTGTTTGGAAGATGAAGATGAAATGAAGTTAAGTGACTAGTGAATTTATAAAACAACCTTCCAACATATCATAATCCTTTGGTCCATGTGTTCACTAAGTACTAAACAATATCAATTAAACAAATGAATAAAATCATGGGGGTGTCCCCACTTCCATAACCGGTTTCGAAGGGGGGGGGGTATAGGGTTGGGTTGCAACTTATAGTTAGTGATTTAGTTACTAATCTAGTTTGAATCCAAGTGTGTAGTTAGTGTCTTTTGTGTGTTATTAAATATATAGTGTGTTAGGGTGTTTGGGGACCCTAACTAGCTCAGAAAAATAAAAACAATATGTTTGACAATATTTTTGTGTTCCGGGTAAAGTCCGGTTGTTCGGTTCTGTGTTGTCCGTTAAAGTGGTTAATTAATCCGTAATGTGTCTTTTATAATACTTTTTGTGTCACAATTAATTCCCGACACTTTGGAAAGTATCTAGGACCATTTTGTCAAGTTTTTGCACATTACTAGCATAGTTAAATGTTGAATTTTGTTATTAAGTGCAGAATTCTGCATTTAGAGCGTGTTTTAGGCACTTCCCGACACTATAACTATCACCTAGTGACGCAGTTTTATGGTCCTCACTTCCCTACACTCCCTACTAGTGTAGTACCCTGTCTCTGGCTCATACTGGCCTAAAAAATATTGTCTTTTTAGGTGCTGGCATTGTCAGCATGTTTCTGAGTTATCCGCTCACTGTGCTAACTGTGCTTTGTGCATCAAATTTGTCACTAAAGGTTGTATGTAATATATGGAGTGACAGTATGAATGTGATGCATATGTATGTATGATGCAAAAATCATAAAGCAGTTTAATTCGTCAGTTGTAATTAAGCATAGTCATTAAACATAAATCAATATTAATTAAACGTACGGATGCATGCAAATTTTGACAGTTGTCACATTCTCCCCCTGTTAAGAAAATTTCGTCCTCGAAATTTGTACTACCTTAACGCCTTATGGTTTCGTCACACGTGTATGTATGTGAATAATATCGAGGTAGATAATCACCAAACCAAAACAAACCTTACTCGCATTAGGTGAGTTCCAAGAATATATAACATCCCAAACCCTATGGTTAAAAGACATGGGCTTTTAGTCTTTGATGTCAAAGGTACAAGACGTATTTGACGTATAATCTAGTGTAATCCAGCTAGCAGGGGTTCCACAAAGAGGAGTTTGGTTAATAAGATTCTCAAACGATCGATCGCAATATGCAGTCGAGTTTTCACAAACCATAGCATCTGCTATATGAATTCAAAATCAACAACTCAAACATACTAGTAAAATGATATGTCAACCCTCTAATAATTGAATGGTGAGGTTTAGTGTATTGACATTTTTGAATTGCGAAAGTACGGCGAATGAAATACGAGTGAATCTGGTGTATCATTGTCTTGATTCGTAGTTGCATCAGAAATGTTTAAATGACAAGTCAAACGAAAGTATATGCAGTTCTGTGTGAAACGGTTGACCTTGATTAGCACAAGTTACAAGTTGGTAATGACACCACAGGGTGTCGTAATGACATAATTCAAGTATAGTGGTGACTGAACAAGTTCACCGTGTTTGAAATCAAATGAAAATGTACCAAAACAAGCCTGAAGATTTGTCTTACACCATGTCACAGAGTTTTCAATTGAATACGGGACATCGAAGGATTAGTGTTTCTGACTGAAGATGGAAAGCAATAAACACTGCAAGGTGTTCGATTTGTATTGAAGGAATCGTTAGGAGGTACACCGTACTACGAAATAAATCTATGTACCATTGCCTTAACACATAACTGTGTTGAGACTGCTTTAATTGTGAATTTCCAAATGGATTTTGAACTTAATAAGTAGACGATTTAATCCGTGTATGAAGTGAGTAACCAGATTAGCGCAAGCTTCAATTTTGTGAAGGTATCACCGTGAGGTATTGAAATTAACAAACGGTTTAGTGGAGTCGTAGATCAATCGAATCTACTACGACTCGTAAAGAAAAAGTCTTTGCAAAAATATTTGACTATGATGCTCCCAATACATCATATGACGTCTTAAACTAAATAGGCGAATTGGACAAGTTCAAGCAATTGAACTGGGTTTCAGCGTAACCTGACAATAAACGTATGTACCAACAAGGGGAATCTCAGCATGGTTACAAAAATAGACCATGAATGTAACTTGAAAGGAAAGAAGTTTCAAGAAAGTGTGTTGACTTGAATACAAAAGAGCCAACAATTTCAATAATGTAGGTCATTCAAATCACAAACCAATAGATAGCTTTAGCAAAATAATATTTGGACTCCAATGAAGCGTTTATTCGAAATGAAACCGCGTGCGTAGCAAATAGTGCATGCGTAACATATAAGTTTCCAAGAAATAATGAGTATCTGCTAAAATGGAGGAATGGCCAAGTAGTCGAAGTAAATGTGTGTTCGCTCTCAACGGAGGAAATTATCGCGATGCAACTACCATTGAGGGGAGTAGAGATGCAAACATCTACTCGCTAGAAGCGAAAGTGAAGGTTTCAACAAAAGGAATTTGAACACTTTCTGTTTGGTTAACTGAAATAGCATATATGTCAGGATAGTGGTGTTTGCTTGAGTTAACAGCTATGTTTTCTAAGTAACAACCTTTACGAGTTTAGACCTGGGTTCCCGATGGTCCTAAGTACATGTTTCCTAGATTCTCAGAGTTTCGTATTCGGTGTAGAATTGTTATGTGCATCGTGTAGGAAACGCCATTCTTGTGTACGTCTAAAACAAGTTATTGTCCCAAAATTTTCCCCCGGTATACAGTAGAAACTCGATAAATTAATACTCGATTATTTAATAAACTCTCTAAGATAATATTTTTTGCTGGTCCCGACTTGGGGATAGGGTGCTAAATTAATAATTCGCTAAAATTATAAGATAATACATTTTTGATAATTTCTTTAGACCCCATATAAAATATAAATTAATAATTCCTTATATATAGCATATTACATGAATGATTTATGAAGGTTTCTTGAAAAATAACTCAATTGTCTTTTGTTTTTTGTTGAAATCAATTTCCCCTTGAATATCGTCTCTAATTTTCCTTAGCATGGTAAGAACTTCTGGTGTTGTTTTCTCATAGCTCAACAAGAAATTGTTAAATGTGATTGCCGCTTTAATAGCTTCGTTTCACGAAGGGGGCTCCATTGTAGAACTTTCATCATCTTCTTCATCGATATCATCTTTATTAATTCCAATAACGCTTTCAATAATTTCTTCATCAGTCAACAATTGTGCAACTACATTTTCTTCAGGGTGAGTCAGAACATCTTCGACATCCATTGCATTGCAACTACATTATATAGAAAATATTTTTAATGTCCATAAAGTGATACATTGAACACAAGAAGCATAATAAGGTGGGAGATTGAATGGTTCTTTCAAATTGGGCCGTTCATTTGATATACATGCATTGTATACAATAATTAAGTGGAAGCTTGAAAGGTGTTTGTAAACTAAGTATTCTACTATAAATTAATAAAATATTAATTAATATATAAATTAATAATTATTAATTTATCGATTAATTAATAACTCTTTTAATTAATAAATTTTGGTGGTCCCAAGTGTATTATTTTATAGAGTTTCTACTGTACTTTCTTCCTGAATTTACAGCTACTCGATCATCGATCAGCCGGGAAATACTGGTTGGATCCTCGCAGTTGGTCAAATAAGTAGTTCGTCCATCCTTAGCAAGAGTTGCTGGCTCTTGTTGGCTAGCTCGTCCGACTCCTGGTAGCTTGATGTTCATTTGAAAGTCATCGTCCTTTCTCTTGACAAACAGAACTGGGGTTACCCAAAACAGAAATTTTGGTCTGTTATCTTCCTTCTCTATCCACCACTGAAACTACACTGTCAATCCTTGCATTTCCGAAGGTGTAAGTCTCTAGAGTGCATTAACTACAAACGCGGCGCCTGGAATCAAGTCGATGCGAAATTCGACCTGTCGTTGAGGAGATAATTCTGGCAAGTCTTTGGGGAAGATTTCAGGATATTCCCTTATCACAGGGATATCTTCGAGTCTTGGTTCTTAGGCTCCCTTGTCCCCGACATGAGCCAGGAGGATAACACATCCTTTACGCAACAATTTTTGTGTCTTCAAGTAGTTAGTAAATTGTAAGGGCGTGCCCTGCTTCATGTGTCAAGATTGTTTCTTCATTCGCCATCGCGATGCGGATATCAATCTCCTCTTGATCATTTGATAACCAATCCATCCAACTACCTTGTTGAAGCCTCCCAATTCACTGGCAGTAGATCAAGCGTAAACTCACGCTCTCCGGGTCCTATCTTGCCATGTCCCATTTACTTCGTTGGCTTCTACTAGCTTCCCATTAGCTAGTTCTACCGAGTGCGGGTTATCTAACTTACTTACTACTAAACCAAGCATACTTTCAACCTCTAGAAATTCGAAACTAAAATTCGCGACAGTGACGTGACCGTGTCGTCCCAATCAGTCAAAAACCCAATTAAACCTAGGTAGCTAGGGTAAGTCGGGTATCATATCCACGAAGAGCATGTGGTCAGTATCGCCCGACCCGTTCGATTAGTTAGACTACTTACAAACAATGTACAAGGTGATTATGAAGTTTGCTAATTTTATTCGTTTGTTTGGTTTTTAAAATAAATCGGAATGAACCGACAAATTGATGTTATCGAAAACAATGATTTATTATCTAAACTTGTAAACTAAACTACTTAATTGAAAACAGGAATTAAGAATACGGATCACACCCGGTTTCGGTAATTGTAAGTCCTAGGGTTCCTACATGTTTTAATTCAACTCAATTGCATACGATTAGCGGATTTAGTGTACCGTGACTTAGGTGCCAATAACTATCAACGTCCCGAAGAACGGACAAGAATGCACTTTGTAATCAACATAAGTAAATCCTAACCACGACAACGCATAACTACACATAACCATTTCGCAAAGTCATAACTTTTAACATCGTTCGACAATTTACAAATACGAAACAAATGTAACACTATTGTCAATGGTTTCAAAAATCAATACAAATTGTCACAAAGTCGAATCAAAGAACAAATGCATAAACCCTAGAAAATACAACTACCTACACCGGGGTGAATCCGCAGAGACTAGCCGTTCATGGATGGGTGGACGCGATCACCGGCCGACGAACACGAACACGGAGCCATGACCTTGAGTCTTGAGGAGTGGTGGAGGTTAGGGTTTGAAGGTTTGATGGAGAATGATTGAAGATGATGGAGATGGTGATTGTGGAATGGATTAGGGTTATAGGTTAGAGGTGAATGATAGGTGGTGTTAGAGATGTGTGGGAATAGGTTGGTGATCTTGGATGATTGGTAGTGATAGAGATGGATTGGGAATGGCTCAAAGAAGTGGTTTCAAACTCTATCCCAAGTGTAACTCCCCCTTTTCCCAAAATTGACTTTTTCTCTAAAAAATCCCGTTTTTACCAATCAGCCAGTGTGCAGCAGATAATGCGTCAATTTGTGGCCTTTCAAAACCTTATATTTTGATTCGTCTCGTCGAGCTACCCCAAATGCATATATTATAAGCCCCGAAACTCATTTTCTAGCTCAGGATAAGCCAAAATGAAGTTTGGACTATTTCTGGCGCAGTGTTCAGCTCAGTTTTGCCTCTTTTTGCATTTTCTTCAATTATGTTCTCTCTAGCATCCGCCCAAAGCTTCAGTAAATCTCTAAAATGCACCTTAAACCCGTCAATGCCTGCAAAACACAAACCATATCAAAGTAGTGTATTCTAGAAAGTAACTTCGTGTAATTAACCGAAATTAAAACCATTAAGCTATGGAATTTTACCAGCCCATCACATCCCCACACTTGTCTTTTGCTTGCCCTCAAGCAAATATGTTTTTCACTTTCACGTGGGTCGCACGAGAAACACACTCCCCATTCCCGAGACAAGGGTTAAGGTCTAATGTCATGCTCTGTTCAAACTTTTTTACAATTTTCGACATATTTAACGGTAATGTGATTTCACATACACAAATGGTTACCCAAGATTAACCCGCCCGTGAAACCAACAATTCATGCACATCCCTCACAATGTCCTCTCCACTCGGCTTGTAAATTGGCTAATATTTATAATGTATTAGCACTTCAAAGACTATTCACTCAAAACCGATTAGAACACATACCCGCATAAGCTTGCAACTCAATCATTCTCCACCATTGATCACGAACACTAAGCACAAGTCATAAGGTCTTTGTAAGGGTTGTAACGGAGCTAGGCTAAGAGAAGGAAATAGGATATTTAAAGTGGCTAAGGTGATGAAAATTCGATTTTTATTACAACGCAACTATTCTAAACACGAGTAAACTATAAACATCAACTATGAGGCAATGATTTTCGCCTTTTATTCAACAACTAGAAACACATATTTTTGTTCTTTTCTCAACAATTTTTCTCTTTTTTTTTCACAACTTTTCTGAATTTTTCGATTTTTTTTTTTTTTTTTACAAAATGTAAAGCACAACTATACAAACAAATAGACATACAATCGAATTTTCATCACACGGGTTTAAAAGAAAAGGTTTAAGGTTATGGGCTAAATGGGTTGTCAAACGAAAGGATTAGGCTCAAAGTGGGCGACTAGGGGATTTATTTGGGTAAGGATAGATAAATGGTTTTAAAGGAAAAGGTTTACCTAATGCCTTAATCATTCTCGTGCTTGTATTCGGTCTATGGTCTCAAACGTATCAAAAGATGCAAGTTCTACAATACATGACTAATGGTCCACTCAAACAAATAAACATGTACATGTAAATCTATGATGTGAAAGTGGCTCCAAACCTCACGTGTAAAGGGTATGGTATGTGACATGCATGATATGTTAGTTTCTTAGGCGAATTATTCCCAAATAACCACCCGCTAAATACGCGTCATTCTATTAATTTGAACTTGATTATGACAAAAGACCAAATGGGTTGTGACATCCCTCGTTGACTTAGTTACTTGTGCTTTAAGACCGCTTTTGAAACAAGACATTTTTGAAAATTTTTTGAAATTTTCCCCCATCCCCACACTTGAGGTGAACATTGTCCTCAATGTGTAGTATTTAAATGAATGGGTCAAAATCTAAAACTTTTACTACTCCCCCCATCCCCACACTTGAGGTACACATTGTCCTCAATGTGTAAGAACTAGAGTATTAAACGCACAAGGGATGTGACACGGCTAATTCCCCCAAAATTTCACCCCGGAAAAAAATAAAATACAAAATACAATCCACTTATTATTAAACTAATAATCGAAGTAAAAAGGAAACGCATGCACCTGATTTTTTTTTCGCTTGATGCTCACATCTTCCTCTTCTCCTCATAAAAACGGTTGTCCCGCGAACATGTTGTACCTACAAATTCTAATCCTTGTGTAGAAGCATGCTTCTCACAACCATCAAAATTTGTTAGTTACCTAGTTCTACCCTTTTTATGAACACATTACCAAGCCATGTGTTATTTCACTTCGATTTGTGTGGAAAATAATTTACAACAATAACAAACCTAACTCACTTTCGTAGGAATCATGGTTGCATTTAGCTTATGCAACAAGCCCTTTTAAACCCCCCAATAGCCTGGGAGGACGAGAGGTCTCGTGAGGGTTATATAGGGAACACACCCACAAAGTTCATTTAACTAAGAAAAATAAAATAGAGTAAACTGCCATTTTGGTCCCTGTGGTTTGGCCAGTTTTGCCACTTTAGTCCAAATCTCAAACTTATTACATCCAGGGCCCTGTGGTTTGCATTTTGTTGCCATTTTGGTCCAAAAATCAAATTACTGATTATTTGGGTAATAAAGTATGGTTATTTTGTCTTTTTCACAGGGGCAAAATGGTCCATCTAAATTTATTATAACCTATTATTAATTAAATAAATTAAAATAAATATGCCTTTACGTCATTAAAGACCAATATATAATTTCACCTACCCCAAATTTCTTTATCTTCCCCCACATTTCATCTCATCAGTGAAATCACCACCATGGTCTGCATATCAACAACAATCATAACAATAATGGATGCTTTCATGGATGCTCTCACCTTGCTAAGATACTGGAAGGGTAACATTCATGGCGGTGATAAAACACCTACCAATGCTAACGTCATCACCCCCACACCCACCATTACCGCCACTGGCAACACCACCACCATTGTTACCGGCGTCAGCAGTCACGCTTCAGAAACAGAAGACGATGAAAATGATGATAACCGACCAGATTTTGAACAAACCCACATCACCGTCCACTAACAGCAGCTGCAACACCACCACCCGGGTCAAAATCCAAACCCGGATCCGAACCCGAACCGGAACCCGGATCATGCAGAAGATGAGGGTGGGTTGAATGGGTACCAGAAGATCCAGATAGATATAGGGAAGAAGCAGAGGATAAGTTACCCGGAAAATGGGGGTGGGTCGGGTCATGAAAGCGGCTCGGGTGATCTTCAGGCGGTTGTTTCGGTTCAACCCGAGGTTTCACATTTGGGTTGGGGGCATTGGTATACTCCAAGAGCTTGAGATTGCTACAAATGGGTTTGCTGATGAGAATTTGATTGGTGAAGGTGGGTATGGGATTGTTTATGGTGGAGTGTTGGATGATAAGTCTATTGTTGCTGTCAAGAATTTGATGAATAACAGGTTCAATTTTGAATAAATCTGTGTGTTGAATCGATTTAGTTTGTGTTTTGGTGAATTTGCTGCCAAATTTTGTTCAGTTTTCGATCGTTTTGAGTAAATCTGCGCGTATGAATCGATTTAGTTTAGGTTTTGGTGAATTTGCTGTCAGATTCTGCTGTTAATGTTCATATCGATTTAGTTTAGGTTTTGGTGAATTTGCTGTTTGTAGCAGGTCTGATTTCAGGAGGTGGCGGTGGTGGTGGTGCTTGTGGCGGTGGTGAATTTGGGGAAGGAGATGCCTTTTCTTGAAGATGATGTTCTTGATGATGAAGTTTGATGGTTGTTGTCTGTATTTTGAAGATGATGTTCTTGATTTGTTGTTGAAGATGATGTTCTTGATGATGAACTTTGATTTGTTGTTGTCTGTATTTTGAAGATGATGTTCTTGATAATGATGTTATTAACAGTGTTTGGGATTTATAATCTGGGTTTGAAGATAAAGAGGTGGTGTTTGGGATTTATATTCAGAGTTTAGGGGGTGTTTGGGATTTATAATCAGTTTAGGGGGTGTTTGGATTAATAATCATTTACAATAAAACCAAAATGACAAAAATACCCCTGGAGATAAGGACAAAACAGGGGGGTTGAAATTGGGAATTCTAGTCAAATTTCACTTTTGGACCAAAATGGCAACAAAATGCAAACCACAGGGCCCTGGATGTAATAAGTTTGAGATTTGGACTAAAGTGGCAAAACTGGCCAAACCACAGGGACCAAAATGGCAGTTTACTCAATAAAATAAAACGAATAATAGTACAAACTCTACAACAATTATACCTGATTTTCCTCTCATGGTGGTCGAAGTGCACATTTGCCTACCGAGTTTCCAACATATGCTCGGTATTTGGCATGCCGAATCCATTCTCTTTTTATTTTACGCGGCATGCGTATTAAGCTACTTTGGGGTCGTTTCTTGACGAATTGGCCAATGTCTTGCAACGCCACCCTTCGAATCCTTATACCCGAACACGCATCCCCAACTTTGTTGGTTGGAGTGATAAGTATTGGAGAGGGGTAGGGATGAACTTGGGCTTCTTTTGGCTCTGACTTGTCTTCAGGCGTTATATCTTCAGTTTGGTTCAAACAATCGCTTTCTTGCTCCGGAAGATCCATAACCTCTTCCACCACATCACCATCAACCATGGTACCATTAGCCAACACCTCTTGGTCTCGTCTAAGTTGAGCCAGTTCTTCGGTGAGTTGACCCACTTGCTTTGCCAATGCCTCGTGAGCTTTATCTCTCACCTCAAGTTCCTTCTTCAATTCCATCTTAATTTCTTGCCTTGAATCTTTTATTACATTCAGGATCGCATCAAGCTTTGAAATTATTGAATCTTGAGGTTCCTCGTATGCCGGTTGAGGGTATTCATTATAATAATCATCATACTCCTCCCGGTAACTTGAGAAATGTGGCAATTCGGGTTTATAGTAGTATTCTTGATAATGTGGTGGTGGCTTGTAACCGGACTTTATTTTTTCTTTCCAAAACACTGGATCTTTCCAAAACACTGGACAATCCTCATGTATGTGAACTTTTCCACAACAAGGACATGACTGATAAGCGTCATTTTCTTGCTCCGGTGGTGCAAGCGGTTCAAAGTTGGGATAATAGAAGGGTGTCCCGCCATCATCATAGTAAACCCTCACATATCCTTTTTCTCGCCTATATTCAGAGCAATACCTCCCACGATTTCCGTATTTAACTTCAAACATTGGACAATCCTCAACCCAGTGACAGTTGCTCCCACAACATATACATGGGTCATCATCTACCCAATTCATGTTGAAAGATGGTACCTGCAAAACATGTACCTGCACAAACAAGCTCGACCACCCAAAGTAAAATCACAAAAATACAAGAAAGAAAATCTAAACTAAAATCGAACAAGCAATGAAATACTAAGCGCACTAGCTCCCCGGCAACGGCGCCATTTTGACGTGACCGTGTCGTCCCAATCAGTCAAAAACCCAATTAAACCTAGGTAGCTAGGGTAAGTCGGGTATCGTATCCACGAAGAGCATGTGGTCAGTATCGCCCGACCCGTTCGATTAGTTAGACTACTTACAAACAATGTACAAGGTGATTATGAAGTTTGCTAATTTTATTCGTTTGTTTGGTTTTTAAAATAAATCGGAATGAACCGACAAATTGATGTTATCGAAAACAATGATTTATTAACTAAACTTGTAAACTAAACTACTTAATTGAAAACAGGAATTAAGAATACGGATCACACCCGGTTTCGGTAATTGTAAGTCCTAGGGTTCCTACATGTTTTAATTCAACTCAATTGCATACGATTAGCGGATTTAGTGTACCGTGACTTAGGTGCCAATAACTATCAACGTCCCGAAGAACGGACAAGAATGCACTTTGTAATCAACATAAGTAAATCCTAACCACGACAACGCATAACTACACATAACCATTTCGCAAAGTCATAACTTTTAACATCGTTCGACAATTTAAGAATACGAAACAAATGTAACACTATTGTCAATGGTTTCAAAAATCAATACAAATTGTCACAAAGTCGAATCAAAGAACAAATGCATAAACCCTAGAAAATACAACTACCTACACCGGGGTGAATCCGCAGAGACTAGCCGTTCATGGATGGGTGGACGCGATCACCGGCCGACGAATACGAACACGGAGCCATGACCTTGAGTCTTGAGGAGTGGTGGAGGTTAGGGTTTGAAGGTTTGATGGAGAATGATTGAAGATGATGGAGATGGTGATTGTGGAATGGATTAGGGTTATAGGTTAGAGGTGAATGGTAGGTGGTGTTAGAGATGTGTGGGAATAGGTTGGTGATCTTGGATGATTGGTAGTGATAGAGATGGATTGGGAATGGCTCAAAGAAGTGGTTTCAAACTCTATCCCAAGTGTAACTCCCCCTTTTCCCAAAATTGACTTTTTCTCTAAAAAATCCCGTTTTTACCAATCAGCCAGTGTGCAGCAGATAATGCGTCAATTTGTGGCCTTTCAAAACCTTATATTTTGATTCGTCTCGTCGAGCTACCCCAAATGCATATATTATAAGCCCCGAAACTCATTTTCTAGCTCAGGATAAGCCAAAATGAAGTTTGGACTATTTCTGGCGCAGAGTTCAGCTCAATTTTGCCTCTTTTTGCATTTTCTTCAATTATGTTCTCTCTAGCATCCGCCCAAAGCTTCAGTAAATCTCTAAAATGCACCTTAAACCCGTCAATGCCTGCAAAACACAAACCATATCAAAGTAGTGTATTCTAGAAAGTAACTTCGTGTAATTAACCGAAATTAAAACCATTAAGCAATGGAATTTTACCAGCCCATCAGACAGTATCTAACAACACGGATGCATATCGTTGAGTAATATGGGACGTACCGATATCCACGCTTGGATTCCTGGTGTGCCTTCCTAGCTCTGCTACTGAGCTTTTATCCCTGTGCCTGATTCTTCTTAGGGCAGTATTTTTTGAAATGTTTCTTGCTCCCACAGTTAAGACAACCTTGAGCGCGTTTTTGTTTGTCACTCGCTCTGCCTTGATAATTGTCATTGTCGTTGTTTCCTCCGAGATTCTCGCTAGCATCTTGGCCTTTACTTCTATGTTCAGTATTTTGCCTACAAGTTTCTTTAGGATGCCCCCTCTTACCACAGTTATCACATTTTCCATATTTACATCGCCCGACATGATAACGTAGACAATTGTCGCATTTAGGTAGGATACCCATGTAGTCTTTTCCCTTTTTGGCCTCCTTCTCTTTACTCACCCGAGTAACCCTTTTGAAATTTACGAGCTTTCTCTTGTTATCCCCAGATGACTCTACGGGAGTCTCATTTTTCTCTTCCGGAGTGGAAAATTTTCCTTGTCTAATCGCTTCTTCAGTGAGCGCCACACTCATGTCGATTGCTTCAATGATTGTTGAAGGCTTAGATGTTGTTACCAGGCTTAGAATCTGAGGTGCCAGTTCCCCGATGAAACGTTCGATCTTCCTAGATTCTGGTTCCACCAAACGCAAAGCAACTTGTGATAATTCGCCAAATCTTTGCACCTATTCAGCTATCTTTGAACCTTCCATTTTCAAGTTCCATAGTTCAGTTTCCAATTTCTGGACTTCTGCCCTAGAGCAATAACTCTTACGCATCAGTTCTTTCAGTTCGTCCCACGTCAAAGCATACGCAGCGGTCTCGCCCATTGTTTGAACCTGAAGGTTCCACCATGACAGAGCCCCATCTACAAATAGTCCAGCTACGTACGTGACCTGACATTCTGGGGCACATTTGCTCAACTGTAAGACAGAATTCGTCTTCTCCACCCAACGCACGAAAGCTAATGCACCCCCAGTGCCGTCGAATCCTCGAGGTTTGTGGTTCAAGAACTGCTCGTAAGTGCAGCCGCTGGGTGGGTTATTTCCTGAGGTACCTCCACCGTGTTCGGAGCGAAGGGCCTCGAGTGGTGCGATGGCTTGCGAGATGCGCCCTTGCAGTTCTGACTCTGCTGTTGTTGGCAGAGGGTTGTTGGTATCGACGTTCCCTTGTATCGACATCTTCTGAGAAGAAGATTGGTTAGGTCAGGTCTTACTTATTCGGGGAGTGCGTATAGTTGTTTAGAGATCATATGCACATACACATAATAGGTTATCATACCAACCAATCAAGCAATAGTATAATCATAGTATAACCAAGTAATTCGCTAATTATGTTTAATGAGAGCATAACAAGCAAGCATGTAGCATTATAATTATAGCACACACAAATAGATTAATAACGTGCTTGACGCGGACATAGCGGCTGAGCTCTCGTTGGTCATTGATCACAAAGTATTGTCACATGTTTAGTGATGATTGGCTTCCCCTTATTCCCTGACCACAATTGTATTGTCTTCCAAAATGTATCATATCGACAGGGACACAGGGTCACCCTACCCTTGTCCATTAAATATATTAGTGTATCAAAATTACGTAGTCAGATGTGGTCTTCAAAAGTTTCTACAATCCCGGTTTAGCATTAGTATCTTTACCCAAATGTAATGCAATCCGCATAATCCAGAAACCAACTACTCTGGTGACTGAGGTGGAGGAGGAAAGAAAAGTAAACTGCTAGCAGGCGTAAACTCCTCCTCAAGCTTGTATATACATCGAAGTAGTTAACTGATCTGCCGCTCGATAGTAAAGAAACGGGCATAAAAAACCTGGGAAAGGCGTTATAGCAGCAGATGAGAGCGCAAATGAAGTCTTTGATAATTGTGGAGGATCAAAGTATACTGGCAATAAACAGGGTGGAGGTTGTGGTGTCAGCTCAAGCTCCAAAAGTTGCGACTTATATCCTCAAATTGTAACTGATGTTACAGGAGCACTCATTCCGTGTGTAGCCTCCATAATGTGAGGGATGGCAAGGGACTAAAATCAGTATAGTGTATTATAGGAACCATCGAAATGGCTCGTCCAGTTGTGTAGAGGTGAGTGTAGCAAACGGTGCGACTTATGAAGTCGGGAAAAATGCTGCTGTAGCAAAAGAATCGTCATGCGGGTGCTGACCTGGAGTACTCTTTCGGGGTGCGGGCAAGTCCGGAAAGGAAACGATAAGTATGCCAGTGCAATGGGCGTCGGTCTCCATAGGGGAAAAAGAGCAACATCAGCGGTTATGGGTGCAAAAACAAACGTTTCAACCAATAAGGAGATTGTCAGGTGCTGGTACTGGGTCAGATAATAGGGGTGCAATGTCTAGTAAACCAAAAGAAACAGGGTCATGACCAAGTAAAGGTGCAGGATCAGTAGGTGCAACATCAAGCTGACCCAAAAGGTGCAGAAGCTAGCTCAGGAGCAGGCCCTGGGTCGTATAACGGTGTGGTGCCTCGAGCAGGTGTTAGTGCAGCAGTCATAACGGCGTCATCGTCTGTGTCAGTAGTTGAAAGATGTAATCCGGCCGTCTATAAGGCTGTAAATGTCACAGACTCAAAGGAGTCTGAAATCGAGTGTATACTAGAATCAGAGGGTAGCTTGACAACAGGGATCTCAAAATGTGCAATTAGTAACAATGTCCTCATCAAAATTTCCATCGTCCTGGGGGTCAATAGGAGGATCATCAACAAGCAGATTAATGTCGCCATCAAACAATTCATCAAAAAGGCGGATTCTCGGGGAAAATGACCACGAGAGGTACGACGTCGAGGATCAGAGCCATGATGTGCTCGCCATCGAAGTGTCCAAATGATAAGATGGTCGTGGACCGAAACAAGAATGACAGAAAGATTCTCGTCAAGGAAGCCATCAGCAATGGTAATTCATCGCCAAAGTCTGGCAGCGCGGACGGTTGGAAGTCGTCCTCGTCCTTGGTCAGCATGTCAGGGTTACTTTCAGTGTCTGACGTAAATATCTCCGGCGCAGGTATGGTCTCATCAGGTGTGGTCCCTTCATCTGTGGCGGTGGCCATAGGGTCGTCATCATCTGACAATTCGTTCCCTGAGGAAGGTGACGTGTGTGCCGGTACATAATAGTCATAGCATGCATATTCATAGTAATCTTTAACACTTTGTGTATTGCAAACAAAGACATTTCATAATGTAATCATGTATCCACATATTCGTCCTGGTCTTCCCAGACAAGCCTCCCAGTCCCTCAGACTAATCACCCAGTCTCTCAGACTAATACACCCAGTCTCTCAGACTAAACCTCCCCAGTCTCTAGGACTGAACTCCCCCAGTCTCTAAGACTGAACTCCCCAGTCTCTAAGACTAAACTCCCTGGTCTCTAAAACTAAATCCCTGGTCTCTAAGACCAACTCCCAGTCTCTAAGACTAAACTCCCTGGTCTCTAAGACTAAATCCCTGGTCTCTAAGACTAAATCCCTGGTCTCTAAGACCAACTCCCAGTCTCTAAGACTAAACTCCCTGGTCTCTAAGACCAATCCTCCCAGTCTCTAGGACTAATTATCCCCAGCCTCTAAGGCTGATCCTCCCTCAGCCTCTAAGACTGAACCTCCCTCAGTCTCTAAGACTGAACCTCCCTCAGTCTCTAAGACTGAACTATAAACATAAATTTTGAAATGTGTATGTATGCCTTTTGTTTGTAAAAATGTTTGTTGCCTGGATCTGGACGTTTTGTGTATGCAATGAAAAATAAGTCGTGAAAACATTTTCGTGAGAGCCCTAATGATCGTAGTCTAGACTCGAGAAAGAATCCTAGTTCGCTACGATCGAAGCTCTGATTCCAAGCTGTCACACCCTGACTTTTGCGGAAACGTGATTATGGTGTGACTTTCTTAATATCATTGCATTCAATCATAACATCATCTATATGATAAAACCATAGGTTTGTCATCCATTAAATAAGTTCAAAACATAACAACATTGTTTTAAAACGTAGACACCAAATTCAAGTTTTACAAATCGTACAAATTGCTTTTTGAGTTCATTAAGGACTTGTCAAAAGATATTGAATAATACTAAGGTTAGGAAGACGTGTCTCGTCCAGGAATAGGACACACTAACCAAACTCAAAGACCATGGATGCCATCTTTATTCTTAACGCAGCATAAAAACTTCCAACGCCCGCCAGATCCACTTTACAAAATCCCTGAAATACGTGTAGTTTGAAAAACATCAACAAAAGTTGAGCGAGTTCATGTGTTCATTTGTGTGTATGTATAAACCTTTGAAAATGTTGTAAGTATGTATGTAAGTCCCTGGTATGTAGCAATAAGGAAAAAGAGATCACCACTGGGTTGCAAAGCCAATGGTACGTGTGAAGTGATGCAGGAAGACTCAAACCTAGCAGATTTGTTACCGGGCTTTGGCTGTAAGACATAGTCACCACATGGTCCACTCAGTGGACTCAGGAGTGGGGCTCGCTACACCCGAATAGATCTATCACTCATATCCCTCGGTCCTACAACGAGGATTGATGGTCTTAAGTTTCCGCCTACCCACTCACATGATCTAAGTAGTAAACCCTCCTTAAGCTAATCATACCATGTATAAATTGTCTGTAATAATTGTAACATGTATTTCACCCCCGAAGTATAAAACTGAAAACAGTTAAGAGAAAAGGGGGACATGAACTCACAGTATTGCGTCTTCAGTATGTGTAACCCAAGTCTCCTCAGCCAACACGACTACCTACAGTGTACTAACGTCTATTAGACGAACGGGCCGTGCCTTTGCTTAGTATGAAGGTTTTTGAGTTACGTTTCTTGTGTTCCCAAAATTATTCCAAGTTATAATCATTAGTTAATGTTTGGATTAATTGCTAAACAATATTTCATATTCCTACTTCTCAAGTATTATAACTTCGCATTTTCCTTCCCAAGGATGGGGGTATCTCAGACATATATTTTCGTATTAGTATTTGTATATCTTTTCAAAAATTCATTCAAACTATTCTCAATCAACAATATACAATCTTTATTTACCAAACTAGTAAAAAACAAGGATAAACTATAAATTTATGATCTTGGAAATTTATAAAAGCATGTAGTAACTTACTAGCACACTTAGTAAGTCTTGTTACCTTCCAAAATGTGATTAGTTCCTTTAAAGCTTCATTTTTAAAGAGTTTGAATATTTACAACTTCTAGTCATATTTTCAAAAAATATTTCTTTGTGAAATTTTCTCATTACACAAGTGTTTCTAGACTTGTTTATCCACTAAAAATGTGTTAAGTTTATGTAAGATCCAAGTTTTAACAAAACTCATACTTTTCACTTGGTTCTTCCTAAAAACCACTCATGGATCTTTAGATCGACAAGATTATAACTCACTTTGATCTTTATTTTTCAAGAAAACATGTATTTATTCAAGTTCATAGTTTATGTGTGGATGTTTCCACTTTTCACCATCCTACACATTTCTAACTTTCACATATTGCTAGTTCATGTTTTTAATTATGATCTAGCAAATCCATATGATGATTCATATCATTTCTACTAACAAATAACAATCAACAACCATAACAACACAAAATAACATGATTTCTTCATCAACTTAACACTACTTCATCACAAAGTTAGTTTATGTCAAGACTTTGTTTATGTTTCTTTAGAGTTCTTATCTTTTCATCATTCTTTTAACTATTAACCATCAAAATAAAGAAGAGAATGAAGATTTAAGATACTTACCACTAGCACAAGGCTAGGGGAGTTCAAGAGTGTAAAAGTGATGGATAAAAGAAGATGAAAGAGGTGCTTGAGCTTCCGGACACACCAAGCTTGCTTGTATGATCCCTAGCACCCTTGTATGCATGTAGATTGCTTGAAAAATGAAGTGAGGGTGGTGGTATGGTGGTGGTTGTTCTCGGCCGATCAAGAGGGAGAGAGGAAGAGTGTTTTGTTGTTTGGAAGATGAAGATGAAATGAAGTTAAGTGACTAGTGGATTTATAAAACAACCTTCCAACATATCATAATCCTTTGGTCCAATTGTTCACTAATTACTAAACAATATCAATTAAACAAATGAATAAAATCATGGGGGTGTCCCCACTTGCATAACCAGTTTCGAAGGGAGGGGGTATAGGGTTGGGTTGCAACTTATAGTTAGTGATTTAGTTACTAATCTAGTTTGAATTTAAGTGTGTAGTTAGTGTCTTTTGTGTGTTATTAAATATATAGTGTGTTAGGGTGTTCGGGGACCCTAACTAGCTCAGAAAAATAAAAACAATGTGTTTGACAATATTTTTGTGTTCCGGGTAAAGTCTGGTTGTTCGGTTGTGTGTTGTCCCTTAAAGTGCTTAATTAATCCGTAATGTGTCTTTTATAATACTTTTTGTGTCACAATTAATTCCCGACACTTTGGAAAGTATCTAGGACCATTTTGTCAAGTTTTTGCACATTACTAGCATAGTTAAATGCTGAATTTTGTTATTAAGTGCAGAATTCTGCATTTAGAGCGTGTTTTAGGCACTTCCCGACACTATAACTATCACCTAGTGACGCAGTTTTATGGTCCTCACTTCCCTACACTCCCTACTAGTGTAGTACCCTGTCTCTGGCTCATACTGGCCTAAAAAATATTGTCTGTTTAGGTGCTGGCATTGTCAGCATGATTCTGAGTTATCCGCTCACTGTGCTAACTGTGCTTTGTGCATCAAATTTGTCACTAAAGGTTGTATGTAATATATGGAGTGACAGTATGAATGTGATGCATATGTATGTATGATGCAAAAATCATAAAGCAGTTTAATTCGTCAGTTGTAATTAAGCACAGTCATTAAACATAAACCAATATTAATTAAACATACGGATGCATGCAAATTTTGACAGTTGTCACAAATAGATCTATCACTCATGTCCCTCGGTCCTACGAGGAGGATTAATGGCCTTAAGTGTTATACCCATCCTTCACATGATCTAGCAGTAACCCTCCTTAGCTAACCATACCATGTATAAAACGTTTGTAATAATTGTAACATGTATTCCACCCCCGAAGTTATAAAACTGAAAACAGTTAAAAGAAAAGGGGGACATGAACTCACAGTATTGCGTCTTCAGTACTGGCAACACAAATCTTCTCAGCAAACACGACTACCTATAGCGTACTAATGTTTATTAGACGAACGGGCCGTGCCTTGGAGTTTAATGTTTCTGAGTTACGTTTCTTATGTTCCCAATATTATTCCAAGTTATAATTACTTGTTAAAATAATAATCATTTTAACTTTAAATTATATTTAGTTTTGGAATAATTTGTTAATCAATATTTGTAACAATACTTCTCAAGTATTTAAATCCGTATCTCCTTCCCAAGGATGGGGGTATTTCATACGTGTATATCCGTATTCTTGTATTTGTAGTTCCAAATTAATATATTCTCAAGTCTCGCTTAGAATATATATATATAGGGAGGAGCTCATGCGAGAACCACCATTATTGTGAGAACCGCGAGAACCAATGTGAACACAACCTAAAATAGCTAAAAAAACCTAAACCCCCACACCCCCCCCCCCAAAACCTAACCCCCCCCCCCCCCAAGCTAAATGCTAAAACTAAAACCCCCAAAAAACCTAACCCCCCACCCACCCCCCACCCCCCCAAAAAAAACCTAAACCCCCCTCCCCCACCCCCCAAAAACCTAAACCCCCCCACCCCCACCCCTACCCCCCAAGCTAAAATGTTAAAAACTAAACCCACAAAAAACCTAAAAAAAATATAAACTTTTTTATTATTTTTTATGTTAAAATCGCTACTTTTAGAAGCCAAAATTTTTTTTTTTTGCTTCGAAAAGTAGCGATTTTTTTATAAAAAATATAAAAAAAATTTTTTGTGTGATTTTTAGCTATTTTTAGGCATTTTTGGTTGTGTTCACATTGGTTCTCGCGGTTCTCGCAATAAGAGGTGGTTCTCGCATGATATTCTCCCTATATATATATATATATATATAAAAGACACTTGTGTGAATATTTGTATACGTTGTGAAATAGTTATAATATTTTAGGGTAAAATAATATAACTTAACAAAATACCAAGATTTTACAATCTAGAATAATACCAAAAATCACAAAGGAATAAATATATAAGTTACACACTTAATATTGTGGAACCGAACGATAGAACGTAACTTACAAGATATTTGGGAAAATACCATTAGGTGGGGGTTAGTTTTTTTTTAGGTTTTTATAGCTATTTTAGGTTGTGTTCACATTGGTTCTCGTGGTTCTCACAATAAAGGTGGTTCTCGCATGAGCTCCTCCCTATATATATATATAGGGTAAGGTTCATGCGAGAACCACCCTTATTGCGAGAACCAATGTGAACACAACCTAAAATAACTAAAAAAACCTAAAAAAACCTAACCCCCAACCCCCAAAACCTAAACCCCCCACCCCCCCCCCCAAAAAAAAAAACTAACCCCCCCAAGCTAAATGATAAAAACTAAAACCCCAAAAAAACCTAAAAAAACCTAACCCTCCCCCACCCCCCCAAAAACCTAAACCCCCCACCCCAAGCTAAAATGCTAAAAACTATACCACAAAAAACCTAAATAAAAACTAAAAAAAATCTAAAAAAATCAAAAAAAAATCTAATTTTATTTTTAATATTTTTTATGTTAAAATCGCTACTTTTAGTAGCAAAAAAAAAAAAAAAAATTAAAAAAAAAACTTTTTAAAATTTTTTTTGACTTCGAAAGTAGCGATTTTTTTATAAAAAATAATATTTTTTTTTGTGTGATTTTTAGCTATTTTTAGGCATTTTGGTTGTGTTCACATTGGTTCTCGCGGTTCTCGCAATAAGAGGTGGTTCCTAACGGATCTTTGTCCTATATATATATATATTCTAAATTTATATTCCCCCATTTTTATTTATAAAAACCAACCTCCAATATTTCTATTTTTGTTACAAAAATTATGACAAATTTTATATTGAAAACTTATGATCAAAATACACTTGTAAATGTTTGTTAGAAAATATTTCTTTAAGTGTTTATATTTTTAGAAAATTTTGCTATAGTTTCCCCTAAAAATGGAGGTGTCCATGCTATCAAAGCATATCATTTTCTTTTCAAAAATCATCACAAACTAACAATAACCAATCCCTAAACAACTTACCCTTACCAAGTGCAAAAACTATACAATTTACATAACAACATGAACTTGATCTTTCACAAAAACTTGTAGTAACTTGGTAGTGTTTTTAGTTGGTTTAGTTACCCCTTAAAGTGTGTTCACTTCTTTAAAAATCTCATTCTTGAAAGGTTTGGATGTTTACAACTTGTAAACATGTTTTACAAAAACGTTTCTTTATGAAATATTTTTGTTTCTCTAGTGTTTCTACACTTGTTTCATCACCAAAAATAGTATAAGTTTAAGTAAGAATCAAGATCTTCTAAAAATCATATTTTGAACTTGGTTCTTTTGGAAAACCATTCATCATTCTTAGATTCATAAGATTGCTAGCTTACTTTGTTTATTATTTTTCAAGAAATCATATCTTTATTCAAGTTCATGCTTATATATGAGGATGATCTTCTTGTGTTAACACATAATCATCCTCTAACTTGCTAGATCATGTGTTTAATCACAATCTAACAAGCTCCTCATGATGATCAACATCACAATCTCAAGTAAATAACAAGCAAACATTATTCATACCCTAAACAACATAGTTTCATCACTATTTCATCATATGTATGCTTTTTTTCATGATTCAAGTTTATGTCTTTTAGTGTTCTTGTGATTTCAACATACTACATCTTTTAACCAATCAAAATTAGAAGTAACAAGGGTTATGAGAGTCTTACTACTAGCTCTATGGCTAGCTAAGAAACAAGTGTGAAGATGATGAGAAAAGTGATGGATAAAAGCTCCTAGATGAGGTCCTTCTACTTCCAATGCTTCTAAGCTTCTTAGATATGCTTAAGACACCTTAGGGAACCCTTGGATTGTATGAGAATGGAATGAAAATGGAGGAGTGTGTGTGTGTGGTTTGAGCCGTAGACAAGGGGGAGAAGAAGGAGGTTTTGTGTGTATTGGTGAAATGTGAGAAATGAGCTCTAAACTTAACATGCATTACTTATAACCAATTTCCCCTAAATCCTTTGTGTAATGTGTCATTTAGGGGGGGGGGGGACATGATCTAATAAACAAAGGAAATAAAATCAAGGTGTGTAAGGGCCATGATGGCCGTAGATTAGGTGGGGGGGGGGGGGTTTAGTATAGGTTAAACTAAATAGTTACAATCTAGTTTATTTTTAAGTATTAGTTACATATGTTAGTTAGTAGATATTTTGTAAGAGGTGTCATGATGTTCGGGGACCATAACTAGCCAAGAAATAATAAAACAATGCTTCTAGTAATATTTTGGTGTTGCGGGTAGTGTCCGGTTGTTCGGTTATATACCGGTTCGTTAAAGTGCTAAGTTATACCGTAGAGTGTCCTTTATGTAACTTCTTGTGACACTTTCAATTCTCGATACTTAGGAAAGCATACAGGACCATTTTGCCATATTTTTGCATGTTACTAGTTTATTAAAATGCTGAATTTTGCTGAAATATGCATAATTCTGCACTTTAAGTGGGTTTTAGGCACTTTCCGGCACTTAAACTATCATCTAATGACTCAGTTTTATGGTCCTTACTTCCCTACACACCCTACTAGTGTAGTACCTTGTTTCTGGCTCATACTGGGTCTCAAAACATTGTCTGTCTATGTACTGAACATCGTCAGCATTTTTCTGAGTTATCCACTAACTGTGCTAACCGTGCTTTGTGCGTCATTTATGTCACTAAAGTCTGCATGTGATAATGTGGTGACATCATGTAATATGTGATGCACATGTAAGTATGATGTAGAAATTAGAAAACAGTTTAAGTCATCAGTTGTAATTAAGCACAGTCATTAAGCACTAATCAATATTAATTGTACGGATACCTGTATTTATGAGGGTTATCACATTCTCCCCCTGTTAAGAAAATTTCGTCCCGAAATTTTAGTTCTGCTACTAGTTTCAGGGGTCTTGGGGAACAAATGTGGGTATTTTGCTTTCATGCGATCCTCACGCTCCCAAGTGAACTCTGGCCGTGACGGGCGTTCCAACGAACCTTGACGAGCTTAACACTACTCCTGCGTGTCTTGTTAACCTTCCAATCAGTAACCTTAACAGGTTCTTCAGTAAAGTGGAGTGTGTCGTCAATATGAACTTCGTCGGCAGGAATGACAACTGTTTCTTGAGCTGGACTCTTTTTCAAATTAGATACATGAAATGTATCATGAACGCCATTCAGTTCCGCGGGTAAATCCAACTTGTAGGCTACAAGGCCAATCCTTTCCAGGATTTTGAATGGACCAATGTATCGCGGGTTCAACTTTCCACGCTTCCCAAAGCGTGCTACACCCTTCCAGGGTGAAACCTTTAACAAAACCATATCTCCTACCTCAAACTCCAGAGGTTTCCTTCTTCGGTCTGCATAACTCTTTTGTCGATCACGAGCCGCTTTGATGCGCTCTCGGATCTATGTAATCTTGTCTGTCGTCTCTTGTGTCACACCCCAACCGATGGCGGAATCATCGGGGCGCGACACTAGGCGAATCAGATTGCTCAAGAGAATCCATAACAACTATGTTGCGATAATATTTAATACATTCGTTATCCCATACTAACAAATAATACAATCACATAAGTTATCACAGATTTCTTGTCCTCTCGAACAATACAAATCCGACAACCTAGATTTTAGTTGAGTTTCTAGACTTCCTAGCTTGATTTGAAATAGCCTGCGATCTAACCTGCAACATACGTTAAAATATTTGTCAATACAAAAGTATTGGCGAGTATACAGGTTTGATATGTATAGCGTAATAGATTAAAACGTGTAGCGAATTTCCACATGCATAAACGTAACACACGACATATATACTCACAAAGCTGATACTACCAACTAAGTCCTCGATGCTCGAATATGCGATGGCAAACTAGACCCCGTCGGGCGCAATAGTACTATACTAGTCATGGTGGGACGTCGCGAGTATAAGCCCTAGCACGTATGCAACTAGAATCACGTATATCTATGCATAACAGTTATTCGCAAGTGATAATTCGATTGATTGAATAATTCGTTTGATAAGTTCGATTTGCTAGAAACGTATGTTACACCCAAAATACGATTAAAAAGGGTTCAAGTATACTCACAGTACGTATTTAGCGAGAATGCAACTTGATTGGGTCGGTTACAGGTATGTCTGCGTTAAATCATTGAAGGATATAGTAAACGATGCACGGTTAAGCGAGAATGGCGTCGAAAGTCAGTTATCCGGTCGGATGGTGCTCATCCGTTCGGATGGGCTCATTCGATCGGATGACACATGGGTCGGATGGGCTGGTCCGGTCAGATGGCAGTGGTTCGATCGGATGGCCTTCTGTTCGATCGGACGGCCTGTTGTCCGATCGGATGGCCTGCTGTCCGATCGGATGGCAGCTGTCCGATCGGCTGGGCTGTTGTCCGATCGGCTGGCAGCCTGTCCGATTGACTGGGCTGCTGTCCGATCGGCTGGCAGCCTATCCAGCTGATATTCGACTGATTTTGATGGTTTTTCAGCGGTTTTGATTGGGACGGTGTTCCTTCAGGCTATACAACTGAAATTCCATCAAGTCTGACCCGTTCTAACGGCCGGGAACCACCCCGTTCCATCAGATCTGGCCGTTCTTGATGGCTCTTCTCAAGTTTAACCCGAAATCACACATACTATGGCTAGGTAACTTCGGTTTGGTGAGATTCATTATAAAACAGGTGAAATTACTTAGATCCAAGCTGTTTATGGTAAGGATGAGGTCACACTTTGAAGTTTATGTGAACTTAGGGTGACATTATCCTCAAGGCACCTCAAATCCTTAGAAATCACACAACTTCTTGATTAGAAAACATAGATTTAGACTTGATTTATGTAAAAACGTATGGAAATCACTCAGACGTGAGTCGTTCTTGCTTGGGATGACATCACCCATGAAGTTCATAAGAACTTTATGGTGATGTCACCCTAGAATGCCCAAAATCCAGAGATTCCACTGTTAACAGTGGAGATTTCACAGGTAGAAAGGTGTAGAATTGATTGTAGATCAAGGAAATACAAGATTTGAGTTAGAAACTTACAAGAATCGCGAGAAATCGAGAGATAAAGGGGTTGGAACTTCTGGTCGGGCAGCAACAGTGAAAACAAGTGTGTTTGGGGTGAATGAGGGGTATTTATAGGCAAGGAGGAAGGAAAGGAGGACAGGTTGGCCTGGATCAGACGGCCCGTTCGATCGGTCGGCATGACCGTCCAATCGGTTGGCATGCCAGTCCGATCGGCTGACATGCCTGTCCGATCGGTTGGACCATGTCTGTCCGATCGGTTGGACCATGTCTGTCCGATCGGTTGGACATGTCTGTCCATCCGGATAGCCACTCCGGCGCGATGGATTTCTCCGTTTTTGATCGTTTCGATAGTTTTTGAAGTACGCGCTTTTCATAGTTAATTTATATTATTATTATTATATGTATATATATATATATATATCACTAGGGGTCGTATTTACGTATACATAATTCAAAGTTTCGCTAATTAGCAATCGGTTTTCGATTCGAGTGCGCGATTATTAGCGACGTTTCATGGCCATCGAGGAGGGTAGTATAGGTCCTTTCTTGATGTTATCGTGAACGTTATTGCGTTTTGTGCCACAATGACTGACGGGGTACCACTCACTCGTATTGTCATCAGCGTCACGACGACTGGAGCTATAGCACTCACCCGAGAGTCTTTGTTAGCGTTAGTTGTCTGCATTTTTACACATCACGACCACCGAGGAGGGTAGAATAGGTCCTCACTCAGTGCCATCGTGAGTGTTAGTGTTTGTGATTGGTGTAGTATAGTGATAATGTATTTCAAAAATATGCGATTATCCTTCGAATATCGATGTATGCGATATAGTTACATTATGATCCGAATCTCTGGTGCTAGGCGTAACGAGTATATCGAGTAGTAACAACGCACGAAAGTGCGGGTTGTTACAGTCTCCCCTGCTTTAGGAAATTTCGTCTCGAAATTAATTCAACATGTAGACTTTTGAGAGTTGATCCTGCGTAAGTAGCGATACAGCGAGTGATTTGACCGAGAGTTGACAAGCGAGAGCGTTTCGAATAAGAGAGATCGATTGTGATAGCGGGATGGCGACGTAAAGACAAAAGTAATATTCCACAAGTTGGCGTTCCAAAGTACCTCGTGTCACGGGGATTTGTTAGTTTGATGCGATCGAAATTTTAAAGTACTTGCAAGGTTTCTCGTGATGTAGGGTTAACTGAGTCGATCGTTAACCAATCGTTACAAGAGACGTTCGTTTTTAGATATTCCCAAAAGGAAATTTTGGATGAAAATCTTGAAAAATTTCCTTTTTAACGTATGGTCAACTGAGTCGATGTCACCCAACGATGCAAGGAAGTTCAGGTTTTACACACATTTTAAGGAGTTTGAAAATGAGAACTGGGGTTACGAGAACTCTCTTACGACATAGGTTCAACTGAACTCGATGTTGAACCAACGTCTCAAGAAAGTCTTGTTTTTGATATTGCAAAAGGTTTTTAGGAAAAATTGGACTTATGAAGGCTCCTCTTGGGCATGGAGTTAAGCTGAGTCGATGTTAACTCCCATGTTGTAAGGAATTTCACTTGTCCCATGGTTTTAATAAAAGTTTTATAAAAATCAGTTTTTAGCTGCTTGAAAAGATAATTTAGCATCGAGGCCCACTTGGCACCTTCCCACGGAAGTTCGTTAATATGATTGAAACATTTATATATATAGGAAGTACTAGCGGCGTATCCACCATGTTTCTCCCATATTATTTCCGTTTCGTGAGATGGTGTCATGTGCATCGATACGACACGGATATAATTGCGCTCACTCGGTCCAATCGGTAGAAAGTCAGACCGAGTATCAGATAGAATCGAATAGGTTAAGCCGGCGAGTTGTATTGCGAACGTAGCTACAACAGCGTGCGCGAGTAGCCTGATGACACGAAAGGGTTACGTATCGTGTCTGGGTAAGCGTCGAGCGGCAAGCGATAAGCGAATAGCGTGTTTTCGATTTGACTCCACATTAAACCCACATGGCACGTTTCCACGAGAGGCTGCTAACATGGTGAAACACCACGTTTAACCAGGTTAGTTTTGCCTCGTGAAGCGGTGTCATGTGTACTAATGCCACACAGACTGCAATCAACACCAAGCGAGCAATAAGAGGTATGCGATACGCGAATAGGCGGTAGACTATACACGATAAGCGATAAGCGATTAGAGGATTAAGCGAATAATACAACACCAGTAATGACGGCGGTGATAAACGATTACGATAAGCGGTAGTTGCTGCGTTGCAAGCGATGGAGGTATATGCGATTTATGCGGTTCGATTCGATTGATTATACCACAGAGTTTAACCATCATCAGACCCCACATGGCCTGTCTCTACGAAAGCCCGCCGATATGACTAAAACACCTTGCTTTATTCATATGAGCTTCATCTCGTGAAGCGAGGTCATGTGTGCTAACTTAACATAAATTTCTCAGATAACGGTAGGCGATAGTGATAGATTGATACACAGCAAGCGACATAGATTCACATAATAAGCGATAGAGATTCATATAATAAGCGATGGAGATTGCGAGTTACATATGATAAGCGATTGCGATTAGTTCGAGTTTTGTTTCGAATAAGTTTAACGTTACGTTGCGACGCATCACGATTACCGAGGAGGGTAGAATAGGTCCTCGCTCGAACAACATTGTGAGCGTTAATGTGCTTGATGAGATTGGTTGCTACAGACTTACGACCAGTCTTGCGTTGATGCAATTGTCCTGCGAGGCAGACTCTCCAGAGTCCATCGATGAGGCGATTGCATTGCGTTTGCAGACTTACGACAAGTCTTGCGATGATGCGATTCAGTTGTTACGCCTTGCGATTGAGTGTAGTGTGTTGAAAATAATCACAATAGTATAATAGGTCTAATAACGTTCAACTCCACCTGGCACTTTCTGCACGGAACTTCGGTAGTATGATAAAGCACACCTTGCTTGACCCCTACTACTTAGATCCCGTGGTTTGGTGTCATACTTCGTCGTAACGCTTTTGGCACCTTAGAATTTACTACGATCTCCGTGTACTGACCTATCCGGATAGCCACTCCGGCGCGATGGATTTCTCCGTTTTTGATCGTTTCGATAGTTTTCAAAGCACGCGCTTTTCATAGTTAATTTATATTATTATTATATGTATATATATATATATATATCACTAGGGGTCGTATTTACTTATACATAATTCAAAGTTTCGCTAATTAGCAATCGGTTTTCGCTTCGAGTGCGCGATTATTAGCGACGTTTCACGGCCATCGAGGAGGGTAGTATAGGTCCTTTCTTGATGTTATCGTGAACGTTATTGCGTTTTGTGCCACAATGACTGACGGGGTACCACTCACTCGTATTGTCATCATCGTCACGACGACTGGAGCTATAGCACTCACCCGAGAGTCTTTGTTAGCGTTAGTTGTCTGCATTTCGACACATCACGGCCACCGAGGAGGGTAGAATAGGTCCTCACTCAGTGCCATTGTGAGTGTTAGTGTTTGTGATTGGTGTAGTATACTGATAATGTATTTCGAAAATATGCGATTATCCTTCGAATATCGATGTATGCGATATAATTACATTATGATCCGAATCTCTGGTGCTAGGCGTAACGAGTATATCGAGTAGTAACAACGCACGAAAGTGCGGGTTGTTACATCTTAAACCAATTCGGGACCAACAAGCTGTCTATCACCCGCATCTGCCCAGCATAACGGTGATCGACACTTGCGTCCATAGAGAGCTTCAAATGGTGCAGCTTGGATGCTTGCATGGTAGCTGTTGTTGTATGGGAATTCTACCAAGGGTAAGTGAGTGTCCCAACTACCACCCAAATCCATTACGCAAGGTCGTAACATATCTTCCAATGTTTGAATCATCCGTTCGCTCTGGCCGTTTGTCTGCGGATGAAAGGCAGTACTCAGATTCAACTTAGAACCAAAAGCTTCTTGGAAGGATTGCCAAATCCTTGACACGAATCTTCCATCTCTATCAGAGATAATCGAGAGAGGCACTCCATGCCGTGTAACAATCTCTCTCAGGTATAGCTCAACAAGCTTACTAGTGTTGTCTTTCTCCTTGATTGGCAAAAAGTGTGCAGATTTGGTCAGACGGTCTACGATTACCCAAATCGTATCATGACCTCTGGGTGTCCTTGGTAACTTTGTTATAAAGTCCATGGAAATCTGCTCCCATTTCCACATGGGTATTTCCGGTTGCTGCAGAAGGCCAGAAGGTTTCTGGTATTCAGCCTTCACTTTGGCACAAGTTAAGCATTTGCCAACATATGTTGCAACATCGCCTTTCAATCTCGGCCACCAATAAAAATCCTTTAAATCTTGGTACATCTTTGTAACAACCCTCATTAAAATTACCCTTTCTTATATTATTTTTCCCAATAGGAAACCTTAATTAAGACCCCCAAGTGATCCTGCACAAACCCTAAAATTTTCAGAACAATTGGAATCAGGATCAGGGCACCTAAAACTCAGGGGGGTAAACCCTAGTTAGTAATATCCACACAGTTTTACGTGTAAAATGAATTTGATCGAGCGACCAACTCAGCAAGCCTACTAAGACACGGGGCTACCCTATGGTAGGGTAGCACCCCTCGCGCTAAACGAAAGCCCCTCGAGTCACGCGAGGGAGCCCTTTTTCCAGTATAAGTAGTAGACTTTGGCACTTGCAATTTCGCGTTGGTTCGACGAAAAAATTCGATTCATGCACTGAGATATCGTCCAAATACTACAGAAACACACACAGTCTCGAATTTCTGCCGCGATAATAAGGTAATAACTCGATCGCTGCTACGATTCAATGTCCTATCAATTGAAACTATCCGATAAATGTTTAAGTGCTGCTCAAGTTGGGTTTATACTTTGTCATTCGTCGTGAATTCGATGGATGTTTAAGTATTGCACTTTGTCATTTGTTGTGAGGGTTTAATCTCGTGAGTTATCGTAAATGCTGTATTAGTTACTAACCTAGTTTCGTGTGCGTTATTGTTAAATTAGGTTAACAGGCTTATCAGTAGGCTAAACTCTGCCCAAATAAATCTGCAATGTGAGTCATTCTCTTTTTATCAAATTTAATTTCAAAATCATGTTTGTTTTCAAATTTATAAGTACAGGGATTAAGTCTTTGTAATCTCCAAATTACAGCCGGTATGTGGGGTTTTGTATACATTACTTGATAACCGTCACCATTGGACAACGGGTTAGCTAAGGGGTGATATGACCATAATCACATACACCATTGGACAATGAGATAGCCAATAGGTGGTCGAGTGATAAATACCGTGGGTAGATGGTTGAGATGTATAAACATTGTAATCGCTCTTAATACTGTAAATTATAACAATGCGTCATTTTTAGTAAAAAGAATGATTCACCAGTATTTCCCACTGACAAAACCTTTTTCAAACATGTTTCAGGTGATCTGTTGTGATCCAAGAAAAGTGCCGCGAAGCACTACCAGCTTAAGGAAGTGGCTCAAAATAAATAAAGAAACATGTTTTGTAAAATAATGATTTCCTAGTGAAATCACCTTATTGTAATTACCGGGGTTTTATCCCGAATTATGAAATAATATAATCGGGGATTTTTGGTTTTAAAAAGATCCTGCTAAAATCTTCCGCTGTCAACTCAATTAAATAAATACCACGGAATTTCCTGTCCCGCGGCTCCTGAACCGGGTCAAACCGGGCGGGGGGCCGTGACCGGAAAAGGTGGTATCAGCGCCACTGATTTAAGCCTATTAAGTATTTGAAAAATACTTAATCTTACTGATTGCCATTTTTGTGATTACTTGTTTTATTATTTGAATATTTATTTACAGTATGGGTAAGCAAAGACTTTCGGATATCTACCATAAATTAGATACTTCACCGAAAGAAAAAGGAACTTCATCCTCAAAATGCCCAACAAATACTGAGGAAGGAATATTTGTCCGTAAGGCACAATTTGAGGAACCACTTTCTCCTAATAAAAGAATTTGATTATTAGGAAAAGTCAAGAGAAAATAAAGAAATCACAACCAAAAGAATTGAGGAGTAATCAGGAAATCCAGAAAATAGGCAGTAATCCACCATGGGAAGACAAATTAGATGAAAAATGGACATATCTCTATATGTTAGCTACGGTAGCAGTAAATGCTAACATTTAAATACCCTGACCCAGTACTAGCACCAATATCACTTACCAGCCAGAAACTTTACCGAGTAAATAAATAAGTTACAATAAACCCTAGTATGTTTTAATTGTCAGTTATCCTTTGTATTAAATTAGTCACACGGTATGCAATAATACTTGAATGTTTATCTGTAAAATTTTGTTATAAAATTTTAACTTAGTATTTTGTGCATTTTTGCATATATGCTAAACAGCATGAATGAGTTATCTGAAGCCCTTCAGAATCTCAATCTCTATCCGGTGAAAGTGGAAGTTTCCAATGATTTTACTGGTTACATACCTGATGTGGAAGAACCTATGGAATTCCACGCTCCACCTCCGGAGAAACCAAAGCCTAATAAAAAGAGAAGATTTATAGGTTGGAGGCGTGTACGTAGGAGGAAACCAGCAACTAGAAAGGTTCCCAAAATAGAGAATCCCATATATAAAGGAAAAGGAATTTCGATCGGGGAAGGTTCTAGGCAAGTAGAAATGGAAATTGGGGAAAGTTCTAAACAAATCGAGGAATTGGCATTACAAGAGGAGTTGGATCGCATATTGGCAAGCTGTGATATCATTAGACCTATCAATAACAACCTTTACCCTTATCCTGCCGAAACTCAACTTCCAATAAATTTGGAACCAGCCATCCCAGAACCTTTAATCCATACCCAACCTTTAGGAGAAATGGACGAATGGTGGACCAACGACTGGCAGTTTCAAAACCTCATAAATAACCCTTATACCTTTTTCCCTCCGTTCGACCCAGAACCTATACCAAACCTGTTATGGCTCATTTTCTAAGCATACATATCTTGAACTATATCCTGCTTTTAATTGTTTATCTGTGATCAGGATACTGGACGGGGATATTGCTAACATCCTGGGTGATATCCTAAGGTATATCGAATTAATCACGTGCAGGTTAAAGACTGGGACTTGTCAACGGTCAAATGGACTCCATCTCCTCAAGACTCGGGCGTATTTGTTAAAGGAGAGACGTTGAACCCGAAAGACCAGGTCTACAACGTTCGACTAAGGAATATTCGTTGGATCCTGGTTATGTAGGATAGTTAGTTACATTTGTTTTACTATAAATAGATGGGGGCGGATCAGATTAAGATACAACGCAACTTTCACACACTCTCAAACACTTCTGCTTTCTAGCTTTCAACAATCACTACACACAAACACTTGTAATCGAATTACATTGTAACACCTAGTTGATCCGCACCACATCCTGCACTGTATCCTGATATTTGAAGCAATAGAAGAACAAGGCAGCTGCGATTGTCAGCTCCCGAGGTTTTATGCCGGCGATCTAGATTGATCAAGGGCTTTCCTCGTACATCACGTGTCAATCTTTACATTTTTGCTCATTGTTTGATTGTAGATACAGCTCGATATCCTGAGCCGCATCCTGAAACTGTTTTCATAACTAATTTGGTTAACACATTTTTCACACATAATATTAGCACACTACCTCACTTAACTAATTTGATCACTAAATTGCTTCGGTAATTTTTGACCAAAACAATTTGGCGCCTACCGTGGGGCAAGTGGTGCTACTTTTACTAAAAATCTTTGTGAAATCGTTGATCGGTTTTCTATTTTCAAAACATTTTGCCACATTGTTTACAATGGCCTCAAGATCAAACATGAGCTCCTCCACTATGTCTGCTGCAACCTCTGCTACTACCGGTTCGGTGCTTCCACCACCTCCTCCAAGGATGCCATTTTCTTCACAACCTCAAGATGTTATCCCTACTCGGAGTGTTCAGGGATCTACTCCCGTTTTAGCCTCCAATGATGAAATTCTAACTTTATTTGGAAGTGTGCAGGAACAAATGAGGCAGCAACAGGAAACTAACCAAATGCTGTTAAGAGAAATACAACTCTTAAAAGCTAGCTCGAGTAGACCTGCTGAAGAAACTGTCACTCCCATACAGCCCAGGGCTTTGAACTTCAGTTCCGCAGTTTACACTGAGGATAACAGGGGGAATATCATCCCAAGCCATTCTCAGAATCATACCCCTAAGATACCCTCCTCGGTCAGGATGTCGACTGTGAGGAGTTCAGGATATGCTTCAGGATATGGCCAAAATCCTCAGACCGGTAATGTGTCAAATAATAATACTTTTGCTACTAACAACAATGGCTCTTTGCAGGATGCAGGTATGACGTCAACATTTACCAGGGAGCTCTAGAAATTGAAGGACATGATATCCAGTGTACCTGGAGTGGTCCAGCCAATTCCGGATGTATCCCAAGGCAGCCACAGGATATCCCGCTTTGCATATCCTATCTGTGATGCTGAAATCCCAAAAAGATTTCAGACTCCCAACATGAAGCTGTATGATGGGACTACGGATCTTGAAGAGCATATTGCCCAGTATAGGGAAAGAATGGAGATTAACCCTATCCCTCCGGAGCTCAAGGAAGCATGCTTGTGCAAGGGTTTTGGGTCTACCCTGACAGGATCGGCCTTAAAATGGCTATTAAATGTCCCTCCTCACTCAATTACTTCGTTTGCTCATTTGGTTAATTTATTTAATAGTCAGTTTTCTTGCAGCCGGAGTTTTGAGAAACTAACCAGTGATCTTTACAGGATAACTCAAGGGCATCAGGAATCCTTGAGGGATTATGTGAACAAATTCAGTCGAGAATCCTTGGATATCCCACATCTTGATGTTGCAACAGCTGTGCAAGCTTTTAAGATGGGGTTGCAAAAGGATTCTCAGTTTTATCAGGATCTTGTAATGAATCCCTGCAGGAATCTTGACGAAGCTCGTAACAGGGCTTTGAGATATATCCGTTTGGAAGATGACAAGAAGATGCAGGAGAGGATGAATTCTACCTCAACCTATGAATCAACTAACAGGAAATCAGAATCCTCATATAAGCCATATCGCTCCAAGCCATATGGCAGAAATGATAACAAGAAAGTGAATGCTGTTGAAGACGAGGATCCTGAAGAATATCCTGACTTATCTGAATACTGCTTTTCTGTTAATATACCTGAGTTAATGTATGCTATGCAGGGTTTAGGGGACAAAGCTTGGTGGCCTCGGAAGAACCAGCAGAAAGCTGATTGGAAGGATAAATCTAAATGGTGTGCCTTCCATGAAGACTTCGGATATATGACCTAGGATTGCATTGCTTTAAGGAAAGAGATAAGTTACCTGTTAAGCAAGGGGTATCTGAAGGACTTGCTGGGAAGAAAGAAGAATAAAGGGCAGGATCCCGAGAAGGATCCTGAACGAGCAGCATCACCCCCAACAGATGCCAAGATAATTAACTTTATTTCAGGAGGATCCGACATTTGTGGGACTTCGTATTCGGCGGCTAAGAGACATGCAAAGGAAGCTAAGAGTGAAAGGGGAGACAAACCAGTCAGGATGACTACCCTCACAACTGATAAAGTGATCACTTTCGATAGTGATGACAGGGATACTGTTCAGGATCCTCACCGTGATGCTTTGGTAATAACATTATATGTGGCTAACCATTTTGTACGTAGGATACTGGTAGACAACGGTAGTTCTGTCAATATAATTCAGCTGGAAACATTGAAGAGGATGAATGTATCTCCGATGGACATTACTTCGAAGTCCACTGTGCTCGTTGGTTTCAGTGGAGAAGCTAGAAATACTGTAGGAGAGATAAAGTTACCAGTATACGTTGAAGGGGTCAACTCGATACAACGCTTCTGTGTGATGGACTCCTTATCCTGCTATAACATCATATTGGGAAGACCATGGATTCACGATATGAAGGCTGTGCCATCAACATATCACCAATGCATCAAGATCCCTACCCCTTGGGGAGTTGTCAAGGTTGAAAGTGATCAGCAGGAGGCGAAAGAATGCTACTCATCCTCAATGAAATCCTCAACCAAGCCTAATCAAACATAGCAATTAAAGATGCGGGCCCGGGATACCTTGGAAGCTTCGGAGCAGGATGTGAAGAAAATTATCCTGGATCGGGATAAGCCTGATATCTCGGTGCTCGTAGGAACCAATATCCCTCAGGATATTGAAGAGCAGTTAACTAACTTTTTGAAATGCAGGATGTCGACGTTTGCATGGAAGCATGAGGATATGACAGGTATATCCAAAGACGTTATCACTCACAAACTTGGAATTGACAAATCATTCAAGCCTGTTCAGCAAAAAAGAAGGAAATTTGCTCCTGAGCGGAATACGATTATCCAAGAGGAAGTTGAAAGACTATTGAAGTCCGGGATGATTAGAGAAGCCAAGTTCCCAAGGTGGTTGGCAAATGTGGTCGTAGTGCAGAAGAAAAATGGGAAATGGAGAGTCTGTGTAGATTACACAAACTTGAATAAGGCTTGTCCTAAAGATCCGTTCCCCCTTCCTCATATCGATGCAATGGAAGATGCTACTGCTGGGCATGAAATGTTAACGTTCATGGATGCATCCTCAGGATTTCAGCAGATTCAAATGGAGCCTTCGGATCTGGAGGATACTGCTTTCATGACACCAACAGGTATATATTGCTATACTGCTATGCCTTTCGGTTTGAAAAATGCAGGTGCAACATACCAGAGATTAGTGAACATGATGTTCAAAGATAAGCTGGGGGACACCATGGAGGTATATATTGACGATATGGTGGTGAAATCTAAAAAGGCTGAGGATCACCTCCAGGATATCAAGGGAGCATTTGATATCCTGGATCAGTATAACATGAAGCTGAATCCTGCTAAGTGCCATTTCGGAGTGGGGGCAGGAAAGTTTCTTGGATATATGGTGACGAAAAGAGGGATAGAGGCAAGCCCGGAGCAGATTAAAGCTATCCTGGATATAAAATCACCCTCGAATATGAAGGATGTTCAACGGTTAACAGGACGAGTAGCAGCATTGAACAGATTTATTTCGAGATCCTCGGAAAAATGCAAGGAATTCTATGATATCCTCAAGAAGAATAAGAAGTTCGAATGGGGAGCAAAGCATGAAGCAGCCTTGCAGGATTTGAAGCGATATCTCTCAACTGCACCTCTATTGATGAAGCCAGAGAATGGTGAACCACTATCCCTATACCTCGCTGTATCAGGGAATGCTGTAAGTGCTGTTCTTATTAAGGATCATGAAGGTCAGCAGTATCCTGTTTATTATGTTAGTAAAAGTTTGTTGGATGCTGAAACTAGATATTCTCATTTAGAAAAATTGATACTGGCATTAGTTATGGCATCAACGAAGCTTAGACATTACTTTGAGACACATAGAATTCATGTTAAAACAAATTATCCTGTCAAAAATGTGCTTAGGAAACCAGAGATGTCAGGCAGGATGGCCAAGTGGTCAGTAAAGTTAAGTGCTTATGATTTAGTATATGAACCTAGAAATGCCATAAAGTCTCAGGCTTTAGCTGACTTTATGCCTGATTTCAGTAGTGACATTCAGGATGAGGTAGACCTAGAAGTTCAACAGTTAGGAGAATCCTCAGGATCCTGGACATTATATACTGATTGTGCATCTAATGTAAGAGGAGTAGGATTGGGAATACTACTAAAATCGCCACAGGGGGACATATTACCCCAGGCTATTAGGTGTGAATTTCCTGCTACTAATAATGAGGCAGAATATGAGGCTTTAATTGCAGAATTAGAGTTGGTTAAGAATATGAATATCAAGAATTTGCAAGTATATGTTGACTCCTTGTTAATTACTAACCATTTTAATGGATCCTATGCAGTCAAGGGTGAGAAATTAATCGAATACCTCGATATTCTCAAAAAATTAGCAGGATATTTCGATGTTTTTACACTTGAACAGGTACCAAGGGAGGATAATGCTGAAGCAGATGCCTTAGAAAATCTGGGATCATCGATCAGGATACCAGAAGGGACCCAAATACCGATATTACATATCTTGTATCCTGCAACGAATCCTCAGGGTAAAGAAGTAGCGGGTATTCAGGATCCTGGAGCAGAATATACGGAAAATGATCCTAGATCTTGGACGGCTCCAATTATAAAATATCTCAAGGAAGGAGATATCCTCGGAGATGAAAATCCTAAGGCATTTAGGATGAAGGTATCACGATTCACTATCATAAATACTGTTTTATACAAGAAATCTCTTGCAGGACCGTATTTGAGATACTTGGAGGATCCTGAAGCCAAAGAAGTACTCCAGGATATACATGAAGGGGATTGTGGTAACCATACTGGGGGCAGGTCATTATTCTAAAAAGTATTAAGGACAGGATATTATTGGCCGACAATGAGGAGAGATGCCACAGAATATGTTCAAAGATGTGATGCATGTCAAAGACATAGTAACATACTGCATCAGCCTGCTGAACCATTATATCCTATTGTTTCCCCTTGGCCATTTATGAAGTGGGGTATGGATATAGTGGGAAAGCTTCCAAAGGCTCTAGGAGGGAAGGTTTTTATGTTGGCAATGACGGATTATTTCTCCAAATGGGTTGAAGCCGAGGCATTTGTCCATGTCAGGGATCAAGAAGTAGTATCCTTCATAAAGAGAAATATCCTGACCAGATTCGGAGTACCAGCCGAGATAATCTGTGACAATGGTTCTCAGTTTATAAGCAAGAGAACTACTGACTTTTGCAAGAGTTGGGGAATCAAAATGATAACATCTACTCCGGTACATCCTCAAGCGAATGGACAAGCAGAATCTTCAAACAAGATAATTGTCAATAACTTAAAGAAGAGACTTGGAGCCAAAAAAGGAAGATGGGCAGAAGAATTACCCTTTGTTTTGTGGGCTGATAGGACAACGGTAAAGAATGCAACAGGCCAAACCCCATTTTCCTTAGTATTTGGAGCAGAAGCAGTGATCCCGACAGAAATGGTGGTACCTACAGCAAGATCCAACCTCTGGGATCCTGAAAAGAATCCTGAAGTCCTATGCCAGGAGTTGGATACTATTGATGAGACAAGAGATGCAGCAAGGCTGAGGATGGCAGCATATCAACAAAGAATATCCAGTGCATATAACAAGAATATTAGGACCAGAAGATTTAAGGTTGGAGATTGGGTGTTAAGAAAGGCTTTTCAGAATACTACTAATCCTGCCGATGGCAAGCTAGCTCCAAAATGGGAAGGACCATATGAAGTTGAATCAGAAGCAGGGAAAGGAGCATATAGACTCAAGAATATGGAAGGGGATATGCTACCGAGATCTTGGAATGCTATACACCTTAAGCTTTATTTCAAGTGAGCTTAGAATTTAATTTCTAACTCAGGATGGTATGAATTCTATCTTTCTTAAATATGTTTGGTTTAATTTATTCTTTGAAACCCAATACTAACTTAAGCATCGGAGGGGTGTTAGCCAAGCTAACACCCACCTTAGTTTAAGGATGTTTTGCAGTATATGCTTCGGGATATAGCTCCAGGATGCTCACTCAGGATACTTCAGAAGATTAGAGGATTGGCCCCCTCTCTCACGTACAAGGGATCCTGATCCCTTCACAGGTTTAAAGGTATTCACCTTTCTTTCGAGTTGGGTTTAAACACTCCGCCTGGAGCGCAAGTTATTCGGGAATAGTTCAAGGTGGCGGGACCAGTCCATGTAAAAGTGGCTGACAATTTCGTTACTGTTGGCTATATCCTGAATCCTAAAGGTATATGAGGATTGATCACCCTCTCTCACGAAAGGGTATTTTCATACTCTCTAAGGTTTAAAGGTTCTCACATTTCTAAGTCTTGGAGTTTATACACTCCCGCCTGTAGCGCACGAAAATTTGGGATTTCCCCCAGAATTCAAGGGATTTATTTCCAGTACATTCTTGGGTTTTACCCCTGTAATACGAAAAATTGTCTATACAATTGGAACTAATATCCAGAAGATTTCTAAGTGTTTAAAGACATTGTACACAGGGGACAATCCTACTAAGGCAATGGAGTAAAGCTTAAAGGATGAAGCTTGGAACTAATGCTCTAAAAGTCTCAGTCAGGGGACATCTTCATTGGAAAAGTTGCAAAGGGAATGAGGTTTAATAATAGGGTTGTAATCTCTGGTATGATCTTTCCTTTGTAAAACATCGTTTAAGTTTTTGATAACACTATGTTTGGTAAAAGGTTAAATATCCTGATATATTCTCAAAATATATTTTCGAAATACTTCTCAGAATATTTGATTAAAATATTGGAAACTAATACTAGTTTGAAACTTTGATCATTTAGGTAGTATCAAAACAGGTTTTGGAAAAGTGGACTGTTTTTCACTCTTTAAAAAGCTTTCTACAAAGTTGAACGAATGTTTGGAAGTCCTATCTAATAAAAGTTTTTATAATATATCGCTGAGCATATTGATCAGGATATTTTCATAAGATAAAAATACAAAATTTTTACAAAGCTAAGAGTTACATTAAGTAATGCAAGGCAACAACAAATAAGTCACGAGATAGTTATATTATTAACAAGTCAAAAGTTGTGCTTTTGGTTTCACCTTAAACCAAGGCCCATCCGCCAAAAGCACGATTAGTTTTTACCATACCTACGTAACGGTTGTAGGTTTTATCTCAAAACGAAACCTGTCCACCTTCAACCGCTACGAAATTCAAAACAGATTATACTAACTGATGACCAAGGGCTTCATCCTAAAACCTAGGACCCATCAACCTTTGGTCATCATATTGTTCTAATGCAGGAAATATAAATTGTTCAAAGACAGGAAATGTAAATTGTTTTTCACAACCACAACCATGAAATTTAAAAAAGTGGGCTCCGGCCTTGGCATGTATATCCATCATCGCCCACTTCGCCGCTTAAGAAGCGGCGCCTTCCTGATCAGCAACTTCTTTCCCAGCATTCGCACCAGCATCAGCTTCAGGATTCTTCTCGGCATCATCACCAGCATTGGTCACTTCCTCTGCCGCCTTAGAAGGCTCTTCACCAGCATGCTTTGCAGGATGAGCAACGGGATGACCTCCGAGATCCTGTAGTTTCCCTTCCCAAGCCTTTACGTTCCAGGAGGGGCATTCGAAGCCCAAATCCCTGGCCTCATAAGCCATCCTTATCCTGGCTTGGAGAAGAGAGATGACCACGGATGCTTTGAGACTGTCCCGATATGAACTCATATCCTACTGGTATTGGAGAAGGGCGGCATCTAGATTGGCTTGGGCATCCTCTTTGACCTTGTGGAGGGCAGCTTGATGTTCCTGGGTCATTTCCTTGTACTTGTGCTGGGACTTGGCAGCTGCAATTGTTCCTTGATCAGCTATGGTGGCTTCAGCCTTTTCGAGTTTAATCTGCAGCATCTTATTAAGCCCACAGGCGTCTTCATACAAATGTATGAGACGTTCCAAGCCCTGCAGTTAAAGATACAGGTATCGGCGTAAAATGAACAGGATAATGATTAACATGTGTGTTCTGGATATTGGAAGGGAATTTTTACCTGCTTGAGGAATGAAGTAGCTTCACTAAACCCATGATTCTCGAGAGAGAATGTCTCAGAGGCGGCTGGAGACTCCATTTCTTTCCTCTTCCGGGAACTAGAGGCCCGGGTCCTGGATGCTGGAGGGGCTTTAGAAGCAGTAGTAGTCTTTGAAGTGATGGACTTCGGTGTGGCAGATGGCTTCGGCTTAGGTTCTTGTTTGGCAGGCACAAGGCTGGAGTAACTGTCCAACTCGTCAAGTTGGAAGCCTTCGAGGTTAATAACTGGCACTGCCCATGGGAAGATGTTTTAAGCTTATTATATCTCTAAAAATAATAATCAATTTAATATAAAAATAATTCCTGAAATTATGCTTACCAGACATGTTGGAACTTGATCTTTGACTTGAGCTTGTGAGTAACAGGTTAAAGGTTCTTTCACCCTCTGGAAGCTTGTAGATCTCTTTTATTCTCCCTTCCGATTCAGCACTAGGAGGAGCCAGTTCTTTAAAGTTTGCTGCAAGAAAAGAAATATACATATCAGGGTGTTGGTTCAGGATGGAGGTTCGGGATATGATTAGGGATACTCCTAAAAACCCTAACTCCTACCGGAAGTCAACCATCTTTTAGGGAGGTCAAAACCCTTATCAATGGAGTCTCTTTTCACAAAAAAAGAATTTTCTTGTCCACTTATCCTCGTTCTTGGTAGCCTTGAGGATGAGAGGGTCTTTGGAAATAGAGAATAGAAGGAATCGGCTGGAACCATGAGATCTTAAACGATAAGCCATCGGCAAATCCTCAATGCACAGGTCGGGCATATGTCGAGCCTTAATTCCTTCCAAGGTGAGTAATATGCGCCAAACCATGGGCATGATTTGGGCAAAGCTAAGACCCGTAAGTTCGAAGAAACGAGAAATAAAAGGTGAAAACGGGTATTGAAGTCCTAAGGAGAAAGGATAGGCAAAAAAGCAGGCCCATTCGTCGGAACAAAAGTCCGATCGGACCTCTCGGTCGAATGGACGGAAGATTGTTCCGGCGGGAAAGGCACCGGAAGTTCGTAGGGCCGCGATATCGGAATTGTCGAAAGAACACACCTCTTTTGAAGGTTTTTGAAGCAAATTTTGTTTGTGAAAGGTGAAAACAGAGTCCGCCATTTGCGATCTGGTACGGGTCACCATGGAAGATCACAATCGGAGAAAAGGAGATATAAACAAGGAAAACAGAAAGGATAGAGAGAAAAGTACCTGATATTCGGTTGAAGATAAGGATAACCATAATGAGGAGTCCCTCAGTTAATATAGGCTGAATGTAGGGGTAAAGAGTAAATAACGCTTTGGAAGTTGCACCACTGTCATTTCAAGGGTCTAGTCGTATTGATTGCCTTAAGTTATGAGATAAAACTTTTAAAATATATCCGTTGGATTGGTATACCAACCGATATATTTGGGGACAATTGTTATGGCTCATTTTCTAAGCATACATATCTTGAACTATATCCTGCTTTTAATTGTTTATCTGTGATCAGGATACTGGATGGGGATATTGCTAACATCCTGGGTGATATCCTGAGGTATATAGAATTAATCACGTGCAGGTTAAAGACTGGGACTTGTCAACGGTCAAATGGACTCCATCTCCTCAAGACTCGGGCGTATTTGTTAAAGGAGAGACGTTGAACCCGAAAGACCAGGTCTACAACGTTCGACTAAGGAATATTCGTTGGATACCGGTTATGTAGGATAGTTAGTTACTTTTGTTTTACTACAAATAGATGGGGGCGGATCAGATTAAGATACAACGCAACTTTCACACACTCTCAAACACTTCTGCTTTCTAGCTTTCAACAATCACTACACACAAACACTTGTAATCGAATTACATTGTAACACCTAGTTGATCCGCACCACATCCTGCACTGTATCCTGATATTTGAAGCAATAGAAGAACAAGGCAGCTGTGATTGTCAGCTCCCGAGGTTTTATGCCGGCGATCTAGATTGATCAAGGGCTTTCCTCGTACATCACGTGTCAACCTTTACATTTTTGCTCATTGTTTGATTGTAGATACAGCTCGATATCCTGAGCCGCATCCTGAAACTGTTTTCATAACTAATTTGGTTAACACATTTTTCACATATAATATTAGCACACTACCTCACTTAACTAATTTGATCACAAAATTGCTTCGGTAATTTTTGACCAAAACAAAACCCACCAATGAGCAATGAAAATTTAGCTGAACTCCACAATTTTGGCGATGAGCTGATAGGTGCAGGGAATAGGATTCGGAAGGTGGGAGAGCAAATCTCCTGGAAGTACGACGAGAGGGAGAATCGTTTCTAAAATATCAGCAGAAGGGATGATGTGAAAACGTAACGGTGATTGTATAATAATAATAATAGTAATAAAAATATAATCTTGTAAAATAAAAATAAAACTTTGTAACATAACAGTGTGTACAGATGCATAATATGATATATAAAAAGGGAAATCGAGGAATCGATAATTTTGGATATATATATGTGTTGTGAAATTTATATGATTATTTTGTGTATAACTGTTAATTACTTCATTCTAATAAAGTATATATATATTAATTATCAGATGGAACCTGCTAATGAACCAGTTAATGAAGTTAATCAATCTGAGCAAAATCAGGGAGATCAATTTATGACTAAGCAAGATATCTAAAATATCGTTGCTCAAGGAATAGCCAATGCTATTCCAGCAATCCTAGCTGCTGCCCAGAAACCTATGGAACCTCAATAAATTATTCATAGCAAACGCACACAAGGAGACAATTTTAGTAATAGTATAAACGGAGGCGGCAACCATATTAATAATGACAATGATGGGTTGCAAGCTCCACTTCTTAAGAAAATGAAAGCTGCAACACCTGGTTGCACTTACAAGGAGTTTCTTGCCTGTAAACCGGCTGAATTTGTAGGCAATGAAGGGGCGACTGCGACACTGCGTTGGTTGGAGAAAACCGAAGCAGTAATTATGATAAGTAAATGTGCTGAGGAAGACAAGGTCATGTATGTGTCGCATCTTTTTAAAGAAGGGGCGCTAGAATGGTAGAATACGGTACTTCAAGCTAAAGGAAGAAATACGGCCTATGCCATGAGTTGGGAAGAATTTAAGCAACTAATAGAAAGAAAATTCTGCCCCGAATATGAAAAGGAACAAATGGCGAATAAGTTCCTAAACCATCGAATGATTGGTGTAGATTGTCGCGGATATACTTCGACATTCTTCGAATATGATAGAGTGGTACCAACGCTGGCTTCGCCAGAACCGGTACTCATTTCTCGCCATATTTGGGGATTGATTGGTGAAATCCGTAATATCGTTAAAGCTACGAGACCTCGCACTATTGACGATGCGGTAGAATTAGCTAACACCCTAACTGACGAGCTGGTACGCACAAGAGATGAAAATCGGAAGAAGGAATTAGCTCAGAAAATTTCCCAAGGATTTCGTGTGGGTAATAATAGCAACTTCAAGAAAAGAAACATTTTGGAAAATGCAATGTAACCTGCAACTTTTGCAAAGTTGTAGGACATCGTGAAGAAGACTGCAGAAAGAAAACAAGGGTCTGCTATAATTGTGGAGAAGCTGGGCATTTAAAACCAGAATGCCCTAAGTTGATCAAACCAGCAGACAATAAAGCCAAAACAACCGACGGAGCTACCAAGAAGAATGTTCGAGCATTCTAATTAACTACTCAGGAGGCAGAACTCATCCCAGATGTGATAGCTGGTACGTTCCTAGTTCACAACGTTTACGCAAAAGTATTATTTGACTCTGGTGCAAACCAAAGTTTTATAAATACTTCATTCTGCCAAGCTCTTAACTTACCCTTAACCAACCTTAGGCAAATTTTTACAGTCGAAATGACAGATGGGAATTCTGTTAACATAGATAAAGTTTTGCAAAAAGAAAATATAGAACTTTCAGGTCATAAATTTCATGCAAACCTATTACCAATGAATTTAGCTGGGTTCGATGTTGTGTTAGGAATGGATTGGTTAGTAGCCAACCATGCTCGAATCCTTTGTGATAAGAACTCTATATAAATTCGGGCACCCACCGGAGAAGTGATCGTGAATACAGGAGATAAGCCACGTAAACCCATGAAGTTCATTTCAGTAATGAAAGTTGCTAGTTATAAACGAAAGCAAGGAATAATATATATGATTTCAGTGATCATTAGTACTAAGGATAAAGAACTTAAGGAGATTCCTGTAGTCTCAGAATACCCAGATGTATTCCCAGAAGAATTACCAGGATTACCACTAGATAGGGAAGTAGAATTTAGGATTCATCTAATTCCTGGAACTACACCGATAGCCAAATCACCTTATCGGTTAGCACCCACGGAAATGTTAGAATTGAAAAAGCAGTTAGATGAATTGCTAAGTAAACGATTCATACAACCTAGTTCATCCCCTTGGGGAGCACCAGTGTTGTTCGTAAAGAAAAAGGACAGTCCGATGCGAATATGTATCGATTATAGAGAATTAAATAAGGTTACAATTAAGAATCGATACCCATTACCTAGGATTGATGATCTTTTTGATCAACTACAAGGAGCTATATATTTTTCTAAGATAGATTTGCGCTCCGGATATCATCAATTAAAGGTACAAAAAGACATACCTAAAACTGCTTTCAGAACTAGGTATGGTCATTACGAGTTTGCAGTCATGCCCTTCGGATTAACAAATGCACCTGCGGCATTTATGGACATGATGAATAGAATCTGTAAATCGTACTTGGATAAATTTGTAATTGTCTTTATCGACGATATACTTATTTATTCCAAAAGTCAGGAGGAACACTGTCAGCACTTACATGCACTCTTAACTTTGTTAAGAAAAGAAACGCTTTATGCCAAATTCTCGAAATGTGAATTTTGGCTACAGGAAGTGCAATTTTTAGGACACATGGTGAATCAAGAAGGTATTCATGTAGATCCTGCTAAGATAGAAGCAATCACCAAATGGAAGGTTCCACAATCAACAATGGAAATTAGAAGTTTTATAGGTTTAGTTGGATATTATAGACGGTTTATTAAGGATTTTTCTAAAATAGCTGTACCATTAACTAAGCTAACCTGTAAAACAGTTAAGTTTGAATGGGGACCTAAGCAAGAAGAAGCTTTTAAGATTTTAAAACATAAGTTAACAAATGCTCCAATCTTAGCTTTACCGGAAGGAACAGAAGATTTTGAAGTATACTGTGATGCTTCAAAACTGGGGTTAGGATGTGTGCTTATGCAACGCATGAAGGTAATTGCGTATGCATCAAGACAATTGAAAAAGCACGAGGAAAACTATACAACTCATAATTTAGAGTTAGGAGCCATAATTTTTGCCCTTAAAAGTTGGAGACATTATCTGTATGGAAGTAAGTTTACTATCTATATGGATCATAAAAGTTTAAGGTACATATTTGGGCAAAAAGAATTAAACATGAGACAAAGGAGATGGATGGAAATACTAAGCGACTACGACTGTTATATTTAGTATCACGAAAGAAAAGCAAATGTAGTTGCAGATGCCTTAAGTCGTAAGTATCATGAGAAACAACGACGGGTTCGTGCTCTTAGATTAAATCTACATTTAGATTTAATGGAACAAGTAAAGAATGTTCAAGAAATAGCAATCAAAGATGATGCTGAAGGAATAAAAGGACGAATAAAAGAATTAGTGCAAGGAAATGATGGAATTTGGAGATTCCATAATAAAAGAATTTGGGTACCTAAACAAGGAGAATTAAGAGATAAAATTTTAGAAGAAGCTCATAAATCTAGGTATACCATGCATCCAGGAAACAATAAAATGTATCAAGATTTAAGGAATAATTTCTGGTGGATAGGAATGAAAAAGGACATAGCTAGATATGTTTCTAAATGTCTTACTTGTTCACAAGTTAAGGCAAAACACCAGAAACCTTCAGGGCTACTACAACAATTAGAAATGCCTGTATGGAAATGGGAGCTCATAAAAAAGGACTTTGTTACAAAATTGCCCAAAACTAGAAAAGGTAATGACGCGATTTGGGTAATTGTGGATCGATTAACCAAGTCAGCCCATTTTCTACCCATGAATGAAACCTTTAGCATGGAAAGGTTAGCCAAGTTGTATGTAGATGAAGTCGTATCCTTACATGGAGTTCCACTCTCTATTGTATTGGATAGGGATAGTCGTTTCACTTCCCATTTCTGGACAAGTTTCCAGAAAGCAATGGGAACACAACTAAATTTAAGTACTGCATACCATCCTCAAACAGACGGGCAAAGTGAAAGGACGATACAAACACTGGAAGACATGCTCCGAGCATGTGTGATAGATTTTGGTGGGAACTGGGATGACCACCTACCCTTAATTGAATTCTCATATAATAATAGTTATCATGCAAGTATCGAAACTGCCCCATTCGAAGCACTGTATGGATGCAAATGCAGAACTCCAGTCTGCTGGGCAGAAATAGGAGAAAGTCAATTATCAGGTCCTGAAATCGTGCAAGAAACCACCGACAAGATTACTCAGATAAAAGAACGACTGAAGACTGCTCGAGATCGTCAAAAGAGCTATGCCGACAATCGACACAAACCACTAGAATTTCAAGTCGGAGATAGAGTACTATTGAAAGTTTCTCCTTGGAAAGGAGTAGTTCGGTTAGGTAAGAAAGGAAAGCTAAGTCCAAGATTCATAGGACCATTCCCAGTAATCCAGCGAATAGGACCAGTTGCCTATCGTTTACAACTACCAGAAGAACTAGCTGGAGTACATGACGTATTTCATGTATCCCATCTCAAGAAATGTCTATCTGACGAATCCCTGATAGTACCTCTTCAAGATGTAGAGGTAAATGAAAAGCTGAAATTTGTTGAGAAGCCATTACAGATAGAAGATAGAAAGATCAAGTTTCTCAAACACAAGCGACTAGTGCTTGTGAAAGTCAAATGGGAATCAAAGAGAGGACCCGGCTACACCTGGGAGCTGGAATCAGAGATGAAGCAAAAGTATCGTCATTTATTCAAGTAAATATCGAGGACGAGATTTTTATTAAGGTGGGGAGGATGTAACAACTCTCATTAAAATTACCCTTTCTTATATTATTTTACCCAATAGGAAACCTTAATTAAGACCCCCATGTGATCCTGCACAAACCCTAAAATTTTCAGAACAATTGGAATCAGGATCAGGGCCCTTAAAACTCGGGGGGGGGGGGGGTAAACCCTAGTTAGTAATATCCACACAGTTTTACGTGTAAAACGAATTTGATCGAGAGAGCAACTCAGCAAGCCGACTGAGACACGGGGCTACCCTATGGTAGGGTAGCACCCCTCGTGCCACGCGAAGGCCCCTCGCGCCACGCGAGGGAGCCCTTTTTCCAGTATAAGTAGTAGACTTTGGCACTTGCAATTTCGCGTTGGTTCGACGTAAAAATTCGATTCATGCACTGAGATATCGTCCAAATACTACAGAAACACACACAGTCTCGAATTTCTGCCGCGATAACAGGGTAATAACTCAATCGCTGCTACGATTCAATGTCCTATCGATTGAAACTATCCGATAAATGTCTAAGTGCTGCTCAAATTGGGTTTATACTTTGTCATTCGTCATGAATTCGATGGATGTTTAAATATTGCACTTTGTCATTTGTTGTGAGGGTTTAATCTCGTGAGTTATCGTAAATGCTGTATTAGTTACTAACCTAGTTTCGTGTGCGTTATTGTTAAATTAGGTTAACAGCCTTATCAGTAGGCTAAACTCTGCCCAAATAAATCTGCAATGTGAGTCATTCTCTTTTTATCAAATTTGATTTCAAAATCATGTTTGTTTTCAAAGTTATAAATACATGGATTAAGTCTTTGTAATCTCCAAATTACAGCCGGTATGTGGGGTTTTGTATACATTACTTGATAACCGTCACCATTGGACAACGGGTTAGCCAAGGGGTGATATGACCATAATCACAGACACCATTGGACAACGAGATAGCCAATAGGTGGTCGAGTGATAAATACCGTGGGTAGATGGTTGAGATGTATAAACATTGTAATCGCTCTTAATACTGTAAATTACAACAATGCGTCATTTTTAGTAAAAAGAATGATTCACCAGTATTTCCCACTGACAAAACCTTTTTCAAACATGTTTCAGGTGATCTGTTGTGATCCAAGAAAAGTGCCGCGAAGCACTACAAGCTTAAGGAAGTGGCTCAAAATAAATAAAGAAACATGTTTTGTAAAATAATGATTTCCCAGTGAAATCACCTTATTGTAATTACCGGGGTTTTATCCCGAATTATGAAAAAAATATAATCGGGCATTTTTGGTTTTAAAAAGATCCTGCTAAAATCTTCCGTTGTCAACTCAATTAAATAAATACCACAGGATTTCCTGTCCCGCGGCTCCTGAACCGGGTCAAACCGGGCTGGGGGCTGTGACAATCTTATCCTTCGTCTTCGTATAACTTCTCTTTCTTAAGCAGCTCTAAAATAGCTCTTAAGTGTTGCTCATGTTCTTCCTTCGTCTTCGAGTAAATCAAAATGTCATCAATAAACACGATCACAAACTTATCGAGATAGGGCTTGCAGACTCTGTTTATCAGATCCATGAATACTGCTGGTGCGTTCGTCAAACCAAACGGCATAACCAGGAACTCGTAATGTCCATATCGAGTTCTGAAGGCCGTCTTTGGAATATCCTCCTCTTGAATTCTCAACTGGTGATAACCTGATCGAAGATCGATCTTGGAGTAAAAAATTGAACCTTGTAGTTGATTGAACATGTCATCGATCCTTGGTAAAGGATACCGATTTTTAATGGTCAACTTGTTAAGCTCTCGATAGTCGATACACATGCGGAAACTGCCGTCTTTCTTCTTAACGAACAATACTGGAGCTCCCCAAGGCGAGAAGCTTGGTCTGATAAATCCCTTATCCAATAGCTCCTGAAGTTGTGTTGACAGCTCTTGCATCTCGGAATACGCAAATCGATAAGGTGCCTTAGCCACAGGCGCAGCGCCTGGAACTAAGTCAATGTGGAACTCGACTTGTCGCTGCGGCGGCAATCCTGGCAAGTCTTCGTGGAAGACTTCAGGATATTCCTTCACAACTGGGATATCTTCCAACTTTGGCTCAACGGCTTCTTTATCCATAATGTGTGCCAAGAAGGCGACACATCCTTTCTGCAAACACTTTCGAGCCTTCAAACAACTGATGATCCTTAGGGGTGTATCGTGCTTCTCTCCATGTACCACAATTGTTTCTCCATTCACCATAGGAATGCGAATGACCTTCTCGTGACATACAATCTCTGCTCGGTTGCTTGACAACCAATCCATCCCCACTACCACGTCGAAGCTTCCCAACTCGACTGGCAGCAGATCCAGTGTAAACTCGTGCTCCCCAAGCTCTATTACGCAACCCCTAATAACTTCATTTGCTTCTACTAGCTTTCCATTAGCTAGTTCTATTGAATACAGAATTTCTAGCTTACTGGCTACCAACCCAAGTATATTCTTAAATTCTAGCGATACAAAACTATAATCGGCACCAGTATCAAATAGTACAGATGCAAAGCGTTGGTTGATAGGGAACGTACCAGTGACCACATTTGGATCTTGGCGAGCTTCCCTCGCTCCGATGTTGAAAACCCTTCCCTGAGCTTGATTGAGTTTTGGGCACTCTCTCTTGAAATGCCCCACGTCTCCACAATTAAAACAACCTGGTCCTCGACCATTTCCGTTCCCATTACCACCTCGATTGTTGTTTGCTCCCCAGTTTCCACTACCAGCTTGATTCCCAACATTACCACGATTTCCATTACCGCCATTTCCTCCTTGCAGGCAGTTTCCATTACCACTTCCATAACCTCTCTGACCACCACGACCTGTACCAGCCCAGCACATCTCCTTCGAATGGCCAACCTTCCCACAAGACTCACATTTTCGGAATCTGCACTGGCCGGAATGATGGTATTGGCATACATCACATTTGGGCAGAGCGCCCATGTAACCCTTTCCTTTGTTTTCAACCCCAGTCTTGGTTTCAGCCGGTAAGTAAGACTCTTTCTTCTTGTTAGCACTGCTGGTACCCTTCTTAAAGTTTGAGAACTTCCTTTTGTTCTCACCGGACGACTCAACGTGAGTCTCCTTCTTATTCTGGCCAGAGATCGAAAACTTGTTTAACCTGATAGCTTCTTCAGTCAGGGACACACTCAGATCGATAGCCTCAGTAATTGTTGCAGGCTTTGACGTTGTTACCATACTCATAATCTGAGGTGCCAACCCCCAAATGAAACGCTCAACGCGCTTGAATTCCGGGTTAACCATGTATGGTACCACGCGAGATAGATCGTGAAATCTCTGCACATATTCAGCGATATTTGGGCCGTCCATCTTGAGGTTCCAGAATTCAGTTTCTAACTTTTGGATTTCGGCCCTGGAGCAATACTTTTTACGCATTAGTTCCTTCATTTCATTCCAAGTCAAAGCGTATGCTGCTGCCTCTCCCAGAGTTTGGACTTGGAGATTCCACCATGAAAGCGCTCCGTCTAAGAACAATCCAGAGATGTAGGTGACTTGGTGTTCTGGTGCACATTTACTCATTCTTATCACTGAATTGGTCTTCTCCGTCCATCGAACAAAAGCCACAACACCCCCGGTGCCGTCGAAATTCAGCGGTTTACAGTCTAAGAACTGCTTATAGGTACAACCTGTACAAGTAACATCATTCACAGAAAGCATTAGCAAACGCACATGGAATATCCAAATGTAACGTAATGTGTCTCGAGCAACTTAAACATTACCAAGAGGTGGGTTGTTCCTCGAGGTACCCCTGCTAGTTTCAGCGCGTGAGGCCTCGTAATCTGCTATCGCTCGTGAAATCCGTTCTTGTAACTCGGCCTCAGTAGTGGGCAATCGTGTTTCCCTTCTTGGAGGCATCTTCTATAAGAAGATTGTATAGGTCAGGTCTTATGCATATAAGTATGTAGTATGCGTATGTAATAACATTCATCAACACATGTAAACACATAACATCCCATGTCATAATACAAACAAGTAAGTCGACAATGTATGTAATGAGAATGCTGCGATTGAGCTTTCATATATCAATGACCACCATTACAGTTTTACAAGTTCACCAAATGTATTATATCACAACCAAAAAGGACTACAGGGTCACATCACCCTTGTCCAAACTATCCATCAAACTACAACAATCAAAAGTCAAAAGAAATGTGGTCTTCAAAAAGCTGTGCAATCTGGGCTCAATAGCTGCACTCTCACCAAAAGTATGCTACCTGCATAAAACCAAAAAATGCTACGGTGATGGTGGTGGAGGAGGAGGTGGAGGAACAAAGAGCAACCTGCGCAAATGCGCTAAATCCTCCTCCAGAGCATGAACGATACGCAACAGGTAACTAACCTGCTGCTCCATAGTAAGAAAACGGAAGTCAAAATCTGGGTATGGCAGGAGAGGAGTGGGCGGAGTCGCGAATGGTGACTGAAAAGGACAAGGCGGAGGACGCGGGATCCTCTCTAACTCCATGACTCTCCGACACAACATCTCCTGCAGGAGCTGTAACGATAAAAGAAAATCATCCCTCGTATAACCAATGTGGAAGGGATGGTATGGATCAGAAACAGGCATCGTGTTAGGTGGAAACCAGATAAGTGGCTCGCCCGATGGTGCAGAAGCAAAAGGTGCAGTATGTGTAGCAGGTGCAAATGGTGGCATGAAAGGAAAGGCTGCTGACACAGGTGGTATGTGACCGGGCTGCTGACTCGATGGACCTTCCCCTGGACGGGGTGGTGGAATATCCTGTAGGAACGTGACCGGTAGATCTGTGCGGTGAATGTCAGACACATGTGGGTGAAACGGGGCGATATCAGCTGGTGCATGTGTATGTACAGGTAGGTGAGGGGGAGTAACCAGTCTAACAAAAGGAGGCAAGTCATCATCGTCCTCGATCCACCCATTGTGGGTGAATGCATATCTGGGGTCAATCTGGGCAGCAAAAGGAGCATGATCAATAGGTGTAGGGATCGGGTCAGGCAAAGGTGGTGCAACAACTGGAATGTCAACGGGTACCGGGTCATGCTCGGGCAAAGGATTGTGAGCAGGTATAGGCTCGGGTGCAATCATAGGCTCAGGGTCAGCTGGTGCAAGCTCAAGATCAGCGGGTATATCAAAGAGCTGATCGTCAGGAACGACAGGTGCCTCAAAAGGCTGATCATCGGGGACAAACTCAATCTCATGCTCAGGGTCAAAGTCGTGTGGAAAGACAGGATCCATGTTAGGATCGGAGGCTCTCATGATAGTGTTTGTTTGTTTAAAATGAATGATCAATGAATATGAAAACATGTTAGGTGCAGCGGAAATGAAAACAAACTTTGTAAACACAATCAAAAGAGGAAATAGTTTGATAAACAATTGCTTCACATTGAGTCAAAAGATTACAAATCAAAGCAAAAGATTACAGTCATGCTTACAAACTATACTCCCCCTCAGCGTGATGCCCCAAGGTTGGTTGCACACAAGATGAAAGGATTAGACATGAGGAGAAGAACTTGCTCAGTCAATCAAATGTAACAGTACAGGGTACTGTTACATTTATAGGCAAACCAAACCACTGAGGTATCTCAGCTGACGTCACCATGAAAACGACGTCTAACAGCCTAACAACCTGTATCTACTGTCCTTACACAAACACTGCTAACCTAACCACTGACTATACATAAAACAAACAATTTACTAAACAGCTGCTCTCCCTTTATGTCAGTGCTTTCCTCAAGGTTGATCAGTCCTTGACTGGGCAGTGCTTTATCATCAGTAGATAGGACCAGCAGTGTTAGATACTTCAGGGTTTTCATCAGCAGTTGAAAGGGCAGCAGCAGTTGAATATGAGCAGCAGATAGAGACCATCAGTTGTTATAAATCACTTTCAATGGGAGAGCAAAGTGTAAACCGCTGCTTATTGTGAATCCACTGTTGTGACCTGGTTTTGGCTTTACATTATTTGTTCCTCTGGTAGGGTTCAATCCCAACAATCTCCCCCTGGAACAGATAATGCCAAAACCTGTCATTATTCTGGATCTTTATTACTCATCAAGAGTGCCTTAGCTTGTTCTTTGAATTCAGCTTCAAATTCCTTAGCACTCTGGTCATCCTCATCCCTACACAATGAAAGTTCAAGGAGATCCTGCAAATCTTGAACACTAAGGCCTAGTGCTTCTTTCCTTGATATGTACTTCATATTTCCATTGGATCTGACAATAGTCAATACATGGGTCTTTTGGTCAGACATCCACTTTAGTACTTTCGAACCCAATGGATTTCTTGGGAGAGATTTATTTGAAGATGAGTTGAGGGATAATGGCCTTGAAAACACCTGCAGACTTTCAGACATTCTTTTGAAAGCTTCTTCAATGACTTTGTCTGCTGCAGCTATATCATCTGCAGTTTCTTGTTCAATAAGTTCTTGTCTTTCAGCTTCTGTCTTGTCTTTAGCAGTGTTTGGAGACGCAGGTTTGTTTAATGCCTTAAAAAGGCTTTGAAGCTTTGTTGAAGTTTCTTCTTTTAGACCCATTTTCGTGATGGTATCTTTGAAGTACTCTGCTTCCTTTTCTATTACCTCTTCTTCAGTCAGCTGTTCTCCCTCTTCTTGATTTGTTACAAAAGTAGACCGGAACAGTGTGTCGAGGTTTCCCATCTTCTGTTCAAGCTTCATCATTTGTTCTTGCTTCTTAGAAGTGCCTGATACAGTTATCTTTCTTTTCTTCAGCCTTTCGTAGGCTTCATCAGTTTGTTGTCTTGACCACTTTGATATGGCTTCAGCAGTATCCATTTTTGCATCCACCAGCTCCCTTTTCTTTCTTTTATACTCAGCAGTGAAGTCAGCAATGAGCTTTTTGAATTTGTTCCAGTTTGGAGCATTTTTCTTCTTGGTAGGATCATTCTTAATTCTGTCAATCCTCTCAGCCTCATGCTTTAGAGCGATTATTGGCCATTCTTCAAACTGTTTTTCTTCAGCAGGATAGAATTTTTCTTTCATAATGTAGGCAAGATAATTTTTTCTTAGCTCTTTGCGTTGTTCATCCTTTTCTTTGATTAGTTCCTGTGCGAATTCTTCCATCTGCTTTACCTTTTCAAGGAAGAAATCCAGTCTATTAGCAATGCCTTCTTCGCTTAGACGTTCACGTTCACTTTCAAATTTAGCTCTTGCTTTAGCCTGCCTTGCCTTGAGTTTGAGGTAATCATCCATATCCTCTGGTGGCATGTAACCTATGAGTGAGGAGAATCTCCTTTTTGAAGGATCTTCTTCTACATAGAATTGCCTCATCTCATTCTTGATAGCTTCAAGTTCCAGTGGATGTTTTGCAGCATTAGGATCATGTGTACCCTCATCGGCAGTGATTGGCTTTCTTATTCTGTTGAAGAGCTTTGGTTGTGATGTAGGAAAGATGAGAGTGGTGGTGGATGACTGACTAACAGCTGTTGAGACAACTGGTGTCTCAACATCTGCTGGCATTACAACTGCTGATATGTCAGCAGTTGTCTTCTGCTTCTGAGCAGGGAATGGAAGTGGTGAGGTAATTTTTGATGGTGGTGATGGTGGTGGTGAATCATCATCTGATATGAGATTCCTTCTCCTTTTTAATGAAGAAGGAACAGATGATGTTTTGGGTGGATCAGTGGTGGTGGATTTGATAGCAGTGGTTTGTGGCAGTGATTGACTGACAGTGGTTGAAACAACTTGTGTTTCAATCACTGTTGTCATTACAACAGATGTTGTAACATCTGTTGTCTTCTGTTTTATTACAGGAGGCAGTGGTGATGGTATGATCGATGATGGTGGAGCAGTAGTTGTAGTGGTGTGTGGTAGAGTGGTGTGTGTTGATGACATAGCAGCTGTTTGGCTACTGACAGCAGTTTTTGTAACTACTGCTGTATCAGCTGTTTGGCTAACAGGTTTTGAGACCTGCTTTTCTTTTTCTTTTTCAGGCTCAATATGGAGGCCATGCTCTATTCCCTTCGTATTCAGTTTTCTCAACAGCTTGATATTCTCCCCCTTTTTGGCATTATCTGAAGGGGGGTTATCAAGGAATGATATGGAAGAAGGAGCTTTGCCAGAGACACTTTGAATGCTTGCCTTTATGGCCTTGATATCTGCTTGAGTGTCCTTGAACCTTGATTCAACCATGTTGGTCAGCATTTGTACTTGAATAACATGCTTTTTGTCAGCCATAAGTTGCTGTGCTTCAAGCATTGGTTGAAAAATATTCCAAAGCTCATTTTCAGCAAATGCATGTTGTGCAGGTGCTTAAGCAGGAATAGCAGTGGCTTGTGCTTTCTGAGCTTTTAAAATCTCTTGCACCATCTCCTTTATTTCAGCAACTGATTCTTCAAGTTTGTCAACTCTGCCCGTCAATTCCTGATATTTTGAATCATCACCTACTTTAGTAGGATCATCTGAATCCCCACTAGCAGTGGTTATATCAATGTGTGTCTTAGGAACAGAGTCACAAAAGTCACCCATTGATGCCCCTTGTTCTCGGTACTGGGGACTTCTTTCTTCAGCACTCGATAAACCTTTGATGGTACCAGTGGTTAGATCCAACTCACTGGTGGTCACCGAAGTTGCCATGGAAGAAATTGCCTTCAAGGGAGTCTTACTTATGAAACAACTGTCCAACTGAGGATCTGTTGATCCACCAGTTGTAGTTGCTGCTCCACTTGAACTACCACCGAGAGTTACTTGTAACTCAGGGGGGGTAACCTCCTCAATTGTTGCTGGGATAGCAGGAGTAGTAGCATCAGACCCAGTCACCTGTGGGGGTATACTCTCAGTGACAGGTGATAGAGAGGAACTGGTTTGTGTCTGAGCTATAGCAGCTGCATGCAACAAAGGTAGCATGGATTGTGGCATTATTATTGGTGAGGGGATGGGAGTTGAAAGAGACATGTCCTTGGGATCAGGACTGAGGAAGATGGATCCGAGTGGATTCAGAGCTTCATATTGTGGTGTCCCTGTGCTTACAACCTGATCCTTTTGTGAGGATGCAGGAGGAGTTTTAGGCATGGGTTGAGATCTTTCTTCCAACTGCTGTGAGGAAGTAGCAGCAGTGGTTTGTGGTGACTTTTGTGTTGTCACAGGCATTTCCTCTGGGATCTCATCTTCCAGAGTTGCCTTTGTTTTGGGTTTGGTGGGTTTTCTGGATGTTTTTCTTTTGGTCTTTTTGGTTATGTCAGGTGTGGGCTTCAAAGCAGTGGTTGTGCTGCTATGATCACCTGGAGCAGTGGGCTCAGCAGCTGATACCTGAGGAGTAGTTGTAACCACTAAAATCTGCTCAGGTACCCCTGCTTTTGTTTTTATTGGTGCCATCATCCTTGAAAATGTTTCTTTTGTTAAGCTTTTTATTTGACAATGAACACCTTGTTTTAGCAAATTTAAATTTTCCTTTTCAAATTTTTGTTCAAAATAGTAACTCAAAAATCTTGGAAAAAGTAAAAATGCTTTACTTTCAACGTTTTTCACCATGTCATTGAAAATCTCCTGGGAGTAGTTGTAGTCCTTATTATTCAAAATAGCGTAACCCAGGCATTGAATTTTCAATGGTATCTCGTTAAAAGATGTTGTTTTATTCGAAGCACACATCAGAAGTGTGTGAAATAAAAATCTTGGAGCAGAAGGAAAATAACCTTTTTGTAAGGTATCAACCTTTGATTGTTCTGCATACCCCCTGTTTACGAAATCATTTTTCATCTCGGCTTTCTCAAAAGAGAGTTTACCTTCCTGATCATTTAGATTAAAGACTTCGGAGATCGACTGTGGGGTTATTTGAACTGCTTTTCCCTGTATTGAGGAGTTAATGGCTATGACTTTTCCGTCTTGTTTTTCAAGCAACGCCTTTTTCCAAAACTCTCTCTGGGTTTGCAGATAGATGGGAGCATTTGCTGTCAACAAAGTTTTGTACTTTGATGCAGATAATGTATCAATGATGGTGTCAAAGGTGTGATTATCAGTAGGTTTTGTGAGTAAACCCAGATAGTTGTGAGATTGTTTGAATGGTATTTCGATGGGTTCTTCGGCCGTTTGAGCGACCTCTTTGGAAGGTGATGGTGATTTAGGTTTTGATTTTGATTTTGTCATTTTTGCGGAGAAGAACGAAGGAGGATTTGGAGATTTTGAGAAGAAGGGTTGGAAACTGCTATGAGAAGAGAATTTTGGAATTCAATTCGACAGTGTAAAACCCTGTTTGGGGTTTAGGGCAGGGTTTTATTTGAAAGAAAATGATCGCTGATGTGGCAGCGGTTATTAAGATCTGAGGGCTAAAAACTGACCACATGTCAAACACTGATGAGACGGATGAAGTATGTAGAACAGTTGTTTTAAGAGCCACTGACGTATCAAGCATCAGAGGTTACAACGGTAAAAATATGGGCAGTGGATGATTTTTACTATCAGTGGATAGCATATCAGTGGATAAGACACTGATTTTGAGCATCAGTGCTTTTCAAGAAAATGAGGGATCAGTAGTTAACTTTCAGCAGTGGACAGTGTTTAGAGATCAGACCTTGGAACAAAACAGAGGTTAGGGTAAATAGTACAACTCTGAAGGACAGGTGTTTCAGCAACAGTTTTGAAGATTTTCATTCAAGGTTTTGCCACATGTCAATTTTGAAAGACAGTGGTTTAGTACCCCAGATGATGAAAACTTTTTACTAAGGCAACTCATTTTTCGTTTAATATTCAATTAACACATGAGTACCTTAGTAATTTAACCAGTTTGCAATCAACCTTTGATAAAAATTTAGGAGCAAACCTGAGTATGACATGATCATGACATATGTACCATTTCCTTTTGACCCATTTATGAGGGTACTAATACCATACAAAAATAAGGTATTACATCCTGACAGGAGCTGAAACTATTGCCAACAAAAACAAGCATAAGTTCCAAATACATTATTCCAAAAAAAATGAATAATATATCCTGGTTATTCGAGAAAATCCTTTGAACAACAAAAATTAGTTAAAGGATTTTCTGAGAATAGTATCAAAAAGGATCTGGTGTATATCCAATAGAAGATATAATCATATCATTCTCAAGTTTTATGAAAATGGTCAGTGGTTTGACAGCAGTGGTAGAATATTTTGACAATATTTTGACCACTGTTTGGTACCATTTTCTGTGTTAGTTGATTGCAAGCATGAGGACACATGGACACATGAGTTTTGAAGATCCTGTTGTAGATCTAATTTCTATGTGATGACTTTGAAAATTTGTCTAGTCCTTTTGTAAGTTCAATCACTGGGAACACAATTGTCACCTGAACTTCCTTGAACCAATGAGCACAAACAGTTGCTTAATTGACCATTATTACCCTAAACTTTGACTCATAAGTGTTTTATGTTTATACTCTTTTCTTTTGACTTCAAAAAGTTTTGAGATAAACACACTTCTGAGTTTTTGTGAATATTAGTCCAAAATCATTTTGCAGTAATGTTTTGAGAGGCTTGGTCATGTTTTCACAAGTTTTTCATCCAATCTCACATTACATATGATGCGGACTATGTTGACCCCTGTTTTCTTAATGTATTTGAACATAGTTGATTTTGTCCTTTTTAGGAACTCAACCTGTTTTCAACACATAAGATCTAAACAACTAAAGTTTTAATTTCCCTCTTTTTGTGTTAACAAAACAACAATGCTTTTATGAACATAGGTTTTGTTAATCTGAGGTTTGTACTTTAGTATTTAATGAAAACATCACATATTCCACATCAACAGTTTAAATCAATTTAGAAAATAGAAATAATCTCATAATTTAACAGATATTGCTTTCAGATCTAGAAACCATGAGTGTCTTGTGCATGAATTTGCTTGTTGTGTGAAATTTGTGTGTCATATGACATCTTGGTTGATTTACAGAGTTTTCGAATAACCATTTTGAACATGATTTACACAGTACTCTGTTTTTCAACTAAATACAACCAACCTTAGTATCAATGAATTTTGAGCTGAACGGTTATGTCAAATTGATTGTTAGATCGAATTTGACTGTCCAGGCTCTGATACCAATTGTTAGGATCGGAGGCTCTCATGATAGTGTTTGTTTGTTTAAAATGAATGATCAATGAATATGAAAACATGTTAGGTGCAGCGGAAATGAAAACAAACTTTGTAAACACAATCAAAAGTGGAAATAGTTTGATAAACAATTGCTTCACATTGAGTCAAAAGATTACAAATCAAAGCAAAAGATTACAGTCATGCTTACAAACTATACTCCCCCTCAGCGTGATGCCCCAAGGTTGGTTGCACACAAGATGAAAGGATTAGACATGAGGAGAAGAACTCGCTCAGTCAATCAAATGTAACAGTACAGGGTACTGTTACATTTATAGGAAAACCAAACCACTGAGGTATCTCAGCTGACGTCACCATGAAAACGACGTCTAACAGCCTAACAACCTGTATCTACTGTCCTTACACAAACACTGCTAACCTAACCACTGACTATACATAAAACAAACAATTTACTAAACAGCTGCTCTCCCTTTATGTCAGTGCTTTCCTCAAGGTTGATCAGTCCTTGACTGGGCAGTGCTTTATCATCAGTAGATAGGACCAGCAGTGTTAGATACTTCAGGGTTTTCATCAGCAGTTGAATATGAGCAGCAGATATAGACCATCAGTTGTTCTAAATCACTTTCAAGGGGAGAGCAAAGTGTAAACCGCTGCTTATTGTGAATCCACTGTTGTGACCTGGTTTTGGCTTTACATTATCTGTTCCTCTGGTAGGGTTCAATCCCAACAATCCAACTCATCATCAAACTCAAAATCCTGATCATCGTCATGTGGACCAACAGGCGCGACAGACATAGCTGTGTCAGAGTCCGAATCGGTGGGATATCGCTGTAATCCCAAAGCATGTGTCACGACCCCAGCCCCGGTTTGACCCGGTCAGGAGCCGCGGGACAGTAACCCATGGTATCTATGATGCGACAGCGGAAGATTTTACAGGATCTTTTTAAAACTCAAAATGCCCAATTATTTTATTCCATAAATTGGAGATAAACCCCGTAATTTACAATAGAGAAATTTCACAAGTAAATTCCCTGATTTATTAAAACATGTTTATTCATTTTTAACCGAGCCACCTCTTCAAGCTTGTTAGTGCTCCGTAGCACGTTTTCCTTGATTTACAGCAGGTCGCCTGAAACATGTTTTAAAAACATTTTATCAGCGGGGAAATGGTGGCGAGTCATTCAAATATGTAAAACAACACTTTAGTTATCAATTACAGCATAAGAGCGATTACAATGGCTTCTATCTTATTTTTATCTGGCGCCGTGTCACCTGGTGACGATGGTCATACCACTATTGGGTCTTTCCCCAAGTAGTGACATTTATCACTGTTAGGATTTATTAGCCTAACCCATGAGAAATTAGTAATGTGCACAATACCCCACTAGCTAGTGATTAAGATAACCACGACTTACTCCCTGTAATTATAACATTTGAAAATGGAGTATTGTAAAATATTTTTGATAAAAAGAGAATGACTCACATTGCAGATTTATACGGGCAGAGTTTAGCCTACTGATTAGCCTTGTAACCTAAATTTAAATAACATGCACATGAACTAGGTCAGTAACTAATACAACATTTACGATAACGCACGAGATTAAACCCTCAAAACGAATGACAAAATGCGATACTTAAACATTCATCGAATTCACGACGAATGACAAAGCATAACCCTAATGTGGGCAACACTTAAACATCCATTGGATAGTTTTAATCGATCGGACATTAAATCGTAGCAGCGATCGAGTTAATACCCTGTATCGTAGCAGCGCCTCGCTATAATAATTGAAAATTCGACTTCAGAGCAGTAGAATTTCGTTTTTATGAAAAGTTTTCGACACCAGATGATAGCTCCTGATCCAAGCTATTTATAGCTGGAATTTGAGGTTCACGCGACCCGCGTGAGCCTCCTCTTGTTCTTTACGCGGCCTGCGAGGGCAGGTTAGACGTAGACTAGGGCTAGCGTGTCACCACTAGACTTGCCACGCGTGTTACACGTGGATCCGGACGCTTATCCGGTCAAACCTAAGGTTGACGCGGCCCGCGTGAGGGTATGCCCATCTTTTACGCGGCCCGCCTGGAGATCAGAATTCTGAATTTCTTGATTTTTTATATGGATTAAGGTTTTGGGGTCCAGGTTTTCACTTGTGGGTCGGTTTAGGATATTTTTGAAGGTCCTTACATCCTCCCCACCTTATTTAAAATCTCGTCCTCGAGATTTACTGAAATATGTAAGGATACTTTCTTTTCATCTCCGATTCCAACTCCCAGGTGTACTCGGGTCCTCTCTTTGAATCCCACTTGACTTTGACTAGTACTAGTCGCTTGTGCTTGAGAAATTTGATCTTTCTGTCTTCTATTTGCAATGGTTTCTCAACAAATTTTAACTTCTCATTTACCTCTATATCTTGAAGAGGTACTACCAAGGATTCGTCAGATAGACATTTCTTGAGATTAGATACATGAAATACGTCATGTACCCCAGCGAGCTCCTCTGGTAGTTGTAAGCGATAAGCAACTGGTCCTATACGTTGGATTACTGGAAATGGTTCTACGTATCTTGGACTTAGCTTTCCTTTCTTTCCGAACCGAACAACTCCTTTCCAAGGAGAAACTTTCAAAAGTACCTTGTCTCCAACTTGAAATTCGAGTGGCTTGCGTCGATTGTTGGCATAGCTTTTCTAACGATCTCGAGCATTCTTTAGTCTTTCCTTGATTTGAGTGATCTTTTCGGTAGTCTCTTGCACAATTTCAGGTCCTGATAATTGACTTCTCCTATCTCTGCCCAACAGACTGGAGTGCTACACTTACATCCGTACAGTGCTTCAAACGGGGCAGCTTCAATACTTGAATGATAACTATTGTTATAGGAGAATTCAATTAAGGGTAAATGGTTGTCACAGTTTCCACCAAAATAGATCACACATGCCCTAAGCATGTCTTCCAGAGTTTGGATCATCCTTTCACTTTGTCCATCTGTTTGAGGATGGTATGCAGTACTTAAATTTAGTCGGGTTCCCATTGCTTCTTGTAAACTTTTCTAAAAGTGAGAAGCGAAACGACTATCCCTATCCGATACAATGGAGAGTGGAACTCCATGTAAGGATACTACTTCATCTACATACAACTTGGCCAACCTTTCCATGCTAAAGGTTTATTTCATGGGTAGGAAATGAGCTGATTTGGTTAATCGATCCATAATTACCCAAATCACGTCATTACCTCTTCTGGTCTTGGGTAACTTAGTAACAAAGTCCATTGTTATGAGCTCCCATTTCCATACAGGCATTTCTAATTGTTGTAGTAGACCTGAAGGTTTCTGGTGTTCTGCCTTAACTTGTGAACAAGTAAGACACTTAGAAACATATCTAGCTATGTCCTTTTTCATTCCTATCCACCAGAAATTATTTCTTAAATCTTGGTACATCTTATTGTTACCAGGATGCATGGTATACCTAGATTTATGAGCTTCCTCTAAAATTTTAACTCTCCCTGCTTAGGTACCCAAATTCGTTTCTTATGGAATCTCCAAATTCTATCATTTTCTTGCTCTAATTCTATTATTCGTCCTTTCATTCCTTCAGCAACATCCTGGATTGCTGTTTCCTGAACATCCTTTAATTGTTCCATTAAATCTAACTGTAGATTTAATCTAAGAGCACGAACTCGTCGTTGTTTCTCATGATACTTACGACTTAAAGCATCAGCAACTACGTTTGCTTTTCCTTCGTGATATTGAATATCACATTCGTAGTCACTTAGGATTTCCATCCATCTTCTTTGCCTCATGTTTAATTCTTTTTGCCCAAATATATATCTTAAGCTCTTATGATCTGTATAGACAATAAACTTACTTCCATACAGATAATGTCTCCAAATCTTAAGGGCAAAAATTATGGCTCCTAACTCTAAGTCTTGAGTTGTATAGTTTTCTTCGTGCTTTTTCAATTGCCTTGATGCATACGCAATTACTCTCTTGCGTTGCATAAGCACACGTCCTAATCCTAGCTTTGAAGCATCACAATATACTTCAAAATCTTCTGTTCCTTCTGGTAAGGCTAGAATTGGAGCATTTGTTAACTTACGCTTCAAAATCCTAAAGGCTTCTTCTTGCCTAGGTCCCCATTCAAACTTAACTGCTTTACAGGTTAGCTTAGTTAATGGTACAGCTATCTTGGAAAATCCTTAATAAACCGTCTATAATATTCTGCTAACCCTATAAAACTTCTAATTTCCATTGCTGACTGTGGAACCTTCCATTTGGTGATTGCTTCTATTTTAGCAGGATCTACGTGAATGCCTTCATGATTCACCATGTGACCTAAAAATTGCACTTCTTGCAGCCATAATTCACACTTGGAGAATTTGGCGTAAAGTTGTTCATTTCTTAACAAAGTTAAGAGTGCATGCAGGTGCTGACAATGTTCATCCTGACTTTTGGAATAAATAAGTATATCGTCGATGAAGACAATTACAAATTTATCCAAGTATGGTTTACAGATTCTATTCATCATGTCCATAAATGCTGCAGGAGCATTTGTTAACCCAAATGGCATGACTGTAAATTCGTAATGACCATACCTAGTTCTGAAAGCAGTTTTAGGTATGTCTTCTTCCTGTAAATTCCTGTACCTTCTAAATCAATCTTAGAAAAATATCTAGCTCCTTGTAATTGGCCAAAAAGATCATCAATCCTAGGTAATGGGTATCGATTCTTAATTGTAACTTTATTCAAGTCCCTATAATCGATACACATTCGCATCGAACCATCTTTCTTCTTTACAAATAACACTGGTGCTCCCCATGGGGATGAACTAGGTTGTATGAATCCTTTGCTTAGTAATTCATCTAATTTCTTTTTCAATTCTAACATTTCAGTGGGTGCTAACCGATAAGGTGCTTTGGCTATCGATGTAGTTCCAGGAATTAGATGAATTCTAAATTCGACTTCCCTATCAGGTGGTAATCCAGGTAGTTCTTCTGGGAATACCTCTGGATATTCCGATACTACTGGAGTTTCCTTACCCTTAGTGTTAATGATTAATAAAATCATATACACTATTTCTTGTTTTCTTGAGTAACTGGCCAATTTCATTACTGAAATGAATTTCATTGGCTTACGTGTCGTATCTCCTATAATCACCACTAATTCTCCTGTGGGTGTATTAATTTCTATGGAATTCTTATCACAAAGAATTCGAGCATGGTTGGCTACTAACCAATCCATTCCTAACACCACATCGAATCCGGCTAAATTCATAGGTAACAGGTTTGCAGAGAATTTGTGACCTAAAAGTTCTATCTTTCCTTCTCGCACAACCTTATCTATTTTAACAGAATTCCCATCTGCCGTTTCGACTGTAAAAATATGCCTAAGTTTGGTTAAGGGTAAATTAAGAGCTTGGCAGAATGAAGTATTTATAAAACTTTGGTTTGCACCAGAGTCAAATAATACTTTTGCATAAACGTCATGAACTAAGAATGTACCAGCTATCACATCTGGAATTAGCTCTGCTTCCTGAGTAGTTAGTTGGAAGGCTCTTACGTTCTTCTTGGTAGTTCCTTCTGCAGGTTTGGCTTTATTATCAGCTGGTTTGACCAGTTTTGGGCAGTCTGGCCTCAAGTGTCCAGCTTCTCCACAGTTATAGCAAACTGTGGAGTTCTTCTTCCTGCAGTCTTCTTCTTGGTGCCCCGGAATTTTGCAAAAATTGCAATATCCCTTGCATCTTCCAAAATGCTTCCTTTTGCAGGCATTGCAAAATGGAACAGTGGAGGATTGCCCAGTTCCCCTTCTCTTGAAATTACTACGGTTACCCACACGGAATCCCTGGGTAATCTTTTGGGCCACTTCCTTTTTCCGGGTTTCTTCTTTTGTGCGTACCAGTACATCAGTCAGAGTGTTAGCTAACTCCACCGCATCATCGATCGTGCGGGGTCTTGCAGCCTTGACAATATTACGGATCTCGAAATGTAGCGAGATATAAGTACCGGTTCTGGCGAATCCAGTGTTGGTACTACTCTAGCGTATTCGAAGAAAGTCGAAGTATACCCTCGACAATCAACGCCTACCATCTGATGATTTAGGAACTTATTGATCATTTGTTCCTTTTCGTACTCGGGACAAAATTTTCTTTCTACAAGACTTTTAAATTCTTCCCAATTCATGGCATAGGCCACACTCCTTCCTTTGGCTTGAAGTACCGTATTCCACCATTCTCGCGCCCCTTCTTTAAAAAGATGCGACGCGTACATAACCTTGTCTTCCTCACCACATTTATCATAATTACTGCCTCGGTTTTCTCTAACCAACGCAGTGCAGCAGTTTCCCCTTCGTTACCTGCAAACTCAGCCGGTTTACAGGCAAGAAACTCCTTATAAGTGCAACCAGGTGTTGCAGCTTTCATTTTCTTAAGGAGTGGAGCTTGTATCCCCTCATTGTTCTTATTAATATAATTGCCGCCTCCGTTTACACTATTACTGAAATTATCGTCGTTTGTACGCTTGCTAGGAATAATTTGTTGAGGTTCAACAGGTTTCTGGGCAGTAGCCAGGATTGCTGGAATAGCATTGGCTATTCCTTGAGCAACGCTATTCTCGATATCTTTCCTATTCAGAAATTGATCTTCATTGTTATGCTCAGATTGATTACCCTCGTTAACTTGTTCATTACCAGCGTTTGCCATCTGGTAATAAATTTATATTAGTGATTAGCATAAAATAATTAAACAAAACAAAAAATCGCACATAATCACATTAACACGTATAGCCAAAATTGTCGATTTCCCGACTTCCATTTTTATATATTATATTATGCATCTGTACACACTCTTATCTTACAAAAGTTTTATTTTTAGGTTATGCTACATACTTATATTTTTTATTACTATTAGTATTATACAAACACAACTTCACAACTACACTTATCTCCCAAATCTTATTCCCTGCATTCATTAATTCTTTGCCAAAATGGCGAAGTTCAGCTAAGTTCTCATTACTCATTGGTGGGTTTGGTGCAGGTTCTGCGTCGAACTGGGGGAAAAAGGTATAGGGATTATTTAAGAGGTTTTGAAACTTCCAATCATTAGTCCACCATTCGTCCATTCCTTGAGGTTGGGCGTGAATCAGAGGTTCTGGGATGGCTGGTTCCAAATTTATTGGAAGCTGGTTTTCAGTGGGATAAGGGAAAAAAATTGTATTGATAGGCCTAAGGATATCACAGCTTGCCAGTATGTGATCCAATTCCTCCTGTAATGGTAATTTCTCGGCTTGCTTAGAACTTTCCCCAATTTCTATTTCTACTTGCCTAATACTTTCCCCAATCTCAATCCCTTTTCCTTTATCCATGGGATTCTCTATCTTGGGAATTTTCCTAGTTGCTGGTTTCCTTCTGCGCACACGCCTCCAACCCACAAATCTTCTTCTTTTCTTTGGCTTTGATTTCTCCGGAGGTGGAGCTTGGAATTCCATAGGTTCTTCAACATCGGCTAAGTAACTAGTAAAGTCTTTGGAAACTTCTATTTTCACAGGATAGAGATTGAGATTCTCAAGAGCTTCAGATAATTTATTCATGCTGTTTAGCATTTATGAAGAAACACATAAACTTTTAGTTCAAAATTTTGTATATAAATTTTCACAGAATCATATAACGGAAAGCAGAAAATTAAATTACAATTATCTAACAAACCATTTTATTGAAACAAAATATTTATTTTTAGTACAACTAAAATATTAAAGTTTCTGGTTTGTAGGTGACATAGGGGCTAATCCTGGTTTGGCGATTTAACTATAAGTTAGCATTTACTGCTATAGTAGCTAACATATAGATATTTGCCCATTGTTCATCTAACTCATCTTCCCATGATGATTTAGTGTCTATTTTCTGGGTTTCTTTATTGACCGTAACTCCTTTTGGTTGTAACTTCCTCATTTTCTCTTGACTTTTCTTAATAATCAAACTTCTTTTATTAGGGGTAAGTGGTTGCTCATATTGTGCCTTACGAACAAATATTCCCTCCTTAGTATCTGCTGAGTATCTTGAAGAATTTGATTGGGATGAAGTTCCCTTATCTTTCGGTAAACTATCTAATTTAAGATAGATATCCGACATTCTTTGCTTATACTGTAACTAACAGATAGTCAAGATAAGAGCACATAATTACAAGATAATAATCAGGAAAAGTAAGTATTTGAAATACTTAATAGGCTTAAATCAGTGGCTCTTTCAGTAGCTCTGATACCACATTTTCCTGTCACGGCCCCAGCCCCGGTTTGACCCGGTCAGGAGCCGCGGGACAGGAACCCGTGGTATCTATGATGCGACAGCGGAAGATTTTACAGGATCTTTTTAAAACTCAAAATGCCCAATTATTTTATTCCATAAATTGGAGATAAACCCCGTAATTTACAATAAGGAAATTTCACAAGTAAATTCCCTGATTTATTAAAACATGTTTATTCATTTTTAACTGAGCCACCTCTTCAAGCTTGTTAGTGCTCCGTAGCACGTTTTCCTTGATTTACAGCAGGTCGTCTGAAACATGTTTTAAAAATATTTTATCAGCGGGGAAATGTTGGCGAGTCATTCAAATATGTAAAACGACACTTTAGTTATCAATTACAGCATAAGAGCGATTACAATGGCTTCTATCTTATTTTTATCTGGCGCCGTGTCACCTGGTGACGATGGTCATACCACTATTGGGTCTTTCCCCAAGTAGTGACGTTTATCACTGTTAGGATTTATTAGCCTAACCCGTGAGAAATTAGTAATGTGCACAATACCCCACTAGCTAGTGATTAAGATAACCACGACTTACTCCCTGTAATTATAACATTTGAAAATGGAGTATTGTAAAATATTTTTGATAAAAAGAGAATGACTCACATTGCAGATTTATACGGGTAGAGTTTAGCCTACTAATTAGCCTTGTAACCTAAATTTAAATAACATGCACACGAACTAGGTCAGTAACTAATACAGCATTTACGATAACTCACAAGATTAAACCCTCACAACGAATGACAAAGTGCGATACTTAAACATCCATCGAATTCACAACGAATGACAAAGCATAACCCTAATGTGGGCAGCAGTTAAACATCCATTGGATAGTTTTAATCAATCGGACATTAAATTGTAGCAGCGATCGAGTTAATACCCTGTATCGTAGCAGCGCCTCGCTATAATAATTGAAAATTCGACTTCAGAGCAGTAGAATTTCGTTTTTATGAAAAGTTTTCGACACCAGATGATAGCTCCTGATCCAAGCTATTTATAGCTGGAATTTGAGGTTCACGCGACCCGCGTGAGCCTCCTCTTGTTCTTTACGTGGCCTGCGAGGGCAGGCTAGACGTAGAGTAGGGCTAGCGTGTCACCACTAGACTTGCCACGCGTGTTACACGTGGACCCGGACGCTTATCCAGTCAAACCTAAGGTTGACGTGACCCGCGTGAGGGTATACCCATCTTTTACGCGGCCCACCTGGAGATCAGAATTCTGAATTTCATGATTTTTTTATATGGATTAAGGTTTTGGGGGTCCAGGTTTTCACTTGTGGGTCGGTTTAGGATATTTTTGAAGGTCCTTACAGCATGTAAAGTAGTAGATGACATAGACTCAAATGAATCAGGGGCTGAATGATCGGAAGACATTTCAATAACAGGAATCTCAATAAGCGGAACAATAATGACATCGGCGACTGGAACTCCATCATCCTGGGCACCCTCAGGGGGACCCTCAATAAAAAGATCGATGTCATCGTCAGACATAGCGTCAAGAGGCAGATCCTCAAGAGGAAATGCAGCAAGTGGAAAAGGAGCAGGGATCTGAACAAGAAGTAGATCCTCGCCAAGAAGACCATCAGCTAGCGGTATATCATCTCCAAAACCTGGTAGAGCAAACAGCTGGAAATCATCATCATCGCTACTCTCAGTATCGGATGTGAAAACCACAGGGTCTGTGGCTATCTCATCGTCTGAAACTATGGCCATAGGGTCTACAGTATCTGATATTCCACTATCGGAAGAGGACATGGTGTCTGTAACAAATCAATCACAAGTATGCACATATATCAACAATCATCAAATAAGCATGTAAGTAGTAGCAATGTAAGCATGTATGCAATCCTAGTCTTCCCAAGACAATCCCACCCAGCCTCTCAGACTGAACTACTTAGTCTCTCAGACTAAACCTCCCAGTTTCTCAAACTGAACTACCCAGCCTCTCAGGCTAAACCTCCCAGTCTCTCAGACTGCCCCAACTAGTCTCTCAGACTACCCAGTCTCTCAGACTGAACTACCCAGTTAGTCTCTCAGACCAACTCCCCAGTCTCTCAGACTGAATTACCCAGCTAGTCTCTCAGACTAACTCCCCAGTCTCTCAGACTGCACTACCCAGCTAGTCTCTCAGACTAACTCCCCAGCTAGTCTCTCAGACTAACTCCCCAGCTAGTCTCTCAGACTAACTCCCCAGTCTCTCAGACTGAAATATAAGTGAATTCTTTGAAATATATTTTGTGTCTTTTATTTGTAAAAATGTTTGTTTCCTGGATCTGGACATTTTGTGTATGCAATGAAAACATTTTTGTGAGAGCCCTAATGATCGTAGTCTAGACTCGAGAAAGAATCCTAGTTCGCTACGATCGAAGCTCTGATACCAAGCTGTCACACCCTGACTTTTGCGGAAGCGTGGTTATTGGTGTGACTTCTTAATACCATAGCATTCAATAATAACATTGCTATATGATAAAACCAAAAGATATTCATCCATAAAAGTTAAGTTTGAAAATACCATGACATACTTGTCTGAAAAGTTGACACCAACTTAAGTTACAAACCACAACATGTTCAAATGAGTTCATGAAGACTCAACAAAAGACTTTAAATAAAACCGGGTTTAGAAACATGTATCCCGTCCAAGAATAGGATACATCTTCTAAACTCTATGACCACGGATGACATCTTTTATTTATACGCAACTTGAAACACATGCATACACCTGCCAGATCCACTTAGTTCCCTGAAATACATGTAGTTTAAAAATATCAACAAAAGTTGAGCGAGTTCATGTGTATGTGTATGAATAAACCTTTAAAGTATGTCTGTATGTATGTATGTCCCTGGTATGTAGCAATAAGGAAAAAGAGACCACCAATGGTTTGCAAGGCCATTGATATGTGTGAAATGGTGCGGGAAAACTCAAACCTAGCAAATTTGTACCGGGCCTCCGACTGGAAGACATAGTCACCACTATGGGCCACCCTGGTCCCCATGGGTGTGGGCTCGCTATACCCAAATAGATCTATCACTCATGTCCCTCGGTCCTACGACGAGGATTAATGGCCTTAAGTGTTATACCCACCCTTCACATGATCTTGCAGTAACCCTCCTTAGCTAACCATACCATGTATAAAATGTTTGTAATAATTGTAACATGTATTCCACCCCCGAAGTTACAAAACTGAAAACAGTTAAAAGAAAAGGGGGACATAAACTCACAGTATTGCGTCTTCAGTACTGGCAACACAAATCTCCTCAGCAAACACGATTACCTACAGCGTACTAACGTCTATTAGACGAACGGGCCGTGCCTTGGCTTGGAGTTTAATGTTTCTGAGTTACGTTTCTTATGTTCCCAATATTATTCCAAGTTATAATTACTTGTTAAAATAATAATCATTTTAACTTTAAATTATATTTAGTTTTGGAATAATTTGTTAATCAATATTTGTAACAATACTTCTCAAGTATTTAAATCTATATCTCCTTTCCAAGGATGGGGGTATTTCATACATGTATATCCGTATTCTTGTATTTGTAGTTCCAAATTAATATATTCTCAAGTCTCACTTAGAATATATATATAAACTTATTTTGTCCAAAAAAATAATGTATTTCAAGAAAATATATATCTTTCTCAAAAATCATATATCTTCTAAATATTCTAGGAAAAATATATTTTTATTTTCCAAAAATAATATATTTTCTCCTTGTCCAAAATATGATATCACTTTGTAATATTCACAAAAATCATATTTTCATTTCTTGTATCCAACATAATATTTACCAAAAATATATTTATAATGGTATTTTCCGGAATATCTTGTAAGTTACGTTCTATCATTCGGTTCCACAATATTAAGTGTGTAACTTATATATTTATTCCTTTGTGATTTTTGGTATTATTCTGGATTGTAAATTCTTGGTATTTTGTTAAGTTATATTATTTTACCCTAAAATAATATAACTATTTCACAACGTATACAAATATTCACACAAGTGTCTTTTATATATATATATATTCTAAATATATATTCCCCCATTTTTATTTATAAAAACCAACCTCCAATATTTGTATTTTTGTTACAAAAATTATGGCAAAGTTTATATTGAAAACTTATGATCAAAATACACTTGTAAATGTTTGTTAGAAAATATTTCTTTAAGTGTTTATATTTTTAGAAAATTTTGCCATAGTTTCCCCTAAAAATGGAGGTGTCCATGCTATCAAAGCATATCATTTTCTTTTCAAAAATCATCACAAACAAACAATAATCAATCCCTAAACAACTTACCCTTACCAAGTGCAAAAACTATACAATTTACATAACAACATGAACTTGATCTTTCACAAAAACTTGTAGTAACTTGGTAGTGTTTTTAGTAGGTTTAGTTACCCCTTAAAGTGTGTTCACTTCTTTAAAAATCTCATTCTTGAAAGGTTTGGATGTTTACAACTTGTAAACATGTTTTACAAAAACGTTTCTTTATGAAATCTTTTTGTTTCTCTAGTGTTTCTACACTTGGTACATCACCAAAAATAGTATAAGTTTAAGTAAGAATCAAGATCTTCTAAAAATCATATTTTGAACTTGGTTCTTTTGGAAAACCATTCATCATTCTTAGATTCATAAGATTGCTAGCTTACTTTGCTTATTATTTTTCAAGAAATCATCTCTTTATTCAAGTTCATGCTTATATATGAGGATGATCTTCTTGTGTTAACACATAATCATCCTCTAACTTGCTAGATCATGTGTTTAATCACAATCTAGCAAGCTCCTCATGATGATCAACATCACAATCTCAAGTAAATAATAAGCAAACATTATTCATACCCTAAACAACATAGTTTCATCACTATTTCATCATATGTAAGCTTTTGTTCATGATTCAAGTTTATGTCTTTTAGTGTTCTTGTCATTTCAACATACTACATCTTTTAACCAATCAAAATTAGAAGTAACAAGGGTTATGAGAGTCTTACTACTAGCTCTATGCCTAGGGAAGAAACAAGTGTGAAGATGATGAGAAAAGTGATGGATAAAAGCTCCTAGATGAGGTCCTTCTACTTCCAATGCTTCCAAGCTTCTTAGATATGCTTAAGACACCTTAGGGAACCCTTGGATTGTATGAGAATGGAATGAAAATGGAGGAGTGTGTGTGTGTGGTTTGAGCCGTAGACAAGGGTGAGAAGAAGGAGGTTTTGTGTGTGTTGGTGAAATGTGAGAAATGAGCTCTAAACTTAACATGCATTACTTATAACCAATTTCCCCTAAATCCTTTGTGTAATGTGTCATTTAGGGGGGGACATGATCTAATAAACAAAGGAAATAAAATCAAGTTGTGTAAGGGCCATGATGGCCGTAGATTAGGTGGGGGGGGGGGTCTAGCATAGGTTAAACTAAATAGTTACAATCTAGTTTATTTTTAAGTATTAGTTACATATGTAGTTAGTAGATATTTTGTAAGAGGTGTCATGATGTTCGGGGACCGTAACTAGCCAAGAAATAATAAAACAATGCTTCTAGTAATATTTTGGTGTTGCGGGTAGTGTCCGGTTGTTCGGTTATATACCGGTTCGTTAAAGTGCTAAGTTATACCGTATAATGTCCTTTATGTAGCTTCTTGTGACACTTTCAATTCCCGACACTTAGGAAAGCATACAGGACCATTTTGCCATATTTTTGCATGTTACTAGTTTATTAAAATGCTAAATTTTGCTGAAATATGCAGAATTCTGTACTTTAAGTAGGTTTTAGGCACTTTCCGACACTTAAACTATCACCTAGTGACGCAGTTTTATGGTCCTTACTTCCCTACACACCATACTAGTGTAGTACCTTGTTTCTGGCTCATACTGGGTCTCAAAACACTGTCTGTCTATGTACTGAACATCGTCAGCATTTTTCTGAGTTATCCGCTAACTGTGCTAACCGTGCTTTGTGCATCATTTATGTCACTAAAGTCTGCATGTGATAATGTGGTGACATCATGTAATATGTGATGCACATGTAAGTATGATGTAGAAATCAGAAAACAGTTTAAGTCATCAGTTGTAATTAAGAACAGTCATTAAGCACTAATCAATATTAATTAATTATACGGATACCTGTATTTATGAGGGTTGTCACATGTTGAGTGTGATAGGTTTTTAATGTATATTTTAAGCACTTTTACACTTTTTTAGCCAAGTTTTAAATTTATAAAACACGATATTTACTAACACTAAACACACATATGGGCAAGTGCACCCATCGTAAGCGTAGTATAGTGTTGGTAAGATACCGAGGTCGTCCAAGGACACAAGAGCTTTTAATACCGGTTTGTCCTCGACGTCTAATCAAATCAAATGTTAAAAAAAGGTTTTTAAACTAGAAAAATAAAACTAACTAAAATGCTGAAAAATAAAAATAAAATAAAACAGATAGACAAGATGAATCACTTGGATCCGACTAGTGTTTAGTGTAACCTTTGATTATTTCCGCACTTTTGCACTTTTTAAGAGATTATCTTAGTTATTGTAGTATGCCCCTCTTCTGAAGGTGACGTTACCCTCAACCCAGTAGTTTGAGTCAGCAAGGATACAATCCTAAAGGGTTGGATTATTGAAAGATAATTAATTAAGTTATTAATACATATTGTGGTAGGCCCCTCTTATGGAGGTGACGTTACCCTCTGCTAAGTAGTCTGAGTCAGCAGGGATACAGTCCTAAATAGTCGGGTTAAGGTATTAATAGTAGTTTACATATTAGGGGATCAAGGAGTTCGGACCCCCGCCATCCAATACCAGTGGGTATTGAAGGAGGTCCTACTAAAGTTGTCTCAGGTCCTTGCAGGATCTATACACTGAACAAGGCAAGACTCTTACTAAACTGTTCCCTTAGCCCCCCGACCAGGTAGCCAACATACCTCCATATAGACCGTGGAGATATGAATGGTGAAAATATTTTATTTTATATAGACAGTAAAATAATGCCAAGACACCAAGGACAAACGATAAGGAAGACTCACCTTCAACATAAGAAACTAGTTATTAAAGTCATTAATACATAACCAAATAAAAAATGCGAAAAGATTAAAAATAAAAAGTATTACACTAGACAATTATCTTCACCAAGTGATGTAAGAGACTTAGGCAAACATGGCCTTTGATTGTCAAGAACTCTTACGATCAATCTTCGATCCCGAGACTACTACACACACTCTATGATGGATGATGGTGGTGGATGATGGTGTTGTGATGGTGGTGGAGGGGGGGGGTGTAGTGTTAGAGAGGTGGTTTGCCAAGGGATGGTTTGCAAATGAGCCAAGCACCCCTATTTATAGCCTGCACAAAAGCTCGGACACGGCCCCGTGTCCATTGGGCACGACCCCGTGTCCACCCATCTTCTCTTTCTTCATTAATTGCAGTTTGTCTGCATTAGTTGATCACGCCCCCGTGTCCGCTGGGCACGACCCCGTGTACAGAAGTGTATCTGTACTATCAAGATTTCCTCAGATTCTGCGAATCTTAGAGTTGACCACGGCCCCGTGTCCGCTGGGCACGCCCCCGTGGTGGGTGATAGAAACTTCTACAACTTTGTCTTTTCTGTAGATACTTGGGCACGCCCCCGTGCTCACTGAGCACGAGGCGTGTTCAGCCTTCTGTTCTCTTGTTTTGCTTTGCTTTGCTTGGGAAGATGCTGTCGAGGGGTCGGGCATGCCACGTTTATCCCTTTTCTTGTATTTTTGTTAGATTTGGCTACCTTTTTGCTTCTTTTGTTCATTTGAGCTCATTTGATCATGAAAATACAAAAGGAAGACAAAAACACACTTTTTCCAACATTAGTACTAAAAAGGGTTAGTTTTATGCCTCATTTGATGTAATTTATATGTTGCATTTTTCCAACATTAGTACTAAAAAAGGGTTAGTTTTTAAGCATTCGGCTTATTACCCAAAATCAACATTTTGATCCGTTTGAATTTAAGACCTCCAAACTTGTTTCTAGTTAATCATAAATCATATATCAAAGTGTTTAACTCGATTCTCTATCTCGGATTCATATCTTTTGTGAATTACGCGGCAAACACCTAACTTACGCGCGTAATTTATTTTGACCCAAAATCATACATATAACTAATATCTTATTTATGCGTACCTGGCTCGGTCAACATATAGACCCGTTTCATTTTTATACCTTGATTTTATTAGCCTCTAATCCAAAGCGATGCAATTATTCAATTTCTGTTCAATCCTGTGAACATATAACTTGACAAACAAATGTTAGTTGATATTGCCAAATGGTGTTATCATCACCATTTGGCTCGTTTGGCCTATATGACCAAACATTTACATACATAACAAAACATGGTTTTTAACTACCAATTCGCTCATCCGACCCATTTCGGATTTTACCATTAGATCTTTTTTTTTACTAACCAAGGTTTTTCATCATTTTATATGTTTCGTATTATTTCGTGTCGGAAACATATTCCGGGTATAGCTTTTTATCGTATCTACAATCTATGGATAAATTTACATGTCTAATAAAAGGGTGTAAGCTTTTACTTACCTCTCATCTGGTTTACGCTTTTCTTCTCGGACTTGATTCGTTTGACCACTTCTTTCCCAAGCCTCCATCTAGCTTGTTAAGCATCGAACTATTATCAACATTTACAAGGCGGTAAGATTAGTCATTAACAATCACGACTATTCCACCTTACTTATTTTCTATGTCGAAACTACTATTCGACTTCCTCATTAGTTAGCTTAACTTATCATAAGTTAACTATTTTCGATCACATGGTTTACACAATTAAGTCTAAATCAACATGATATTTAGAACTCTTATCGTTTCATATTTCGCATAATTTGCCATATCATTCAAATGTGTGTTTCACTCGAAATTTCAACATTTTAGCTTTCATTTAGGCATGTTCATATCACTGAAAATGGGTTGTTTTTTGTGACTTGTTTAACCTGTTTACAAGTCTTTAAAATTTATGATTTTTTATGTGACGTACCTCTAGGAGGGTTAGGAATTGTGTTAAAATTTCAAGATCTAACTCTTTACAAAAAATTCGTAAAAATTTATTTACTAAGCTGCAATCAGATTCGTCACTTCTAACTGCAACTTACGAAAAAATTCATTTAAAATTCCTCGTTTATCCGATTGACGAAATTCCAATTGGAGATTTTTGGAATTACCTGAAGCTACCTACAGTAAAAATTTGTGATCATAAATCAATCCTTAAATTGAGTTATGACCTTCGTAATGGGCCGCAAATTCTGCCAGAAAACGCAGCCTGAACCTTCGTTACCGAAAAAATTCATGAAACATTCAATTTTCGTCAAAAAAATGCAATTCCAGTGGGGTTTTAAAGATATTTCCTGGAATTACATTTTAGACTCAAGAAACATATGTTTTTGTCACGTTTTGTCCACATTACAGCCAATACAAGTCGGCTGTAAATTCTGATTAGAAGCTGTTTGAATTCAGCTTTCAATTAAAGCATTTTCATGACATCATAACACTATTTTTTTTAGCAATCAAAACCCTAAAAACATCACATACATGAATTTAGCATCAACAAATCTGAATTTACTCCATAGAACTCGAATTACACTAGAAAAACTATCAAAATCCTAGTGTTTAACATGTTCCACAAAAACCCACTAATCACCTTCAATGGTGTTCATAGAATTTACTAGAATTAAACATGATTTTAACATATACTTGTCTAGGGTTTACTCCTAGACACTATATTGTTCCTATTCCATCCATATAACAAACATGCAACCATAAATTTCGAATTCTCTAAGTTTACTCAGAAATTCAACTAGAGATTTCCCATAGAATTCACATACCTTATGACTCCTTTTTCAGTGGAGATCACTATTTCGTGCTCGGATTTTGATTTGGAACTGAATTTGATCTTCAGTTTGGGGAAATTAACATGAACTAGGGTTTGGTGGGGAGCCTGATGTCGCCCCTGTGTTCTTGTATGACCAGACACACCTAAGTGTGTGTTTGGTGTGGGTTATTTTGATTTTAATCATTCAAGTTTCTAACTTTACAACTTAGGCCCCTCAATTTTTTGTTTTATTTATAATTTAGGGGTTTCCATCCATGGTTTATAAAAGGCTTACTAGTCCATGCTTCTTTATTGTTTTTTTAAACTAATAATTAACTAGGTTAATTACCCCTAGTTAACTTAGTGAGTCCTGGGGGTTCTAACCCGTTTATTTTAAGTTCCGTCAACTCGACCCTTTTATCCATTTTATTTCTCGAAAGTTCTTATCCGTTTTTAATAAATATTAGGATTATTTATTTAAATCCTAATATTTACCAGGTTACTTTACCACTAACGGTACTTTACCCGTCTTTTAGTATTAACGGGGTTTGATTACCAAACCCGTTTTCGGGGTGTTACAAGTCTACCCCCCTTAAAGAGGGTTCGTCCCCGAAACCTTTCTCACGTACTTTATTAGTTTAGATCATCTGAACCTTAGTTTTCGGTGATCACTTGAGCATTACTCGCATATAATAATCTTACCAAAAAGTATGGTAATGTGTTTTTAGTTTTAAGGCATATGCGCCTTTGACGTGTAAGGCCTCGTAGGCCATTACCTTCAGCTTGTATTTCTTATTCTGGTCACTTATTTGACCGAGTTGTCATCTGATTACTCGGTCGTATTTATTATTCAGCATTTTTACTTCTAGCTAATTTTATATTGACAAGCGCCTTGCGTAAGTCGTAACACTATTTTGACTTCGAATGGTTTTTAGCGGCTAGACTGATTTGTCTCCATCATTTTATACTCCGTTACTTGGGTAATCATATTGCCATCCCGGCCTTTTGCGTGTTTCTGATTTCATATCTCGTAACTCACGTT